>SAYR01061286.1:2109030-2201659 GCA_004382745.1 Argopecten irradians irradians | reverse complement strand
TGTACCATGTCACAGTAACATGGTAAAACCTTACCCTGAGTATAGTGCCCTGGGTCATTCCTCTCTTGCTATACGGTACAGACCATGTACCATGTCACAGTAACATGGTAAAACCTTACCCTGAGTATAGTGCCCTGGGTCATTCCTCTCTTGCTATACGGTACAGACCGTGTACCATGTCACAGTAACATGGTAAAACCTTACCCTGAGTATAGTGCCCTGGGTCCTTCCTCTCTTGCTATACGGTACAGACCATGTACCATGTCACAGTAACATGGTAAAACCTTACCCTGAGTATAGTGCCCTGGGTCCTTCCTCTCTAGCTATACGGTACAGACCATGTACCATGTCACAGTAACATGGTAAAACCTTACCCTGAGTATAGTGCCCTGGGTCCTTCTCTCTGGTTACACAGTACAGAATGTGTACCATGCCACAGTGTACCATGTCACGGTAACATGGTAAAACCTTACCCTGAGTATAGTGCCCTGGGTCCTTCCTCTCTGGTTATACCGTACAGACCATGTACCATGTCACAGTAACATGGTAAAACCTTACCCTGAGTATAGTGCCCTCGGTCATTCCTCTCTTGCTATATGGTACAGACCGTGTACCATGTCACAGTAACATGGTAAAACCTTACCCTGAGTATAGTGCCCTGGGTCCTTCCTCTCTAGCTATACGGTACAGACCATGTACCATGTCACAGTAACATGGTAAAACCTTACCCTGAGTATAGTGCCCTGGGTCATTCCTCTCTTGCTATACGGTACAGACCATGTACCATGTCACAGTAACATGGTAAAACCTTACCCTGAGTATAGTGCCCTGGGTCCTTCCTCTCTTGCTATACGGTACAGACCATGTACCATGTCACAGTAACATGGTAAAACCTTACCCTGAGTATAGTGCCCTGGGTCCTTCCTCTCTTGCTATACGGTACAGACCATGTACCATGTCACAGTAACATGGTAAAACCTTACCCTGAGTATAGTGCCCTGGGTCATTCCTCTCTTGCTATACGGTACAGACCGTGTACCATGTCACAGTAACATGGTAAAACCTTACCCTGAGTATAGTGCCCTGGGTCATTCCTCTCTTGCTATACGGTACAGACCATGTACCATGTCACAGTAACATGGTAAAACCTTACCCTGAGTATAGTGCCCTGGGTCCTTCCTCTCTAGCTATACGGTACAGACCATGTACCATGTCACAGTAACATGGTAAAACCTTACCCTGAGTATAGTGCCCTGGGTCCTTCCTCTCTTGCTATACGGTACAGACCATGTACCATGTCACAGTAACATGGTAAAACCTTACCCTGAGTATAGTGCCCTGGGTCATTCCTCTCTTGCTATACGGTACAGACCATGTACCATGTCACAGTAACATGGTAAAACCTTACCCTGAGTATAGTGCCCTGGGTCCTTCCTCTCTTGCTATACGGTACAGACCATGTACCATGTCACAGTAACATGGTAAAACCTTACCCTGAGTATAGTGCCCTGGGTCATTCCTCTCTTGCTATACGGTACAGACCATGTACCATGTCACAGTAACATGGTAAAACCTTACCCTGAGTATAGTGCCCTGGGTCATTCCTCTCTTGCTATATGGTACAGACCATGTACCATGCCACAGTAACATGGTAAAACCTTTCCCTGAGTATAGTGCCCTGGGTCCTTCCTCTCTGGTTATACGGTACAGACCATGTACCATGCCACAGTGTACCATGCCACAGTAACATGGTAAAACCTTACCCTGAGTATAGTGCCCTGGGTCCTTCCTCTCTGGTTATACAGTACAGACCGTGTACCATGTCACAGTGTACCATGTCACAGTAATATGGTAAAACCTTACCCTGAGTATAGTGCCCTGGGTCCTTCCTCTCTGGTTACACAGTACAGACCATGTACCATGCCACAGTGTACCATGCCACAGTAACATGGTAAAACCTTACCCTGAGTATAGTGCCCTGGGTCCTTCCTCTCTGGCTATACGGTACAGACCATGTACCATGCCACGGTAACGTAACTCCCGATTGTGGACATCGATCTTCTGTCCTTGGACCTGTAGCCTAGTCTTGGTGGTGTCAGCCGGAAATGTTCCTAAAAGTTAGAGTCATAACTAATGTTAACAAGAGTCCTAGAGGGTCTGTATCACTGATGACTAATCCCCAAGAATACATCTTCTGTCATAGTTCTTTGTCTACCCCTGGACACATACCACATTTGACCAAAGAAGCGCCCATGTCCCTATAAGCACCTCTCCCCCTTTTTAGCCTCGCTTTCAATTGCCAGAGCATAAATAAAGACCAAAACTATGAAAACTGTATGGGTTTGCAAGTATCATAATTTCGTCATATTAAGCAGCTTTTCATTTTTAAATTTTTTAAACACCCTGGGAGCTTATTGGGTCAAATACAGTAAGGCTCATTTTCTGTGATATACAGACCTGTTTATATTCCCCTGTTTACATAATTAAGACCATTCGTGGGACAACGGAAAAGTGGTCTCTATCGCCAAGTGGTCTTTATACACTAATTGGTGATTTTGGACCTTAGAAAATCAAAGTGGTCTTAATAAGTAGGTGGTCTTTATACAGGTGGTCATTAAGGCAGTTTTACTGTAGTTCATCAATCGTTGATTGGTAACACCAGGAATTTCAGCCAAAAACTTGACAAATCTAAGTTAATAATAAACCATGACAGTCCATGGTTAAGTCAGTCGAGAAACACATGACATTTACATAAACCATGACAGTGTATGGTAAAGTCAGTCGAGAAACACCTTTCATATAGTTTTCATATTTTTGACATGCATTGGTGTGTAACATACATTAGGTGTTCTAGCATATGTATCCTGATGTGCATTGACACGGATGTGACTTGAGAAGATACATACCCAACTCAGCGGTTATTAACACAGATGTGACTTGAGAAGATACATACCCAACTCAGCGGTCATTGACATAGATGTGACTTGAAAAAATAAATACCCAACTCAGCGGACATTGACACGGATGGGACTTGAGAAAATAAATACCCAACTTAGCAGTCATTGACACGGATGTGACTTGAGAAGATAAATACCCAACTCATCGGTCATTGACACGGATGTAACTTGAGAAAATACATACCCAACTCAGCGGTCATTGACGCCAGACCTCCATATACAAATGCCCGCCAATCAGTCATTCCTAGGAACAGCTGGCAGGTGGCCGGCAAGTTAGTGTGATGAAGGAGAATAGGGCGCTGCCTTGTAAGACAGCTTTTCTTTGATGGAATACCGTGTCTGATAATTTCCAAAGTTGTCTGAAAATGTAAAAAAGTGAAAATTTTAAACAATTAATTTATGCAGAACATCTAACTTTATATAGAGGATTCACTTCATGTTGTCATTGACTTTATATATACATTCTGTAAAAGTTAACTGACGAGAACACTTTGATTGAAATTTCAAAACACAGATAATCCTTTTAAAAGATTCAGATAGAATTTTTCAAACATTTATCTCTATGGTAAGTAATTATATATAAAGTCACTGATATGTATGAAGCAATTAATTTTCTGTTAATTAAATCATATAGATGACAGGTCATCACATAACACATTAATAGCTAAGGAAGACCAACCCCTCTGTAACTCTGTATTCAAATGTTGTGAGAATATCTGTGTGTTTTGGGAGGTTGTGGTATATTCATGTAATGTCTCTTTGTGATAGTGTGTTTTGGGAGGTTGTGATATGTTAATGTTAAGTCTCCTTGTGATAGTATGTTTTGGGAGGCTGTGGTATGTTAATGTTGTGTGTCAATGTGATATTGTGTTTATGGAGGCTGTCGTATATTTGTGCTGTGTCTACTTGTGATAGTGTGTTTTCAGAGGCTGCAGCATGTTAATGTAATGTCTCCTTGTGATATATTGTTTTGGGGGGCTGTGGTATATTTGTGTTGTGTATGCTTGTGGTAGTATGTTTTGGGAGGCTGTGGTATATAAGTGTTGTGAATGTGTGTGTTAGTATGTTTTGGGAGGTTGTGGTATGTTAATGTAATGTCTCCTTGTGATAGATTGTTTTGGGAGGCTGTGGTATATTAGAGTTGTGTATGCTTGTGGTATTATGTTTTGGGAGGTTGTGGTGTATTAGTGTTGTGTATGCATGTTTAGGGAGGTTGTGGTATATTAGTGTTGTGTATGCTTGTGGTAGCATGTTTTGGGAGGTTGTGGTATATTAGTGTTGTGTATGCTTGTGGTAGCATGTTTTGAGAGGTTGTCGTGTATTAGTGTTGTGTATGCTTGTGGTAGTATGTTTTGGGAGGTTGTGGTATATTAGTGTTGTATATGCTTGTGGTAGTATGTTTTGGGAGGTTGTGGTGTATAAGTGTTGTGTATGCTTGTGGTAGCATGTTTTGGGAGGTTGTGGTATATTAGTGTTGTGTATGCTTGTGGTAGTATGTTTTCGGAGGTTGTGGTATATTAGTTTTGTGTATGCTTGTGGTAGCATGTTTTGGGAGGTTGTGGTGTATTAGTGTTGTGTATGCTTGTGGTAGTATGTTTTGGGAGGTTGTGGTGTATAAGTGTTGAGTATGCTTGTGGTAGTATGTTTTGGGAGGTTGTGGTGTATTAGTGTTGTGTATGCTTGTGGTAGTATGTTTTGAGAGGTTGTGGTGTATTAGTGTTGTGTATGCTTGTGGTAGCATGTTTTGGGAGGTTGTAGTGTATTAGTGTTGTGTATGCTTGTGGTAGTATGTTTTGGGAGGTTGTGGTGTATTAGTGTTGTGTATGCTTGTGGTAGTATGTTTTGGGAGGTTGTGGTGTATTAGTGTTGTGTATGCTTGTGGTAGTATGTTTTGGGAGGTTGTGGTGTATTAGTGTTGTGTATGCTTGTGGTAGCATGTTTTGGGAGGTTGTGGTGTATTAGTGTTGTGTATGCTTGTGGTAGCATGTTTTGGGAGGTTGTGGTGTATTAGTGTTGTGTATGCTTGTGGTAGCATGTTTTGGGAGGTTGTGGTGTATTAGTGTTGTGTATGCTTGTGGTAGCATGTTTTGGGAGGTTGTGGTGTATTAGTGTTGTGTATGCTTGTGGTAGCATGTTTTGGGAGGTTGTGGTGTATTAGTGTTGTGTATGCTTGTGGTAGCATGTTTTGGGAGGTTGTGGTGTATTAGTGTTGTGTATGCTTGTGGTAGCATGTTTTGGGAGGTTGTGGTGTATTAGTGTTGTGTATGCTTGTGGTAGCATGTTTTGGGAGGTTGTGGTGTATTAGTGTTGTGTATGCTTGTGGTAGCATGTTTTGGGAGGTTGTGGTGTATTAGTGTTGTGTATGCTTGTGGTAGCATGTTTTGGGAGGTTGTGGTGTATTAGTGTTGTGTATGCTTGTGGTAGCATGTTTTGGGAGGTTGTGGTGTATTAGTGTTGTGTATGCTTGTGGTAGCATGTTTTGGGAGGTTGTGGTGTATTAGTGTTGTGTATGCTTGTGGTAGCATGTTTTGGGAGGTTGTGGTGTATTAGTGTTGTGTATGCTTGTGGTAGCATGTTTTGGGAGGTTGTGGTGTATTAGTGTTGTGTATGCTTGTGGTAGCATGTTTTGGGAGGTTGTGGTGTATTAGTGTTGTGTATGCTTGTGGTAGCATGTTTTGGGAGGTTGTGGTGTATTAGTGTTGTGTATGCTTGTGGTAGCATGTTTTGGGAGGTTGTGGTGTATTAGTGTTGTGTATGCTTGTGGTAGCATGTTTTGGGAGGTTGTGGTGTATTAGTGTTGTGTATGCTTGTGGTAGCATGTTTTGGGAGGTTGTGGTGTATTAGTGTTGTGTATGCTTGTGGTAGCATGTTTTGGGAGGTTGTGGTGTATTAGTGTTGTGTATGCTTGTGGTAGCATGTTTTGGGAGGTTGTGGTGTATTAGTGTTGTGTATGCTTGTGGTAGCATGTTTTGGGAGGTTGTGGTGTATTAGTGTTGTGTATGCTTGTGGTAGCATGTTTTGGGAGGTTGTGGTGTATTAGTGTTGTGTATGCTTGTGGTAGCATGTTTTGGGAGGTTGTGGTGTATTAGTGTTGTGTATGCTTGTGGTAGCATGTTTTGGGAGGTTGTGGTGTATTAGTGTTGTGTATGCTTGTGGTAGCATGTTTTGGGAGGTTGTGGTGTATTAGTGTTGTGTATGCTTGTGGTAGCATGTTTTGGGAGGTTGTGGTGTATTAGTGTTGTGTATGCTTGTGGTAGCATGTTTTGGGAGGTTGTGGTGTATTAGTGTTGTGTATGCTTGTGGTAGCATGTTTTGGGAGGTTGTGGTGTATTAGTGTTGTGTATGCTTGTGGTAGCATGTTTTGGGAGGTTGTGGTGTATTAGTGTTGTGTATGCTTGTGGTAGCATGTTTTGGGAGGTTGTGGTGTATTAGTGTTGTGTATGCTTGTGGTAGTATGGTTTGGGAGGTTGTGGTGTATTAGTGTTGTGTATGCTTGTGGTAGCATGTTTTGGGAGGTTGTGGTGTATTAGTGTTGTGTATGCTTGTGGTAGCATGTTTTGGGAGGTTGTGGTGTATTAGTGTTGTGTATGCTTGTGGTAGTATGTTTTGGGAGGTTGTGGTGTATTCATGTAATGTCTGTTTGTGATAGAGCAACTCTATCTCTTTTATAAAGTGCTATCTCACTGAAGCATGCTGCCAAAGATATTGAGCAACACACCCCACTCAGTCACATTATATTCCATTCATCAACCACACAATCGTCAAAAGTGTCAAACAACGTAAATACATTCTATAAAAGTACTACTTAACAAATGTAAGTTATGTTTAGCTAATGATGGCTTACTGAGACACTATACACGTATATAGTGTAATTACATACAAGAGGCCCAGAGGGCCTGTATCGCTCACCTGGTTTGTAATGCCAAGTAATGTTCTGAATACAGGTTCATTGTTTCTTTTCTGAAGGAATTTTATTATTAACCTCTAAATCCCCTTATGGGCCACACCCCTCCTGCACCCAGGGGGTCAGAGCAAAAATTTATACAAGTTCTGCTCCCCTTCCCCCAAGGATGTTTATGGCCAAATTTGGTCACAATCCAAGCAAAACTTTAGGACAAGTGGTGATTTATAGGATTTACCTCTATTTCCCCTATTGGGCCCCACCTGTCCTGCCCCTGGGGGGCCAGAGCCAAAATTTATACAAGTTCTGTTCCCCTTCCAAAAAGGATGTTTGTGGCCAAATTTGCTTACAATTCATGCAGAACTCTATGACTAGTAGCGATTTAAAGGATTTATCTCTATTTCCCCTATTGGGCCCTGCCCCTCCTGCCCCCGGGGGATCAGAGCCAAAATTTATACAAGTTCTGTTCCCCTTCCCCCAAGGATGTTTATGGCCAAATTTGGTTACAATCCATGCAAAACTCTAGGACAAGTAGCGATTTATAGAATTTACCTCTATTTCCCCTATTGGGCCCTCCCCTCCAGCCCCCGGGGGGGCCAGAGCCAAAATTTATACAAGTTCTGTTCCCCTTCCCCCAAGGATGTTTGTGGCCGAATTTGGTTACAATCCATGTAGAACTCTATGACTAGTAGCGATTTAAAGGATTTACCTCTATTTCCCCTATTGGACCCCGCCCCTCCTGCCCCTGGGGGACCAGAGCCAAAATTTATACAAGTTCTGATCCCCTTCCCCAAAGGATGCTTGTGGCCAAATTTGGTTACATTCCATTCAGAACTCTATGACAAGTAGCGATTTAAAGGATTTACCTCTATTTCCCCTATTGGGCCCCCCCTACTGCCCCCGGGGGGTCAGAGCCAAAATTTATACAAGTTCTGTTCCCCTTCCCCCAAGGATGTTTGTGGCTAATTTTGGTTACAATCCATGCAAAATTCTGGGACAAGTAGCGATTTAAAGGATTTACCTCTATTTCCCCTATTGGGCCCCGCCCCTCCTGCCCCCAGGGGGTCAGAGCCAAAATTTATACAAGTTCTGTTCCCCCTCAAACAAGGATGTTTGTGGCCAAATTTGGTTACAAACCATGCAGAAATCTATGACTATTAGCGATTTAAAGGAAATGTTGACGGATGGACGGACGGACGGACGGACGACGGACGCCGCGCCATGACATAAGCTCACCTGGCCCTTCGGGCCAGGTGAGCTAATAAAACAGAGTAGTCTAAAATGTTACACACTAAAAGATACAAATATAGCCACATTATGTTAAAAATTATTTAGATACTATCAAAATAGACATATTTCTGAGCCTCAACTAAAAGAGACCACAGTTAATCATTATAAAACTCACATTGTTTTTAAAAGAGGACCTCGTCCTCCACCTCATATACTGACATTAGGTAAGAAAAGAAGCAGATACCTTATAGAGGTAGTACTAAAATTTCATAATAATGGCATGTAAAAAAATAAGCCCTTATTAAACTCTATATAATGAATTTAATAATATAACATTGCTACTGTGTTATAGGTGAAATTTCTATCTATCCTTACTAACTGCAGAAAGTATGGAACTTTTTGTCATATAGATCTGTATAAAGTTACACTGGCTTCACAAACTGTATACATTAGACAGATAAGACTATATCTTATATTTCACATGTAAATTACCTATGTGCACATAGCTCTTTAAAGTTATGGATAAATAAAGCACAATCTTTTTACATTTTATATATTACATTCCTGTGCAGTGCTCCAGCTATAGATCTTTTTACATTTTATATATTACATTCTTGTACAGTGCTCCAGCTATAGATCTTTTTACATTTTATATATTACATTCCTGTACAGTGCTCCAGCTTTAGATCTTTTTACATTTTATATATTACATTCCTGTACAAGGCTCCAGCTATAGATCTTTTTACATTTTATATATTACATTCCAGTACAAGGCTCCAGCTATAGATCTTTTTACATTTAATATATTACATTCCTGTACAGTGCTCCAGCTATAGATCTTTTTACATTTTATATATTACATTCCTGTACAGTGCTCCAGCTATAGATTTCTTTACATTTTATATATTACATTCCTGTACAAGGCTCCAGCTATAGATCTTTTTACATTTTATATATTACATTCCTGTACAGTGCTCCAGCTATAGATCTTTTTACATTTTATATATTACATTCCTGTACAAGGCTAGCGCTCCAGCTATAGATCTTTTTACATTTTATATATTACATTCCTGTACAGTGCTCCAGCTATAGATCTTTTTACATTTTATATATTACATTCCTGTACAGTGCTCCAGCTATAGATCTTTTTACATTTTATATATTACATTCCTGTACAAGGCTCCAGCTATAGATCTTTTATCCAGATTTATATGTATTCAGCAAACCTATTCATCAGTGACCTATCATACTGTACAGAATTCATAATCCATGCACTTTTAAAAATCTACAAAACAGGGATAATGAAAAATTTCTTTATCGTACATATAAATACTTATGTATACCTCTCTGATCTTTAAGCTATCACACATGCATGTTTATGGAGGCCATATAGAAGTTTAAGCCAGACAAAATGTAATGTGTTAATAGTGACAGAAAGCTGGTCAGCTCAGCAAGCTTTCGACTCTGTTGATCGTTGCAAACTGTTGAATTCGTGGTAAATTGTTATCATTATTAATATCCATGTATAAAAAGGTTAAGACATGTATCTCCTCAAAAGGGAAATGCTCAGAATGTTTTAAAAATAATCTCGGGCTCGCCCAAGGGGAAATTTTATCCCCAATTATGTTTTTCGTTGTATGTAAATGATTTTGAGAATGATTTTATTAATAACAGTATTAAGCCATATCTTTTTGGTGAACTAAGCTTGTTTTTATTGATGTATGCAGATGATCTTGTACTAATTGCTGAATCAGTTAAAGATTTACATTAACAAGATATGCTGAATAGGTTATTTGACTATGCTAGCACATGGAAGCTCTCTGTAAATACTGACAAAACTAAAATTGTTGTATTTAGAAATGGAGGTCACCTCCCAAATGATGAAGTGTGGTTTTTTGATGGAAAGGCGTTAGAGGTAGTGGAACAGTTAACCTACGTGGGTTTGTTTTCAAGTATAATAATAAATTTAATATTGGATTAAAACAGCTTGCTGCTCAAGGCCGAAAGGCAGTCTTTACTTTACTGTCAAAGTGTAAAAAGATGAATTTAAATTGCCATACTTTAATTAAGCTTTTTGATACTTATGTTGGCAGCATACTTTGTTATTCATCTGAAGTATGGGGACCTAGTAATGGTAGTGAGATTGAGAAAGTACAACTGGAATTTTGTAAAAAGATTTTAAGTGTTAAAATATCTACATGTAATATCATGATATATTTTGAATTAGGTAGATTTCCTTTAGTGTATACACAGTATTATTATGTGATTAAGTACTGGTTTTAACTTCTGAATAATAGTAATTGTTTACTACATACAGCTTACCAGGAGTTAATGTTGTTGCCTAGACGTAATAGGGTTTTTAATTGGGTAACTTTTGTGAAAGATAAACTTTTTTCACTCGGTCTTGGTGATGTATGGTTAAACCAAAACATTTTGGATATTTCTGTAGATTTACCATATATTAAACAAAGAATTTTTGACAATGCGCTCCAAAGTATTATTCTTTATCAGAGAACTCTACGAAATGTCATCTGTACAGACAATTAGTTGATGGATTATCATTACAGTTTTATTTGAGTAAATATATATCAAAGGGTAATAGAATTGCCCTTACTAGGTTGAGATTATCAGCTCACTCGCTAAATATTGAATCAGGAAGATATAGAAATATTGTTAGAAATGAGCGATTTTGCAGGATCTGTAACTCTGTTGATGTTGAAGATGAATACCATTTTTTATTTATATGTCCAACTTTCCATGATATTCGTTCAAAACGAATTAAACTATATTATTGGAAAAAACCATCAGTGTTTAAAATGATACAATTACTAAGCTCAACTAATTTGAAAGATTTGTCTATGTTAAGTAAATACATTTACGAGGCTTATCAAATAAGGAGAAATTCATTGCCATGAAAAAATTTAAAAAACAAGAGATCCCAGAGGGATCTTGGTGCCCACCAAAGAATGATCTATGTCTGACAATGGAAAGATGGATCTTTTCTCTACTTATTAAACTTTTTCAAACATATACTACACATAAAATTTGAGACAGATCGCTTCAGTACTTTCTGAGAAATAGCAGTAACAAACTTCAACTATCAAAATCCAAGATGGTTCCTTGGCAGTCATCTTGTTGATGATCAGTCCCAAATTGCAATATGCACATCTAGAGCCCTAGGGGAACCTACATGTGAAATTTGAGAATGATCCATTCAATACTTTCTGAGAAATAGCGATAACAAACTTTAAATATCAAAATCCAAGATGGCTGCCTGGTGGCCATCTTGTTGACTGATCAGTCCCAAAAGGCAATATGCACAGCCAGGTTCCTAGGGGAATTTGAACCTACATATGAAATTTGACGCAGATCCCTTTAGTACTTTCTGAGAAATAGCGATAACAAACTTTAGCTGTCAAAATCAATGATGGCCGCCTGGTGGCCATCTTGTTGACCTATCTGTCCCAAAATGCAATATGCACAACTAGGTCCCTAGGAGAACCTACAAATGAAATTTGAGACAGATCCCTTCAGTACTTTCTGAGAAATAGCGATACCAAACTTTAAACATCAAAATCCAAGATGGCTGCATGGTGGCCATCTTGTTCACCGATCGGTCCGAAAACGCAATATGCACAACAAGGGCCCTAGGGGAACATACATATGAAATTTGAGAAAGATCCCTTCAGCATTTTCTGAGAAATAGCGATAACAAACTTTAACTATCAAAATCCAAGATAGCCGCCTGGCGGCCATCTTGTTGACCGATCGATCCCAAAATGCAATATGCATAACTAGGTCTCTAGGGGAACCTACATATGAAATTTGAGACATATCCCTTCAGTACTTTCTGAGAAATAGCGATAACAAACTTTAACTATCAAAATCCAAGATGGCCGCCTGACAGCCATCTTGTTGACATATCAGTCCCAAAACGCAATAAGCATAACTAGGTCACTAGGAGAACCTACATATGAAATTTGAGATAGATCCCTTCAGTACTTTCTGAGAAATAGCGATAACAAACTTTAACTATCAAAATCAAAGATGGCTGCCTGGCGGCCATCTTGTAGACTGATCCGTCCCAAAATGCAATATGCACAACTAGGGCCCTAGGGGAACCTTCATATGAATTTTGAGACAGATCCCTTCAGTACTTTCTGAGAAATAGCGATAGCAAGAATTGTTAACGGACGGACGGACAGACGGAGGGACAGACCACGGACAAAAAGCGATTTGAATAGCCCACCATCTGATGATGGTGGGCTAAAAAAAAACTGTCCATATTATATTATACATGTGTACATGTAACCTGTCCTCTCTACACTGCTTTAATGCAGTGCTTGCTCTGTAAAAATGTTGTATTTTGTACTGATGGGCTGTAAAGCCTAAAGTAATAAAAGAATTGAATTGAATTGACTACAATCTTTGAACTCAGGATGAGATATCCTTGTCCAATTAACATGCACCCATGTAAGACTGTATAAAATTATTTTATCAATTTGATCACTTGTTTGTGCAATAAAGGTTGTTAGTACGGTGTGTTCTCCATTTGCCCACTCTTTAGAGAACAAAGACAAGAGGCCCATGGGCCTTAACGGTCATCTGACTCATGGCACAAAACAACAAAGTCACAGTATAAAGTATTGGTTAACGATTAATATAAACAATACAAGGAACTCCTTAGTTGAATATGTAAGTTTCTGAAAAAGGTAAATGTCATTTGTTGAACAAACTTGATAGCCTTTCATCCAAATATGGTTGAAACCCATTCAAGGATTAATATAAGGAGGAGTCAGATTTTAAAGCCAAATTTCAGCAAAGCTCCCATTTTGGACCGCCGGTCCTACTATCCCTGTTGTCGCTTAACGTCGGTCCTTTATAAAAATATGAATTGTCATTACGCTAAAAGTGTCCCCCTTCTGAATCATTAAAACCACTATAGACCAATTTTCATTAAGCATCAAGAGACTGAAACCTTATAAACCGGAAGTGGGCCAAGCGGCCATCTTGGAATAACCAAAATCTTTAAGAAATTTTTGGCAATGTTGTTTGGCATCTATTAAAACTCCCTATAGACCAATTTTCATTGAGATCGGAGACTGAAACCTTAAAACAGGAAGTGGGCCAGCTGGCCATCTTGGAATACCAAAAATCTTTACGAAAATTTTGCATGTTGTTCGGCATCAATTAAAAACCCCTAGAGACAAATTTTCATTGAGATCGGAGACTGAAACCTAAAAACAGGAAGTTGGGACGAGCAACCTCTTGGAAATACCAAAAATCTTTACGAAAATGTTTGCATGTGGTTCTGGCATCGAATTGAAACACCCCTATATAACCAATTTTCATTGAGATGGAAGACTGAAACCTTAAACACAGGAAGTGGGCCAGCGGCCATTCTGGATACCAAAATCTTTACGAAAGATGTTTGCATGTTCCATCAATTAAAACCCTATAGACCAATTTTCATTGGAGATCAGGAGACTGAAACCTAAAACGAGAGTGAGCCAGCTAAAAGTAAAAAATTTGCCCTTTGGGGGCCCACCACTCAGTTCCTGGGTTCATACCAGATTCATTTTATATAAAATATAATTGTGTTTCCCCAATGATGCTTCACACCAAATATGGATTAAAATTCATCCAAGGATGGAGGAGGGAAGTAGATTTCAAAGCTAAAATCAAGAAAATTCCCCCATATTGGGCCCCACCTCTCAGCCCCTAGGGGTCGGACCGAGGGCTCATTTATATCAAATATGATTGTCCGTCCCGAGATGGATGTTCACACCAAATATGGATGAAATCCATTCAAGGAAGAAGGAGGAGTAGGATTTTTAAAGCTAAAATTAAAGAAAATTTGCCCATTTGGGGCCCCACCCCTCAGCCCCTAGGGGTTGGACCACCTGCATGTTACATCAAATATGATGTATCGTCCCAATAATGTTTTACACTAAATATAGATGAAATCCCTCAAATAGGAGGTAGTAGGATTTATAAAGCTAAAATTAAGAAAATTTTGCCCTTTGGGGGCCCCACCCCTCAGCCCCTAGGGGTTGAACCACGCTCATTTATATAAAATATGATTGTCCGTCCCAAATAATGTTTCACACCAATTATGGATGAAATCCATCCAAGGATGAAGGAGGAGTAGGTTTTTAAAAGGCTAAAATTAAGAAAAATTTTGCCCTTTGGGGGGCCCCATCCCTCAGCCCCTAGGGGTTGACCACGCTCATTATTATAAAAATATGATTGTCCGTCCCAAATAATGTTTCACACCAAATATGGATGAAAATCCATCCAAGGATGAAGGAGGAAGTAGGTTTTTAAAGCTAAAAATTAAGAAAATTTGCCCTTTTTGGGGCCCCACCATTCAGCCCCTAGGGTCGGACCAAGCTCATTTATGTAAAATATGATTGTCCTTCATCAATAATGTTTTACACTAAATATAGATGAAAATCCATCCAAATAGGAGGAGTAGGATTTTAAAGCTAAAATTAAAGAAATTTGCCCTTTGGGGCCCCACCCCTCAGCCCTAGGGGTTGGACCACGCTCATTTATATAAAATATGATTGTCCGTCCAAATAATGTTTCACACCAAATATGGATGAAATCCATCCAAGGATGAAGGAGGAGTAGGTTTTTAAAGCTAAAATTAAGAAAATTTGCCCTTTGGGGGCCCCATCCCTCAGCCCCTAGGGGTTGGACCACGCTCATTTATATAAAATATGATTGTCCGTCCCAAATAATGTTTCACACCAAAATGGATGAAATCCATCCAAGGATGAAGGAGGAGTAGGTTTTTTAAAGCTAAAATTAAAGAAAATTTGCCCTTTTGGGGCCCCACCATTCAGCCCCTAGGGGTCGGACCAAGCTCATTTATGTAAAATATGATTGTCCTTCATCAATAATGTTTCACACCAAATATGGATGAAATCCATCCAAGGATAAAGGGAGGAGTAGGATTTTAAAAGCTAAAATAAGAAAATTCGCCCTTTTGGGCCACCGCCCCTCTGACCCTAGGGGTCGGACCAGGCTCATTTATATATAAATATGATTGTCCTTTCCTAATGAAGTTTCACAACCAAATAATATGGATGAAATCCATCCAAGGATGAAGGAGGAGTAGGATTTTAAAGCTAAATTAAGAAAAATTTGCCCTTTTGAGGCCCTGCCCCTCTGACCCTAGGGGTCGGACCAAGCTCATTTATATAAAATAGATTGTCCTTCCCCAATGAAGTTTCACACCAAATATGGATGAAATCCATCCAAGGATGAAGGAGGAGTAGGATTTTAAAGGCTAAAATAAGAAAATTTGCCCTTTTGGTGCCCCACCCCTCAGCCCCTAGGGGTCGGACCAGGCTCATTTATATAAAATATGATTGTCCTTCCCTAATGATGCTTCAAACCAAATATGGATGAAATCCATCAAAGGATGAAGGAGGAGTAGGCTTTTGTATAAATAGTCTTACGCACGACGCACGGCGCACGGCGGACGGCGCACGACGACGGACGAAACACGATGACAATAGGTCATCCTGACCTTCGGTCAGATGACCTAAAAAGTGTTGGTATAGGAGAACAATTGAAAACCAATTACTGTCAGTTCCATATTAATTTTTACCTGTGCTTACCTGTGTTTGGTTACCTGAGCTACTATAGTTAGTCAAAAGTGGGGAAATAGAGAGATACCAATATACATGCATGTATACAGTACAGTGCTATATAATACTTTGTATATTTTTACAGACAAATATAAATAATATCTTATATGTTACATCTTTATAAATTTCACCATTCAGAAAAACATTTTTTTAACAAACTGTTGCAATTTCAAAAATTAGTTAAAAGCAAATATGTGATACATGTATTTAGTAATACACATATTCCACTATCATTATTATAAAGACTTTGTCAAGACAATAATGCTTGTAATATATATATACATGTTGGCATGTGCACTTATGTAGCTACAGATCGATATAGAGAATATATTATAAGATACTGTTTAACTCTATAGGATGATACATGTAACAATATAAATGTGTTTATACATGACCGTCGTGAGGGCGAGCTTGTTGAACCAAATACATGCAAAAACAAAGCAGAGACTTGTTCTGATTGAAATTGATTGAAATTGGCTGTTTATTAAATATAAACGCCGGACTTGAAGATATTTACTTTTCAAGTTAATATAAAAACAAATTGACCCCACAAGACATCATTTGGTTCAAGGTGCCGGGATAAAAAACGCCCCATTTTATAGACACATTCACATAATACAAGACACATTAACATAATACTTAACATGGTAAAAAATACAAAAACAAAAAAAAAAATTAAAAATACAGAATCTCAATAACCAAATTGGAAGGAGGAGGGGGTGGAGGCGGCTTTCAATTCAATTTGTTATAAACGTAACAAATCAAAAAACTGACTGACCTTGAAAAACGTCCTTCTTCTCTTTGTTTCTCTGTCGCAGCTCTGATGCGCATGCGTAATGACTATTATAAATGATAAAATCTCCTACCCATCTCCCCCTTCTGTATCACCGAAAAAACCGCGAAATTTAAAATGACTTTTACACTTAAAGCTTACTTTACGATTACGTTTAACGACAACTCCTAGCATGTATAAAGTACATTAAAATGTTATTTTAATTATCATTTATACATGACCATCGTGAGGGCGAGCTTGTTGAACCAAATACATGCAAAAACAAAGCAGAGACTTGTTCTGATTGAAATTGGCTGTTTATTAAATATAAACGCCTGACTTGAAGATATTTACTTTTCAAGTCAATATAAAAACAAATTGACCCCACAAGACATCATTTGGTTCTAGGTGGGGATAAAAAACGCCACAATGTTGTTCTGCAACAAGTCCATGATGCGATCGAAAATATATCTCTAGCCAATCGCCCAGAAAGATCCTTGCATAAAGGTGAATCAAGGTCATTGCCACCTATCTGTAACACTACTACAGCGGGTCGATGTCGCGCGAGAGCTCGAGACATATCAGACTGGAGAAGGTGACCTACTTTACCGCCACCCCGACCACAACAATGAATCGCCATTAATGACTCATCAAAACCAAGGTTATACCACGACCCTGACATCTGACCTTCTAAACGTCTCACGAAACTATGACCCATAATAAGCACCGATATCCTCTCCATATTTTCTTTCAATTCAATTTGTTAAAAACGTAACAAATCAAAAAACTGACTGACCTTGAAAAACGTCCTTCTTCTCTTTGTTTCTCTGTCGCAGCTCTGATGCGCATGCGTAATGACTATTATAAATCTCCTACCCATTTCCCCCTTCTGTATCACCGAAAAAAACGCGAAATTTAAAATGACTTTTACACTTAAAACTTACTTTACGATTACGTTTAACGACAACTCCTAGCATGTATAAAGTACATTAAAATGTTATTTTAATTATCATATGTACATGTAGATACAAATGTATATTGTACTTGTATCTAATTAAATTAATTTTTGGAAAAATCCAGATGGTCGCTGAAATATCACACCTGATATAATTACTAAATATAATAAATTAAATATACTTTTTAGTCAATATGTAATATTTGGATTCATTGAGATATCTTTTGTTTTAAACGTTACACTGTAATAGCGAAAACCCGAAAAACTTGCATTTGCATTTGAATTTGCATGATTTGACAAGTAATTTTGTTTTATACATGTGTAATGCGCATCCCTCTTATCACACCATAAAAACCTAAGTATTTCTAGAGAATATAGACTTCTGCAGATAGAAAATTGTTTAAGAGAATGTGAATGTTATTGAGATAATTGTTTAGCTAGTGAAAGTTCGAACACCGATTTTTTATGATAGATCATATTTCTGATTTCGGACTGAAGAAGGCCCTATAGTGGCTGAATATATATTCCATAGAAATGATTTTGATTTTACTTTGAATTTATTTTGGCCTTTTATTTCGGATTATTAATATACTAGCTTTATACCGTTTTTCCTCATCATATTTCGGATAGTTCGAAAATGTCAAATTATGAACGTAAAAGTACTTTGTCGCCAAATTGGCTCAACCGCATTCCTAAAAATGATGATATATTGCAGTATAAATATTTCAGTAGAATTTTCACAAAGGTGATTTCTAATCAGAAGAGGCCTAAACATAAACTGTATGATTACATAATTATTACCATATTTTTTTTTGTAAATATGTTGAATGTGGATTTTCTGATAAATGCCACTAATTTTACATGTGGATGTACCTCAATACATGTAGCTGATATCCAAAAACGTCTATTTTGATTGAACTACAACTATAGCAAGTATGGTTATCATTTATGTATTTATATCACGTACATGTATTTCAATGTAATTGTATGTACATATATATATATGTTTGTCAAAAAGATCGAGAGAAAGGAATTTTGAAGTTAGGACCAAATATTAATTTTTTCGTTTGATGTGTTAATTATTTATTTATATATTATATATTATTATTATTATATATATATATTTTTTATTAGTATACAAAAAACAAGAACATAACTGACATCATAAAAAGGGTAAAAAATTAAAAGATTTTTCCATGTGATATTATTTCCATACATGTTATACATAAATGATACCCTTATGGAATAAGTACAGTATGTATCACAGGTGAAATTCACAGGCAAAACACTATGGTGTGCTGAACGTTGCAAAATTCAATAAGTAAAACATTTGTGCGAAAAAAAATGTGTTTATGATATGTCGTTATATGTGTTCATCATTTTTAATTTGTGTGTGAAAAAATGGTTTGTGTGTAAAAATATCTATTTGTGTGTGATTTTGTTTTATATTTGTGTGAAAAAATTTCTTTGTGTGTGTGAAAATATATTTGTTTGTAATTCTTTTTTATTTGTGTGTGAAAAAATGGTTTGTGTGTAAAAATATATATTTGTGTGTGATTTTGTTTTATGTTTGTGTGTGAAAATCACATATAAATATATATTTTTACACACACACAAAGAAATTATTAAACAAGAAAATTATTTTTACATATAAATATTAAAAAAATTACACAAACATTCATTGCTTTTACACACAAATGAAACATATTGAACACATATAACGATATATTACAAAACATATCTTTTTCTTTACACATTTTATTTCACTTATTGAATTTTGCAACGTTCGGCACGCCATAAAAACACAGGTAAATCCAGAGTAACTTCTCTGAAATAGACTATAATCCTTGTCACAACATTCTGCTAATTATCAGATTATAAAAAGTGGGCAAATGGAGATACAACCGTTAGTACTGTTGCTTCCTGGATCAAAACCAGAAGGTTATTTTTCTTCTAGCATAATCCATAGGTATTAATCTCTGATGCAGTATACCAACCAACACTCCATAGCTGTATGTACCACATACATATATAAATTGGCAAATTCCTCTATATGTACCACGTACATAAATTGGCAAATTCCTCTATATGTACCACATACATAAATTGACAACTTCCTCTATATGTACCACATACATAAATTGACAACTTCCTCTATATGTACCATGTACATAAATTGACAACTTCCTCTATATGTACCACGTACATAAATTGACAACTTCCTCTATATGTACCACATACATAAATTGACAAATTCCTCTATATGTACCATGTACATAAATTGACAAATTCCTCTATATGTACAACATACATAAATTAACAACTTCCTCTATATGTACCATGTACATAAATTGACAACTTCCTCTATATGTACAACATACATATATTGACAACTTCCTCTATATGTACAACATACATAAATTGACAACTTCCTCTTTATGTACAACATACATAAATTGACAACTTCTTCTATATGTACCATGTACATAAATTGACAACTTCCTCTATATGTACCACGTACATAAATTGACAACTTCCTCTATATGTACAACATACATAAATTGGCAAATTCCTCTATATGTACCATGTACATAAATTGGCAAATTCCTCTATATGTACCATGTACATAAATTGACAACTTCCTCTATATGTACCATGTGCATAAATTGACAACTTCCTCTATATGTACCACATACATAAATAGACAACTTCCTCTATATGTCCAATTTACATAAATTGACAACTTCCTCTATATGTACCATGTACATAAATTGACAAATTCCTCTATATGTACCATGTACATAAATTGACAAATTCCTCTATATGTACCATGTACATAAATTGACAACTTCCTCTATATGTACCACGTACATAAATTGACAAATTCCTCTATATGTACCACGTACATAAATTGACAAATTCCTCTATATGTACCACATACATAAATTGACAACTTCCTCTATATGTACCATGTACATAAATTGACAAATTCCTCTATATGTACCACATATATAAATTGACAACTTCCTCTATATGTACCACGTAAATTGACAACAACAAAATAAATAAACAGACATAAACCAGATGTAATATCGCAAAAACATATAAATTGATGTGGAATAGATTTTTGCGGCTTGGTTTTCAAAAAATAGTCAAATATGACCCATCTTACCACTGGAAGAAATGGGGGTAGGGTTGTAATGTAATTAGTCCTGAGTGTTCGAACCTCTAGAATGTAATTACAATCTAGGTCGATAGTCATGAGTGAACCTCTAGAACGTAATTAGGTCTATAGTCATGAGTGAACCTCTAGAATGTAATAAGGTCTGTAGTCCTAAGTGAACCTATAGAATCTAATTAGGTCTATATTCATGAATGTTCGAACCTCTAGAATGTTGGGCTGGGTATTGGAAGGTCTAAAACGATACGATACATATTGAATATACACTGAAACAATGCACAATACGTATTGACAATATACATGTACTGGACCTCTTTTTTTCCAAATTCAGTTGACCACTGTGTTTTGAATATTGTGACAATAAAAGACAATTTTGATAAAATATTCTATAACCTGGAAAAAACCTACCAAACATTTGATTTGGTTTACCATCTGTGTTGATTAATTTCTGTCAATTCATATTCTTAGCTATGAAAAGGATTTCTAATCCATCTAATGGACACAGACTTTAAACACTTCTTTTTGATTGAAATGCTCTTACTTGAATAATGTTTTAGAATAAAAAATTTTTGGAATTTACCCTTTCTATAATGAAATTGAAAACGGAAGGTGAGTTGTTAAAACGATACAGCGATATATACAGCATGTTTGTATATCGATATTCAATACTTTTCAGAAAACTGTAACGCATCGGTATATCGATATATTGATCCAGCCCTACTAGAATGTAATAAGGTCAATAGTCCTCCTGAGTGAACCTCTAGAAATTAGAATGTAATTAGGTCTAGTCCTGAGTGATCCTCTAGAATATAATAGGTCTCTAGTCCTGAGTGTAATACATGTATAGATTTACATTCTCAAATCTGAAGAATAAAAGATATGATAGATTGATTGTCTTTAAGTCCCATTATGTTTTTGATGGTATTTCTACAAACTAAACATTCATATTCCTTATTAATTTATTTTCATTACGTTTTGTTCAAATATTGACAGTTTTGAAAAAAATGATTATTCCTTTTTTTTATATATTAATAGAACTCATACATGTGCTTGTCTAAAAATATCCTATGTGTCTGTACAACCCAGATGTCAAAATCATCAGATAAATCTGACCGACAGATAACGGGCAAATTTGGAATATGCTCTGATTTATTCAATGTTTCACGATGTTCATCCTAATAACACAGGTTCTATTTTCACCATGAAAATTTATTACTTAATTGGAACAATGTACGGAGAGTATGGAATCTCTAACTTACCAAGTTAGAGTCTCTCAAACTGATTTTGATTTCTCCATCTTTGTTAGAAACCTGATTATCTATTATATTTTTCATCAAGTAATATCGCCATTAAGGATTTGCACTCCATCATTAGATAAAACTTGGTATTTTTTTACAACCAAAACTATTACAAACACCAAGGACGTATATGAGAAGGATAAGTCACACTGGGTTTTGGGGAAGTCCAAGACAGGCGCTTTTGTGTTTGTGCACTGACCGTGACGTTGGGTGACGACTGATTTTCCTTTGATATCCGCCGGCGCAGCCTTTGATGTAGCTTGCGGGTGCGAGGGTTACCGTCTTACTTTCTGAAGCGGAGCCGTCATTTCATGAGCTGTCGATTTTTTTAATGAAAATTTAAGACATATCCTCAAAATATTCTGTCTTTAAAGCAAGTAATAAACGTCGTGAAATTTAATAAACTTTACATTGGTGTTTCGTTTGACTCGATAAGACAAGTATTTTTTGAGGAAAACAGTTTTTATTCCCGGTTCATAGGCATCTTGCGTGGTGTTTAGTAATGTAAAGAGACAGTCACGAATCCTTCTCACTTATAAATCCTTGCAAACACGTAATGGGATTTTAAACTGAGCTGTGAGTGACATCCGACTTTACTTTCCCATATATATATCTGTTGCCTTTCATCAATATGTTATAATGTGACTGAGTCACTTTACCGATCAAATCAACTAATGTCTATGATAGGGTAACTATACATGAACCTTCTGTTCTTGCATTGTCTCTGTACATTGACTGTCATTGTTACACTAAGATATCGTGTAATCAACTGATCAAAACATACAGGTGGCAATGAGCGATATTTGATACGAAAAGAAGGTCTCATACAAGAATACAACACAGTCCATGGTACCACTGTAGATACGACTCCACAGATTACACCATAACACGTGTGACAGCAGCAGTGTAGCCGGTCCCGCGGTTTTAGCTACATCTTTTGCTACGTGATGTTTTTATCAATATCACCACTGTGATAAGTGGTTTAGCATGACCAATAACATATTTAGATACAATACAAGATGATCCTATTCATGAAAAAGATAGTATCCGGCTACAATAAAGCTGAAACATGGTCCTCTACTCACCTCGGACCGAAAACTTCAGGACAAGTAACTAGCTGACCTCCACATTGGGTCACAGGTAATTTCCGGAAGTGACCTTCATGCGCCCTCTGGAGGTCGATATGTATGACATAAATTAATTCACGCTGCTGATTTCGGTTGACTACTTCGCTACAGGTAACTACGACGTATTCGTTCGGTTGGAAAAACAATTTTCACCTAATATTTTTAGCACGTAGTAACTTTGTGCTCAAAACAGTTTTTAACGAACGTAGTCTATAGGTCACTTTGTGTACATACAACTTTAAGGTAAATCAGAGATTAAAATAGTAATTAGTAATTAAGTTATCTGTGTCTCTGGGTCAATCAAGGACATCACCAACGTACATTATATGCATGTACGTTTCTGTATTTAACACTATGTACAGCTGGTAGTAGTTATAGACTAAAGGTTACACACGGTGAGAACTACGAGTGGACACGGAGTGCACGAGGTTTAGACTACAGGTAGACACGGAAAGCACATGATTTAGACTACAGGTAGACACGGAGTGCACTACGTGTGAACACGGTGTCCACTACATAACTTGTGGAACCCCCTGTTCCAGGAGATTAAAATGGTCATAGAACAATTGGAACAGTCAAACACAAAAGCCGATCAAATTAAACAGTGGACCGGTAAAAATTCATTGATCGCACAGGTGGTCAGCTGCATCAAATCTGGATGGCCACATAGAAATCCCGATGCGTCACTGAGACCGTTTTTCAGTGTTCGATCAGAGTTGAGTTTCGAGGATGGTTGTTTACTAAATACTACAAATTCTGGATGAATACACCCAAGTACAACAGAATGAAAAACTTTGCAAGATCATAATTATATATGTGTGGTGGCATAAGATTGATTCAGACATTGAAAAGGAGATACAAAATGTAGTTTGTGTCAGTTAAACAGAAAACCCCCAGCAGAGGCACCCTTGCACCTAGTCCGCTAAACCTGCCTATATTATTAGGCTTTTTTATTTTTTTTTTTTTTTTTGCCTAATATATATTATATATATTAGGCAAAAAAAAAAATAAAAAATAAAAAAAGCCTAATAATATAGGCAGGTTTAGCGGACTACCTTGCACCGTAGGAATTTCCCAGTAGGCCTTTGTCGAGGATTCACATTGAATACGCAGGTCCATTCACGAAAAAAAAGTTTTTGGTCATAATTCATGCATACTCCAAATGCAACCGCAACCATCGAGAAACTTCGGTTTACATTCGCGACACATTGATTACCTGAAACAGTCGTCAGCGACAATGGCACTTGCTTTACCAGTCAGGAATTTCAGACATTTAAGTTCGAAAACGGTATTTGACTATTCTCTCATTAGGCCCAAAAAGTTCCTTCTTTCTCTCGTCCCAATGCGTTATAATATACCTGCAAATGTTCCTCCTTCCTGCACTGCAGTCTTCTTGATTTTCCCCCTTCTAGCACTGCTGCCGTGAACCTGTATGGGTTTGCTATGAATGCTGATCTTTTCTTGGTCTTATCTCGTCTTGCCTTTCGAATTCGTTCTGCTTTCCTCCGCTCCTTAAGTCGATCTCTTAGATGGTCCCTGAGTTGACTGAGCCCTTCTTTCTCTTCCTCAGAAGATCTTCTGTATCTTCTTGTTTAAGATCTCAGTTCACCTCGAATCTGCTGTATTTCTTTCTCTCTTCTGTTGGGAGTAACCACCGAGTCAGTCGCAGGCGGTATCTTGTTGGCACTTACTCCAAATCTTTGTACTCCGATGATATACGCTAGCCTTGACATTTTCCTCGCTTCCTCGCCATACAACCAGTCGATGATGTTTCTAGATCCTCATCTAGTGAGCTCCATTCCTTGCTGCCCATGGATGACCATTTCATCAGTCTGTCTTAGGGAGGTTATTGCTGTGTTGGCGTTGCTTCGTCCTCCACTGGATACGTTGTGTCATCAGGTCGCTCCCCTGGGGCTGTGAGGTTCTCGGTACTATGGTGTGCCTCCTGACCAAGATTCTCCCGCGACTAATCAGCTTCCGCTGTGCGATGCCTCTGAGTCAGCCTTCTTACACTTCACCATTGCTTGGTGGATTCGCAGTCTTTTTATATTCTTGGAAGTCTCCCCGCAATAGCATTTCACTTCCACTTCTTTCTCTCCTGTCAATGTCGTTTGGACAAGCTTGGTCGTTTCCGTTGTATCAGTTCTGGTGGGTCTTTCACCCTCCTTCCCTCTCGGAAGACCCTGAAGGTGTTTCTATGTATTCCTTATTGTAGCTCATTGTTCAACTTCGCTGGCCATGGGTATTTAGTTCGCTTCTCTTCCTACTACCCTCGGCATACTTCAAACAGGTGCTCCCGCACTGCGCCACCTGCTGGATCACTGCAGTGCATCATCAGTGTAATGAAATTTACGTCAAACTTCCCTATAAGTGTTAACCAACAAATAATGTTGTCGCCTTCCTAGCTTTTTGGGAAGTAAATTTGTATATTATTAATATTGTACCGGTGAGACTAAATAAGCAGGTAAGAAAGATAACTCGTATGAGCTCATTCCAGCTTAGGTAGATGATGCCCCATATACGACTTCGCAGGTACAGTGTATGGACTTGGAGTGGACGGCTGCTAGTACCACATAGGTCTGAGAATTAGTTACAATATGTGTAAAATTTGAATATATCTATATCCTGAGTTAAAATATAAGGGGGGGGGGAGGTAATTATACTTTTTTTTGCAAAAAGCTTTTAATATTGCCAATAGACGAATTTTCACGAATATCTTCTGGTAATGCATTCCATAACTTGATTGAAGAACTTAAAATAAGAATCTTTATAAAACGGTGTTTTGTAGTTTAATAGCAGTTTGGCTTTAAATTACCCCAATTTCTATCGGTATTATACAAATGACCTTCTGATTTGGAATTAGACGTGATAGATAATCTGAAGTTTTCCTATGAAACATCTTGTGGAATTGCAAAATTTTATGATTTTCTCTCCTTTTAGATAATTTTCAAGTCTAAATCTTTATACAGTCTGTATAATAGACTTACACTTGATAATTTAGTAGCACCTGTTACTATTCTTGCTACCTCCAATTGTATATTTTCGAAACTTTGACATTTATAATTTGGTAGGTTGTCCCTAACAAAATCAGAATATTTTAGAATCGGTCTTATAAATGAAAAAAATACATGTAGATAGTTTGGAGAGTTCGTATCTAAAGTATATCAGTATATCTTGAAGCCTAGAGTTTTCCCCCATTACGTAACCCCAATATGAAAATGATGTCCCATTGTTGTTGTCTTTAAATTTCTTGTAGTAACGCGGCATTGTTGTTCTAAAAACAATTTTTTCTAAGTGCCACTGGGAAAGAAGACGAGTTATTGCAAAAATCCTAAATTGCAAATGCCCTTGTGCATCATAACATACAAGACAACCTTTTTGATTGAAGGAGGGGTAGTTTTTTTATTATTTGTAAAATGTTTTGTTTTTGTTGATGTTGTTTTTAGACAGCGATAATGAACAAAAATGTGTTTTTAATGACATCATCAATTTTGTTAAAAGTGAACGTAAAATTCATGTAATTTTCTTATCTTCATCTATTCTTAAAACGGCAATTGATGATATAATTCAAAAGGCTGCGTCTATTCTATGACTTTAAAAAAATGATTACAAACTAATGAAATTAGCGGTATATTGATAGCAGTATAAGTACAGGTGTATACTTATAATGGCTGATAAGTAAAATCAAAAGAGGAGATTGTGATAATTACGATAATGTTTCCTGGATTGTATATCTTCATGTATGTGTTTATATATATTGTGTTTATATATCATTCAGTATCTCTAATCTGAGGTATAAAGGTTATTATAGATATGAAGAATCAATTTTTTAATGATACTTGATTGAACTGATGACCGAAATCACGGATGAAGCATGTACTATAGTAAACAAATTAGATTATCGCCTTTATCGTTTACATTTAAAAATAAAACAAAAAACACACAGGTACTGTGATACACAACGACATGTACACTGTATATATATCTTATATGGTCTTTGGAACTGTCACTACACAAATACACATAGATATTTCGGTACAAATATGTTTTAAGATGCTCCGCCGACAGGGAATAAACGATTCTCTGGCATTTACTCAGATATGTGTAAATGTATGTCTAATAAACACAAAAGCTGAATTATGTCAAACAGTATATTTTGCTTTTGGTGCATGCGCAATCAGTACTTTATTCCATATAGGACATAGTGCTATGGACCTTTTTCGGAATGCATTTATATATATATATATATATATATTTATCAAGTAAAATAAGAAGCTCAAACTTTTCAATGACGGAAATGGTGTTAATTAAGTTAATAACTTTTGAAACTGAACAAATACTGATTCGTCTGTCGTTTTTGATAGATAAAATACCATTGGTCAGCGTTATAGTATCTTTAATGGTTTGATAACGTACGAACTGAGGTACAATTTCTGGACATTATTCAAACAATTATAATGTATTAAGTCATATATTCGATTTATAGAATTAAAGTTGATCGTTGGATGATTTTTTTTCTAAATAAAAAATCACCGAAGAAAACAATTTCGCCTGATGATTCTTGCTCGAGCATTCATGTTCATTCTAATAAATACATGTATAACACACGCGTCTTGTAAAACTCTTTAGATAATATAAATCAGCATGGTGGCTGATTTGTGCCATTTTCGCTTTTTCGCGTTGGAAAAACCGCGAAAAGGCGAAAATCCTATTTTTATGGTGGCTGATTTGTGCCATTTTCGCTTTTTCGCGTTGGAAAAAACGCGAAAAAGCGAAAATCCTATTTTACTTTTGCGCTTTTTCGCACTTTTTCCAACGAGAAAAAGCGAAAAAATGCAAAGCGAAAAAGCCAAAAAAACGAAAAAGCGAAACAGCGAAAATCCATTCCGTCGCTTTTTCGTGGTATTTTTTGGCTTTTCGCTTTTTTTGTGTTTGGAAAAACGCGAAAAAGCCAAAAAGCAAACATTGGATTTTCGCTTTTTCGTTTTTTCGACTTCCGTCGTTGTGACATGCGCAGCACATAATATTATAATAGCAGACCACAGAAGGACAACCTAACTCGGTCCATATTATTATTAAAGGGACTAAATCCATAGGTTTATTAGGGTTTTTGACTTCCTACAAACGTTCTTATACCTGAATTAGAAAGTTTTCAAAATTACAACAAGTTATTTGAAATATTGGCAATGTTTATCAACGTTAAAATATCGCAAAACGCAACCCGAAACTGTAACCGTCGGGATTGGCTGTTTATAACGGAAATAGCCGAGTGCATCTTTGACTCCGAAATCGGGATCGCTGAAAATCTCATCCGGCTAATGGATATATATATAATAACCCCATTAAGAGGCCACTCATAGTTTATCGGTTATAATAGCCTGATTCAGTGTAATAGCCGATTCTATATTGGCAAGTAAAACAGCATAGTTCTATGAAGCTTTAGAGTATTTGATGGAAATATGACAAGAAGTGAGAGGTATTTTCATTCGTTAATTATGTATACATTCTACATGTATACAGATGTACCATGTACATTATTCAGCAAACATATACATAGGCCTACAATGTATATGTAAGGTAAGTTTTTGCTTTGAATAAGATAAAATTTAAATATACAGTTAGGCTGATTTTTAACTAGGGATATGTAGGGAAGGTCCATTACACGGATAGACATTATAACTAGGAATATATAAGGAAGGTCCATTAGACGGATAGAAATTATAACTAGGGATATATAGGGAAGGTCCATTAGACGGATAGACATTATAACTAGGGATATGTAGGGAAGGTCCATTACACGGTAGACATTATAACTAGGAATATATAGGGAATGTCCATTAGATGGATAGATGGATAGATGGAAACTTGCTAAAGTAATGCCACTTTTTAAAAAGGGAGATCAACACTCCATTTCTCTCTATCGACCTATATCTCTTCTTTCAATTGTTGGAAAAGTATTTGAAAGGGTCTTTTAGCGGACGACACCGCTCTATCAAAATCATCATCATCATGCAGAGATATTGAATATGCACTTTACAGCGATTTAGAAAAGATAAATAGGTGGGCAAAAAATGGCTTGTATCTTTTAATCCCAATAAGACTGAAGTGCTCTTTATTTTAAACTTGAATGACATTGATTCAGATTTAGATTTCATTTTTGATGATATCTTTCTAAATTTTTAGTCAATTCCATAGACACCTTGGGGTAACTCTAATTCAAATGCCAATTTCAATGAAATCTATAAATCTGTTATGAAGAAAACAAATGGATTGCGTAAACTTAAATATATGCTAAATCGTGATACCCTTTTACACCTTTAGAAGTCATTTATACTACCCATTTTAGAATATGCTTGTCTTATGGAAGTAGCTAGAATAATAACGAGTTTGCCATCATTTAAAAAAAAAAAAAAAAAACTTTTTATAGTGAATCAGGTTTAGAATTACTAAGTACAAGTGATAGGAGAGCAAGAAGAAAACTTAAATTATTTCAAAAGATGAAAACTCATGATACTCCTAATTTTCTTTCGAATCTATTACCTCCCACAGTTGGTGAAAATAAGCAATATACTCTAAGAAACAATATCGACTTTTGTAATTCGAACTATCGTCTCTCCTCCACTCTCAAGTCTTTCTTACCTTCTACTTTAAGAAACTGGAATAATTTAGATAATGATATCACGTCATTAGGTACCCATTTCTCCTTTTAATATTGCTCTTTCCCAGCAAATAGTCTCTCATCGACCAATTTATTTTAACTATGGTGGCAGAAAATTAAATATATTTCACACCAGATTGTGGCACAAATGTAGTAATCTTAATGACGATCTTTTTCGTTCAAATTTAGTCGAAAATTCTCGTTGTACAAACTGTGGAAATCATTGTGAAAATGCTTATTATATTTCTTAGAATGTCCAAATTACATGTAGTTAGCTGCCCTTACAAAGTTAATTAGCGAAATTAATGAGCAAACCTCTGGAAATACACCTTAATTTGCTGCTTTAGGTGATGAAAAATTGGCTTTTCAGGTAAATTGTAAAATGTTTGAACATGTGCAATCGTATATTAGGTCCTGTGTATGATTCTAAACATAGATATAAGCTTTAAACATACAAAAGCTTTTACTACACAATTATTATTAAATTTATTTAAAGTAGTATTATTTGAATTGTTCAATCCGTGTAAGATGTCTAAGTTATCATGTATAATATGTTAATTGTGTTATAATGTTAGGAGATGGCTGTTAAAGTTGGAATAACTTGTGCCTGATCCTTTTGTGTTTTACAATAAAATATGTTTAAAGTAAAGTATTTTCAAGCGGGAAGCCCCTGTTTTGAACCATGCATAAAATAAAAATAAAATATTACCTGAAATTGGTACATCCAATATGGAGAGTTTGAATTTAGTTTCATTTTTTAAACAATGAATATTACTAAAATGTGTTAGAAATGACAATTTTGGGCTTTTCCAGAACTGCGTCTTCACCGGAAATGCCCGCTCTACTTGAAACAAAATCGATGGCGCAGGTTCAGGCAAAATTATTGAAAAATCCACAGGATTGACCAGTGCAATATGTTTGCTTATTTTGCCATTGTGATAGAAATGTACGGTCAGATTTTTTTAAGTGACACAATGAAGTTGATGTAACTTAACCAAAGCTCAGGGAATGGGTTAATAAGAGGATATATATACGGAAATCATCTTTTTAAAAATCTAGATATTAAGGTTCTGACGATGTTATTAATGTACATTATATACGCACTGATCATTATTTAGTAAATATTTTTAAGTGATCTTTTCCACATGTCTTGTTTTCTCTTTGTCCGCACTAAAGTTTGGACATAATGTCGATTTATATTTAAATTTTAGATAAAATATGAAACAGTCGGAAGGATACATCTCCTAATTAGCACGGTGGTCGGGTAGACTAACTGCCAATATAGATAATGCACATTTACATGTACGCACATTCGCACATGAATTGACAATTCAGTTTAATTGAGATTTTAAAAAAATAATCTAGTAAGAAATGAATGATAATATGGTCACGATTAATCAAATTTACCGAAAAGACCCTCGTGTGGATATAGCGTCGACCTAAAAATGGCCGATGTTTTGTTTGATAATACAATCAAACCTATTCATATGACTACCTGTGTATAACGAACACCTGACTATAACAATCGATTTGCAAAAAGGCCATCTTTATTGTCTCACAAAATGTATAAATTGTATGTGTCTAACGATCGATGCGTTTGGAACAGCAGTCACTAGTGTCTGTGATGTTTTTTAACGGAAATACATTGAATTCAATTTAGCCTAACTACAGTATATATCTAAAACATTTCTTATTAAAAGCAAACATTTACCTTACATATACATTGTAAGCCTATGTATATGTTTGCTTAATAATGTACATGTACACCTGTATACATGTAGAATATAATTAACGAGTGAAAATACCTCTCACTTCTAGTCATATTTCCATCAAATGCTCTAAAGCTTCATAGAACTATGCTGTTTTACTTGCCAATGTAGATACGCTGTAAATGTATCGGCTATCACACTGAATCAGGCTATTATAACCGATAAACTACATATATCCATGTATATCCATTAACCGGATGAGATTTTCAGCAATCCCGATTTCGCAGTCAAAGATGCACGCGGCTATTTCCGTTATAAACAGCCAATCCCGACGGATACAGTTTCGGGTTGCGTTTTGCGATATTTTAACGTTGATAAACATTGCCAATATATTCAGGGATAAGAACGTTTGTAGGAAGTAAAAAATCCTGATAAATCTACGGAAATGTAATGATTTAGTCCCTTTAATAATAATATGGACCGAGCCAGGTTGTCTTTCTGTGGTCTGCTATCTTATCATGGTGTCCTCCTTTATGATATAATGTGCTTCGCATGTCACAACGACGGAAGTCGAAAAACCGAAAAAGCGAAAATCCAATGTTCGCTTTTTCGCGTTTTCCCAAACACGAAAAAGCGAAAAAGCCCCCAAAAATCCACGAAAAAGCGGACATTGGATGGATGGATTTTTGCTTTTTTCGCTTTTTCGCGTTGGGAAAATGCGAAAAAGCGAAAAACCGATGTTTGCTTTTTCGCTTTTTCGCGTTTTTTCTAACACAAAAAGGCGAAAAAGCCAAAAAATACCACGAACAAGCGACGGAATGGATTTTCGCTTTTTCGCTTTTTCCTTTTTTGTTTTTTTGGCTTTTTCGCTTTTTCGCTTTGCATTTTTTCGCGTTGGAAAAAGTGCGAAAAAGCGGAAAAGTAAAATAGGATTTTCGCTTTTTCGCGTTTTTTCCAACGCGAAAAAGCGAAAAAGCGAAAATGGCACAAATCAGCCACAATATCAGAGAGCTTGTTCTTCATTGTGATACGTAGAGCTATAAAGCAGACAGTAAATAACGCTGTATGTTTCAAAAGCGAGGTAACCCCTTGTGATAAGGTCCTACGGCTAGCAGTAATTAGGCTAATGTCCGGCGGATCACAAAATACATCATTTTCATGTGTATTCATACAGTGAGGTCCGAGCCTATGTTCGAAGAAGTGGGCGAGGTGGTCCGATTAGTACCTACAGATCAATCTTCACTCTACAAACAATTTTATCGGCATAACTTTTAAGTGATTATCTCAGCGAGAATGCACAGATGATGAAGGAGATTGTGCTTAAAATGTTAGATGGATGTTTGTGTCACTCTTGTTTGTGATGCTTTCAATATACAGACGGTCTGGTGTCATATTGAAGTAAGCCTACTGTGAACATAGGAATGTCGAAATTATTGTTGATTTATGAATTATTCATTATTATTCTGCAGGTTCCTTATACAGTATATTTGAAAATTCTTGAAAGAAATACATAGATAAATATTTAGCCTAGGCCAATTATTTTAAAAGTGGCGATTGTTTGTTATCATTCGTGCCAGTATGATTTAAGTTTGATTTCAGATTCTTGACCAAACAAATAGGAAACAAAGAATTAATAAAACAAATAAATGGTCCTCGATGCGATAAATTCGTTATATAGTCAGTTACGCCCGAGCCTCCTATACTTCTTACTGACCCTCTATGCCTTTATAGGGGGTCAGTAACTGTCTATGTAACTAATAATGTCTTAAACTGCCATATACAGCTAGATTTCTTGTAGAAAAATGCACAAAATATTGATCAAATTGTCCCATAAATTATTTTACACTTTTTTGGTACATAAACGTTGTTTAAGAATGTATTCTTCTGAGGTTTCAGTCCCGTTGAAGTCTCGTTTCAACATAGATCAAGGAAGCTATGAAATTTTCAAATAAAATTTATCAAAATTTGTAGCAAGTTGCCAGATGCAATTTTTTTTCTCAAAATATTACATTTCTATTTTTAGTAGATTTTTTTAGATATGGATTTTAAGAAAGAGCCCATTTGGCGGTCATATTGAAAATGTGCCTTTTTCGCTTTGAGTAGAGTCAAAGTTTTGCCATTTCTTGCTTAAATTGTTTTTAATTTAATCATAACTAATTATAGCATTTTTAGCTATATCGAGCTAAATTTTTTGCTGTAATTCTTTACTAACTGCGTGATTATTGAAATATTAAGCATTAATGTGTGAAATGATACGATTTTGTTGCCTTATTTTTAAAGAAGACTACTGTAAAACAAATTATGCTAACATCCATGCATACCAAACACCTCATTTGGAAATTATGGCTTTGATATCGGGTGTATATGGTCAAAACGGCAAAATTCCCATAAAATCCATTTTTTCCCAATTAGGTATCTCTGAGTGACAGTAGCTGAAAAACGAGCACACGGACATATGTTTTTCTTCTATTTCCTTCTATGGTAAGAGCTCCTATTTTCAAAAATGTATATACAGAAAAACTCAAAATCGGCTAGAAACATATTTTTATTCCATAAAATGTGTCTACACAATGGTTTATTATAAGAATCTTTACATATTTTAACATCATGAAAATATGAGTTAGCCTTCGATACTTGAATACTAAAATTGCTCAAATGAATAAAAATTGAAATAATTTTTAAATGCAGGCTTTTACAGCAAATGTTCCGAACTTACCAAAATGGAGTGCAGCATAACTGAAGGGACATCCTGTACATTCAGCACATTTTAAACAAATCAAATTCATAGTATTTTTAATAAATTAGAAGTACCTGTGTTCGAAAAAACTTTTCTGAACCACCTTATATTTTGGATGTATGCAATAACTTCAGATACTAAGATTTTGGAAAACAATTTCGATATTTTGAATTTCTAAAATGCAGTTTTGAAAGTATTATGAAGACAGGTATATATACACTGAGTCATGCTGTCATTTAAGCATTGGACGTCTTTCAGTTGATATTTATAGCCAAATATGAATGTCGACTGGACAGGGGCAAATTCCGTGAAGCGCGCCATATTGGCTATTAATGCCTACAGAATGACGTTCAATGCTTATATCTACATTTGGTTACAACTCTTTTGTTGACATACCAAGGGATTTTGCATTAATAATGAGTCATTCGTTATCGTCAAGGATGGAACAGCCATTTGAACAGCCGTTTTCCGTGATCGCTGGCATGACAATTGTGACGACGTCGCAATAGCATTGACGCCATAATAAGCGAATGAAGTTCATTGTCTATATGACTGCCAACTGCGCTTGCTAAGGTTACATAGTGGGACTGCAGTGAAAATGTAAATATATTTAAGGATTAACTGGAATAGATTTTTTATGTTATGGAGATATAACACAAAAATCTGAGTGTACTCTTAATAAACCGCGAAGCGGTTTATGATGAGAGTACACTAATATTTTTGACATAAAAAATCTATTCAAATTAATCCTTATAATTCAATTTACTAAAGATAATCTCTTCAATATTCAAAATTCATTTCGGGACTCTTTTGTCTATGAAATCATTACGCCGTCATCTCAGCCAATCAGAAGCAACGTTACAAACGGTGACGCCATTTTTTCCTTTATGGGCTGATAAAGTAATTTTTTAAGCCAATGAAAATGCTCGTAACAAGCAATATTGAATTATATAAAAATAATCACGTGGCAAACAGAAAACCCAAGGGAGTAAATACTCCATCGATAGTGTCAAAAATCATCTGTTAACCGAACGTTTTTAACGCTTTATCTTAATTTTAAGTAGTTTTAATTGGCTTTCATGTGTAGTCAAAGTTAGGTCAGAAAGAGAAATCAGCACTGGATTTGTAACTCATTTAATTTGTAAAGTCACTATTTCTGTTTGAATAGTTCATTGGAAACAACTAGATGACTAAAAATTTTCTACAAGATGTCGTTTTCTCGTCATAAAGTGGTCTTTGAGCGCAGAAAGGCCTCCAACTTAGGTGGTTCGTTGAGTGCCTGTGGAGAAACGGACAAAGAAAGTCAAAAGACAATAGATTTGTCAAGATTATATAAATTAAGTCCAATTGAAGCATGTAGTGCCATATACTGACATCCAACACGTGACCATTATGACGTCACTTATACTGACATTGATAACCGCCAATATGGCTGTTCTTTTAAATTTTAAAAAGTTATCAGTTTACAGTTTTCTTTATCTAACCTCAACAATTTTACACTGTAGACCTCAACAACGAGTAAATAATATAAATATAAACAACGAGTAAATAATGTAAATATAAATAATGAGAACATTATGTAAATATAAACAACGAGTAAATAATGTAAATATAAATAATGAGAACTTTATGTAAATATAAACAACGAGTAAATAATGTAAATATAAACAATTAATCAATTCATAGCGCGCATTATGAAGATCGACTGCAAAATTCCATAGACCACAGATTCTACGACGCTAGTTTTAAAGCTTAGCTTTTATAGCGTTTTCTTTACATTAATAAAAACGACATGCGCTTATTAAGTGAATATCATTCAATTGTTCGGGGTATGTTAAGTTGTATAAGTAATGAAATTTTGATATATTAACTTGCAATATAAGTAATTAACTATTTATATATTTAATGTATTGGAATTTAATTACGGCTTTGAAATAATTTGAAGAAAAATGTATCCTTTAGTAAATACATGTAATGCTTTCTTCATGCATTTGGTGTTAACGATGCTCCACCTCCGACAGAGCATACATGATATTCATCATTTGAACAATAATTCGTGTTTATTCTTGTATATATATGCCTAATTAACACAAAATAATATAAAATAATTCATTTTGCCTTTGGTGCATGCGCAATCAGTACTTCATTCCATATAGGATATAGTGCCAAAGTGAAATTAGAAGCTCAATCTTTTCAATATTGGTAATGGTGTAATGTAAGTAACTTTTGTAACTGATGAAAAATACTAAATCACCTGCTACTGCTTCTTGATAGTGAAAAAATACCATTTGTCAGCGGTGGAGCATCTTTAAAGACAGAGCATAAATTAAATTCATTATTTGAACAATAGTTGGCGTTTAATCGTGTATATTCATGTCTAATCAAAAAAAAAAAAATAATAATTGATTTTGCCTTTTGTGCATGCGCAATCAGTACTTCATTCCATATAGGATACAGTGCCATGGAATTTTTTCGGGATGCAATAAATTATTTTTCATATTTCTAACTTGAAGTAAAATTAGAAGCTCAAACTTTCCAAATGGTAGTAAAAGTGTAAAGTAAGTAACTTTTGTAACTGAAGAAAAATACTAAATCGTCTGCTCCTGTTTTTGATTGTGAAAAAATACCATTTGTCAGCGGTGGAGCATCTTTAACTAATAAAACATCGCCAGAAAAAAAACAAAAAAAAACATGCAAGATGTTTGTGGAGAAAGAAAACTGAGATGAAATATGCGGGAATCAAACTTTAAATAAGTAAATTTCCTGTACCTCTACTAGATATTTCTTCCTGCGCCTGGTGCCAGTATTGGCTGTGTGTGCCTTCCGTTTGGGCTCTGTGTCTTCTGCTCCCTCTCCCCCACCACGACTTCGTTCTAACCACTCGTTCATCTGTTTATCAAGTTCCATTAAGACCCGCGTACTTGTTTCTAGTTCGGGCAGATAACTGTCCAGACCCATGTAGTGTATATCTAACACCTTCATCAATTTCACTAGTCCCATGTCGTGTTTTTCTAGTCGCGTATACTCATAAAATCCGTAATATAGGAACTCCTTGTCCCCATTTCCTGTTCGTCGTCTGTGCTTAGATTTCAATAGTTTTAGTGACTCTGTATCACGGAGTTTTATCGTTAGATATTTCAAGAATGGTGCGTACGCATCCGAGAGTTGCGCACGGTGAATGTACAAAAAAAGCCTCATACACAAAGTGTTCTTGAGCATGTCAACAGCACGTGACGCCGACCGGCGATGGAAGAGACGCTCATAGTTGGCCTTGCTGAGGACAAGAATTTCGGAACTTCTCGTCACTGTGCATGTTTCCATGAACGTTGGAAGTCCAACGACAAGCTCCAAAGCCCCTTTGTGAAATAAAAATAATGGAGAAGGTTAACGAAAGAAGTACACGGTTAGTTAGCTATGCCCATAAACACAACTTTTCAATTTTCATTTCAGAGTTTGATGAAGCGAAACAAATGTTTCCGCTTTTTCACCTCAAAATGAAGATGTTACGGCTGGGGTTTCATATTTTGAATTTATTCATATATTATGGTAACGCATATGTCATTGTGAATACCCAGCCAATGTTTCCAACTCTGAAATTGACCTGAAATTGACCAGAATTTCTTGTTAAAATTCTGACCTACAAATTGACCTGAAAGGAGCAGAACAGTCAATTTCAGGATAAAAAACTAACCTGAATTTCATATTAAAATTCGCTGAGCTAAAATCCTGGTCAATTTTTGGTCAAATTCATATGAAATTCTGGTCAGTTTCAGGTTAGATTCTCAACCTGAAATGGACTTTTCTGCTCCTTTCATGTCAATATGACCATTAAAAAACTTGACCACAAAACGACCCGAATTTTAGGTCAATTTCAGGTCAAGTTTTCTTCATGTCATTTTCAGGTCAATTTTACTGTCAATGTCATTTCCAGGCAATGGTTGACTTGCATCACGTTATTCTGGTCAATTTCAGGTGAATTTCAGGTTAGGAGATATTGGCTATGTAGTATGTGGTTGTTTTCATTTGCTATTGTGTGATTTCTGTAATTTTGCCATTGCGTCCCTTGGCTTCATTCGCGACAGCCCGCTTATACTACTAGGCGTGAAAAGCAAAAAGACGAAAATGCGAACAAATTTATGCGAAAAGACAAGATTTAAAATAACGCCTTTTCACGATCTTGTAGATAATTAAAGCGACAATGATGGGTTGTCGCGTAAGAAACAAGACGAAAAGGCGAAATAGCAGAAATCAGTCACCATGATTTTACCCATATGGGCAGATAGTGGTTCAATAAACTAATTCAAAATCACTTTCAATGCTTCGTCATTAGAAGAATACCCTATATTTTTGAAAGTAAGATAGTTACTTACCGACAATTTCGTTGGCTCCAAGGAGACACATTGGGTATTGTCTGTGGGCGATACGTTTTCTTTTGAGAGTTTCGTACGGTGTGTAATTCATACCATAGTTTCTAAAAAGAAGAAGCGGTATCTACAGATAAATACATATACACTGGTTTGTACGATGTTCCTTCCGAACACTATTTATGTTAATGCCTATTGTATGTTGTAGACACTTGCAAGCATGACATAACTAGACGTTAAAACAGTACGGTGTTTGTCAAATGAAAGACAACAACATGCCGATCAAGTATTGTGAAGAAGCACACATATCAAATAAGATGTAGCTAGATTAAACCCTTTGGATTGACAAAATTTAGGTATGGCAAAAGATTTTGAGCAATGATCTATAGTGTAACAACAAAAGGATATTAATGAACAAAGCTAAAATGATAATAGAACACTGCCAACTATCAATAGGCTGACAGTGTAATCTTAACATCAACAGTAAAATATTCATTCTGCACATGAAATCGTCCTCATGTACGTGATCTTAAATTAGCGCGTTCAAATCATTTTAGCGATTTGAGGGTGTTTTGAGGAAATATTATTTTTTGCTATAAGAACATTTTTGAAATATAAGCTATTAGACGTTTGTGAATCGGTGTAGCGTGAAAATAGAAAAAAAACATTATATGTCTTAAACTTCTTTTCATCAATTAGAATTTCTGATAAAAGGAAATTCCAATCGACCAATATCAGTTACTATCGTTTGATTGAGGGGGCATTAATGCAGAATGATACTTGAACAAGCGCAATGGTTTGAGTGCCAAAGGCACTAAAATTAGACACCACAAAAATTAAAATACCACTAAAACAGAGTACCAGTAAAATTAGAATACCAATAAAATAAGTACATGTACAGTATACGGTGAAATGCTCATTCCCAGTGGCCACACAAGTCAAAGTTAAGATATTGTGGTATATAATTGTTACAAACCATAGTGCCATGAACTTTCACGTATTACAACCAATGGCCGAGGACACTTAACAGTCGATAAGATAGCTGTAAGATACCTTATATTACTATCAAATCTACACCTTACAGACACCCGACCCGGACATGACCTTACTGTATATTCCGGTTTTATTGCCGAGTGTTTTGTATCGTCGGTCCCACACCATCTGTCTGACAAATGTCTTCGCTGCCTTTAAATGGTCCATCAAATAGCAAAGTACAGTATGAATGTTCTCATTAAAAGGATGATAGATTTCTTTAATCGAAATCGAAATTAGTTTGGGAAATTTATCAGTTATATGGGAATATCTTTATGAGGATTTGATCTTATCATGGTCAAGTCCTGGTCAGTCCAAGTCGGTCACGTGGTAGATTTATTGACCACACTTACGGTGGTAGTAGCTCCGGCAGTAATCTGACCATCTCTGACCACAGATCGGGGTACTGGCTCCGATGATTCCCCTGGTCCACGATCACTTCAGCCTCTCCACTTCATAATAAAGCAAAATGATATGTATATGTATCATACATACTTACATAGCTCATATTCTTTTTATCTTACTATGAAAATGATTCGCACATGTGTTTTGTAAATCACCCTAGCTAGCTGCTATGTCTTATTAATAATAAAGTAATCACACAATGCATATTAAAGGATAGTTGCAATCACGGTATACCTCAAGTCTGTTTGCATATCACAAAAATTAATATAAATTTTAGCACTGAGTTCTGACTTGGAATTATAAGTGGCTTACTAGTTATCATGAACATTATGTCCCTCAGATGACACCAGTGCACTAAATGTATCATGAATAGGCTTTGCTTAAATTCAATGTGCGTTATTTGCAATTGTGATGTCATTTTCGATTTCCGAAATGCTTTTCAAGTTCGCTTTGATGACAACTGAAACATTTGTTTCCCCAACCTTCTAATGAAGTAGACGTTATCAACTTCCTGCCCTTGCTTAGTTAGACGACAACCATATTGGACGGTTTCCCTTTTTAAAGATATCGCCATGGACTTTTTCTGTCGAGATGTCCATTGTGCAAACAGTGGATTGTTTTCAACAAAGTCCGTTTTTTCACGGAATTCTCTTTCTAACACGTCCCGAACGGAGCGGTTATACAGGGCTCTGTCGATGACGAGGAGTTCTGAGTTGGAATCCACCACAACACTAGCCGTTCGTATACAGTCCTCCTTGATCAGGGCAATCTCTCCCACGGTCTGTCCATCACCTTGAAACATTAAAAGTTCAACACTTCAAAATTTCTAGTATTTTTGAAAACTGTTACTAAATTATCTCTAGTCAATAAATCAAGTATGTCAAGGGAATTGAATAATGTAACGGAATTTAGTTATTTTTTAATGAACACACGAACCTGACGTCCAGACGTGCTGTCCGAGCGCTGACCTCTCCAGTTTTCCCCGTGAGCAGACTCTCTCCACGTGTTGCCGTATTTCTTGCTCATTTTCCTTATCGTGGTAAACATATATCGATAATTTTCCTTTCAGGATGATGTACAATCTGTAAAGAAGGCGGTTTAGTATACATCATGGAACTGTCAATTGAAATAAAAAAAATTACAGACATCGAATTGGATACTCAAATAGAGGTCCTTGTGCACATTAACGAAAGAGGAATGCTATTGTGTTGTACATGTTAAAATATGTAGGATCACTGTCAAAGCGGAAAATTTGTTTGGGTGGCCATCTTAAGATTTTATTTTCTTCCCTGGGCGTGTTATCGAAGAACATGTGTCTGACTATTTGTTACGAAATTTGACAATAAGAGTCTACAAATGCGAATTAACCGTGATATATCATTCAGAGTGACGTTGTTTAACTACTCAGCCATATAAAACTGTCCCCATGGCGACCACTGTACACTTTAAACTAAATAAACACCTCTCCATGATGTAATCTAGTTTACCTATCTCTATGGTGACCACTTTACACATGTAATCTAGTTTACCTATCTCTATGGTGACTACTTTACACATGTAATCTAGTTTACCTATCTCTATGGTGACCACTTTACACATGTAATCTAGTTTAACTGTCTCCATAGTGACCACTTTACACATGTAATCTAGTTTACCTGTCTCTAGTTTACCTGTCTCCATGGTGACCACTTTACACATGTAATCTAGTTTACCTGTCTCCATGGTGACCACTTTAAACATGTAATTTTGTTTACCTGTCTCCATTCTCGCCTTGTTTGATGATGACGTCATCTCGAACTCTCTTTTCGAATACGCAATGACGAATGACATCTTTGACGATATCTATAAATACATACGATGAAAAATAAATGTTTCTCTTTTATAATACCTGTAATTAGATGAACAGTAAATGATTTTTAAGAACATCTGTAATTAATATGACGAACAATAAGAGAGTTTTGACCAATTTCGCAGGAATAAAAGAGAAAAAGAATAAATAAAATGGTTCTGTCAGGTGGGCAGCGATATCATGAAAGATTTTGGGTGTTACATACGGTAGTTATATATCATAAGTGAGTTTTTCATATTCCTATAATTATTTTTCACTGATGTAATACACGCGTACTTTATAAATTAGAAATGGACCAAAATCCCTACATCTAGTTAAGATTACGTTAATATGATAAGATTTTAGTATATGTTAAAACATATGAACAATGTAAAATAAGACGTGTTGCGGTTCTTTTCACATACAGTTCATTCACTATAGGTTTACTCTCTGTGGGAATCTCGGTCGTCAACTTGAAATAAACATATCAATATTGATCAGTATGCGCATTCAATAGCGGTCGGTTTCAGACATTTCAATAATGGTAATGTACTTTTCATTTATACAAGAAATCAACATACAGTGAAAGGATTACAGATTTAATTAAGTTCTTAAATGAAAGTGTTTGTGAGAAATGTCACCTCAATCTGGAGTTCAACGGATTGCCATAACTTTTTACAAATTGCGAAATCTTTAAATCAAGAAGGTCGTGTTCTTTTCATTACCACATTATGTAATTTTGACATTTTAATTGATTTCTTACACACAAAATACATGGCTAGAGGGATTACTGAATTTTGCTAGCGGAACTTAATACAAAATTAATCTTTCTTACTCAAATGAATAAATTATTTAGAGAAAATTTTATATCGCTGCAACCACAAGGAAGTACATAATCAATGTTAACCCTCTTTTTATTATTCGCCATTGATGCATCCTTCGTTGAACCAAGATGTGTCGTTATAATTTCAACAATACTGAGATATTTTTCAACAATACTGAGATATTTTTCAACAATACTGAGATATTCATCAACAATACTGAGACAGAATCTTAGTAAAGTAATGTTGAACTGTTCGGAATCCTCTCTTTATGCTCCACTAAACCTGCCTATATTATTAGGTTATGCCTAATATCGAATTAGAAACAAGAGGCCCATAGTCCCTGTATCGCTAACCTGGTTTGTAATGCCAAGTAATGTTCTTAATACAGGTTCATTGTTTCTTTTCTGAAGGAATTTTAATATTAACTTCTAAATCCCCTATTCGGCCCCACCCCTCCTGCCCCCAGGGGGTCAGAGCCAAAATTTATACATGCTCTGTTCCCCTTCCCCCAAGGATGTTTATGGCCAAATGGTTACAATCCATGCAGAACTCTAGGACAAGTACCGATTTATAGGATTTACCTATAATTCCCCTATTGGGCCCCACCCCTCCTGCCCCCGGGAGGTCTGAGCCAAAATTTATACAAGTTCTGTTCCCCTTCCCCCAAGGATGTTTGTGGCCAAATTTGGTTACAATCCATGCAGAACTCTATGACTAGTACAGATTTATAGGATTTACCTCTATTTCCCCTATTGGGCCCCGCCCCTCCTGCCCCCCGATGATCAGAGCGAAAATTTATACAAATTCAGTTCTTATTCTCCTAAGGATATTTCTGGCCAAATTTGGTTACATTCCATGCAGAACTCTATGACCAGTAGCGATTTAAAGGATTTACCTCTATTTCCTCTATCGGGCCCGCCCCTCCTGCCCCCGGGGACCAGAGCCAAAATTTACACAAATTCAGTTCTTATTCTCCCAAGGATATTTCTGGCCAAATTTGGTTACATTCCATGCAGAACTCTATGACTAGTAGCGATTTAAAGAATTTACCTCAATTTCCCCTATTGGGCCCCGTCCCTCCTGCCCCGGGGGGATCTGAGCCAAAATTTATACAAGTTCTGTTCCCCTTCCCCCAAGGATGTTTGTTGCCAAATTTGGTTACAATCCATGCAGAACTCTATGACTAGTACAGATTTATAGGATTTACCTCTATTTCCCCTATTGGGCCCCGCCCCTCCTGCCCCCGGGGGATCTGAGCCAAAATTTACACAAGTTCTGTTCCCCTTCCCCCAAGGATGTTTATGGCCAAATTTGTTTACAATCCATGCAGAACTCTAGGACAGGTACCGATTTATAGGATTTACCTATAATTCCCCTATTGGGCCCCGCCCCTCCTGCCCCCGGGGACCAGAGCCAAAATTTATACAAATTCAGTTCTTATTCGCCCAAGGATATTTCTGGCCAAATTTGGTTACATTCCATGCAGAACTCTATGACAAGCAGCGATTTAAAGGATTTACCTCTATTTCCCCTATTGGGCCCCACCCCTCCAGCCCCCGGGGGGCCAGAGCCAAAATGTATACAAAGTCTGTTTTCCTTCACCCAAGGATATTTCTGGCCAAATTTGGTTACATTCCATGCAGAACTCTATGACTAGTACCGATTTAAAGGATTTACCTCTATTTCCCATATTGGGCCCCGCCCCTCCTACCCCCGAGGATCAGAGCCAAACTTTATACAAGTTCTGTTCCCCTTCCCCCACGGATGTTTGTGGCCAAATTTGGTTACATTCCATGCAGAACTCTATGACTAGCAGCGATTTAAAGGATTTACCTCTATTTCCCCTATTGGGCCCGCCCCTCCTGCCCCCGGGGACCAGAGCCAAAATTTACACAAATTCAGTTCTTATTCGCCCAAGGATATTTCTGGCCAAATTTGGTTACATTCGATGCAGAACTCTATGACAAGCAGCGATTTAAAGGATTTACCTCTATTTCCCCTATTGGGCCCCACCCCTCCAGCCCCCGGGGGGCCAGAGCCAAAATGTATACAAAGTCTGTTTTCCTTCACCCAAGGATATTTCTGGCCAAATTTGGTTACATTCCATGCAGAACTCTATGACTAGTACCGATTTAAAGGATTTACCTCTATTTCCCATATTGGGCCCCGCCCCTCCTACCCCCGAGGATCAGAGCCAAACTTTATACAAGTTCTGTTCCCCTTCCCCCACGGATGTTTGTGGCCAAATTTGGTTACATTCCATGCAGAACTCTATGACTAGCAGCGATTTAAAGGATTTACCTCTATTTCCCCTATTGGGCCCGCCCCTCCTGCCCCCGGGGACCAGAGCCAAAATTTACACAAATTCAGTTCTTATTCTCCCAAGGATATTTCTGGCCAAATTTGGTTACATTCCATGCAGAACTCTATGACTAGTAGCGATTTAAAGGATTTACCTCTATTTCCCATATTGGGCCCCGCCCCTCCTGCCCCCGGGGGGTCAGAGCCAAAATTTATACAAGTTCTGTTCCCCTTCCCCCAAGGATGTTTGTGGCCAAATTTGGTTACAATCCATGCAGAACTCTATGACTAGTAGCGATTTAAAGGATTTACCTCTATTTCCCCTATTGGGCCCCGCCCCTCCTGCCCCCGGGGGGTCAGAGCCAAAATTTATACAAGTTCTGTTCCCCTTCCCCCAAGGATGTTTGTGGCCAAATTTGGTTACAATCCATGCAGAACTCTAGGACAGGTACCGATTTATAGGATTTACCTATAATTCCCCTATTGGGCTCCGCCCCTCCTGCCCCCGGGGACCAGAGCCAAAATTTATACAAATTCAGTTCTTATTCGCCCAAGGATATTTCTGGCCAAATTTGGTTACATTCCATGCAGAACTCTATGACAAGCAGCGATTTAAAGGATTTACCTCTATTTCCCCTATTGGGCCCCACCCCTCCAGCCCCCGGGGGGCCAGAGCCAAAATGTATACAAAGTCTGTTTTCCTTCACCCAAGGATATTTCTGGCCAAGTTTGGTTACATTCCATGCAGAACTCTATGACTAGCAGCGATTTAAAGGATTTACCTTTATTTCCCCTATTGGGCCCGCCCCTCCTGCCCCCGGGGACCAAAGCCAAAATTTACACAAATTCAGTTGTTATTCTCCCAAGGATATTTCTGGCCAAATTTGGTTACATTCCATGCAGAACTCTATGACTAGTAGCGATTTAAAGGATTTACCTCTATTTCCCCTATTGGGCCCCGCCCCTCCTGCCCCCGGGGGATCTGAGCCAAAATTTACACAAGTTCTGTTCCCCTTCCCCCAAGGATGTTTATGGCCAAATTTGTTTACAATCCATGCAGAACTCTAGGACAGGTACCGATTTATAGGATTTACCTATAATTCCCCTATTGGGCCCCGCCCCTCCTGCCCCCGGGGACCAGAGCCAAAATTTATACAAATTCAGTTCTTATTCGCCCAAGGATATTTCTGGCCAAATTTGGTTACATTCGATGCAGAACTCTATGACAAGCAGCGATTTAAAGGATTTACCTCTATTTCCCCTATTGGGCCCCACCCCTCCAGCCCCCGGGGGGCCAGAGCCAAAATGTATACAAAGTCTGTTTTCCTTCACCCAAGGATGTTTGTGACCAAATTTGGTTATATTCCATGCAGAACTCTATGACTCGTAGCAATTTAAAGGATTTACCTCTATTTCCCCCATTGGGCCCCGCCTCACCTCCCCCTGGGGATCTGAGCCAAAATTTATACAAGTTTTGTCCCCTTCCCCAAGGATGTTTGTGGCCAAATTTGGTTACAATCCATGCAGAACTCTATGACTAGTAGCGATTTAAAGGAAATGTTGACGGACAGACGCACGGACGGACGGACGGACGACGGACGCCGCGCCATGACATAAGAGCTCAGTGGCCTTTCGGGCCAAGGTGAGCTAAAAAAAACTTGTAAGCAGACTAGTGTCTTCAGCACATGTATATGAAATCAAACGTGTATCTTCAGTTGTTTCCTGTTGAGAAGCGAAATTCCAACACTCGTGACTCTCTTCCAAACAATAAAATTCGAATTTACCGTGAGATATGAGATTTCATCTAATATACATAGTGTTTCTGATTTTAACATCAGTAATAAGACCGAAATTTAATGCTGACGATACGGTTAAAAAGTCTTCAAATGATATCTAAAAAATTTTTTTTCAAGAACCAAACCTTATCTAGCCTGACCTAACCTAGTTTTTTCAGACTGAGCAGAAGAAGCTGTATATTTCTGAACGTATGGCATTTCTCCTTCTGTAGTATGCGGTCTACATGTTCTGGCCATCACTGTCGATAGTTTAACAATACAACTTGCAAATTGCAGAACGAAAACAAAATATTCTGTTCTTGAGAAATGGACGGCGAGAATGTATACTTCAAATTCAGCAAGGGCGATGTCATAAACTAAGCGTTTATTCATTGCCAAACATTAAGCAAAACATGATACGTGAATTGTCCCGATATCCTTTATGGATTGTTCAATATGGAACTTGCTATACCATGGTATACCAGTCTAGGTACCAAGTCAACATGGAGGATAGCGTGAGTTCTGGTGACATAAACACATTTATACCCTCAGGCTCCTTTGTGGAGGATAGCGTGAGTTCTGGTGACATAAACACATTTATACCCTCAGGCTCCTTTGTGGAGGATAGCGTGAGTTCTGGTGACATAAACACATTTATACCCTCAGGCTCCTTTGTGGAGGATAGCGTGAGTTCTGGTGACATAAACACATTTATACCCTCAGGCTCCTTTGTGGAGGATAGCGTGAGTTCTGGTGACATAAACACATTTATACCCTCAGGCTCCTTTGTGGAGGATAGCGTGAGTTCTGGTGACATAAACACATTTATACCCTCAGGCTCCTTTGTGGAGGATAGCGTGAGTTCTGGTGACATAAACACATTTATACCCTCAGGCTCCTTTGTGGAGGATAGCGTGAGTTCTGGTGACATAAACACATTTATACCCTCAGGCTCCTTTGTGGAGGATAGCGTGAGTTCTGGTGACATAAACACATTTATACCCTCAGGCTCCTTTGTGGAGGATAGCGTGAGTTCTGGTGACATAAACACATTTATACCCTCAGGCTCCTTTGTGGAGGATAGCGTGAGTTCTGGTGACATAAACACATTTATACCCTCAGGCTCCTTTGTGGAGGATAGCGTGAGTTCTGGTGACATAAACACATTTATACCCTCAGGCTCCTTTGTGGAGGATAGCGTGAGTTCTGGTGACATAAACACATTTATACCCTCAGGCTCCTTTGTGGAGGATAGCGTGAGTTCTGGTGACATAAACACATTTATACCCTCAGGCTCCTTTGTGGAGGATAGCGTGAGTTCTGGTGACATAAACACATTTATACCCTCAGGCTCCTTTGTGGAGGATAGCGTGAGTTCTGGTGACATAAACACATTTATACCCTCAGGCTCCTTTGTGGAGGATAGCGTGAGTTCTGGTGACATAAACACATTTATACCCTCAGGCTCCTTTGTGGAGGATAGCGTGAGTTCTGGTGACATAAACACATTTATACCCTCAGGCTCCTTTGTGGAGGATAGCGTGAGTTCTGGTGACATAAACACATTTATACCCTCAGGCTCCTTTGTGGAGGATAGCGTGAGTTCTGGTGACATAAACACATTTATACCCTCAGGCTCCTTTGTGGAGGATAGCGTGAGTTCTGGTGACATAAACACATTTATACCCTCAGACTCCTTTGTGGAGGATAGCGTGAGTTCTGGTGACATAAACACATTTATACCCTCAGACTCCTTTGAACACTATTACAACGTTGACTTTTAACTACATGATCATTTTAGTTAGATACTTAATACACATAACGAAATCACTGTTAATATTGTATTGAAGAGACCATACTGCAAAATACCAACTCTAGGTATGACGTCATTTACAGATCTTAGATCAGTCAATCTCTACGTACGACGTCATCTCTAAATCTCAGATCAACCAAACTCTAGTTACGAAGTCTAGATCTTAGATCAATCAAACTGAATTCGATGACAATTCACCACTATCTAGATATTTGTCGGTATCGGTAATAACCAATCTATCAGCGGATATATTAAGCAGAATATCTTCCTAATAACTTTCAAGGGAACACGTTCAATAATATTTCAGCTATCCTTCCAATATGCATTAATTGCAGTAGACTTGATGCAGAAATGTTTTCAAATCTTGTCGTGAAAACAGTAAGTCTCCTTCGTATTCTTAGTGGCGTAAGAAGATGAAACGTAAAGGTCCTTAATATCTTGTAACACCCACCCATCCCCCCGCAACTACACAGGAGATTAATTCAACACTCAACCATATAAACTAATAAATACCTTTTTCATATACCATAAAATATAATTCTTGTACACATTTATAGACAGTGGGGTCGCTAACGGTAAATTAACGAATGCGCAAATTGGCCAAATTAGCGTGTGAGCGCCGAAGGCGCGAGATTTTGATGGTTGGGGGGCTGGGGGTCACCCTGGGGAAAATATTACGATTTAGAATGGCTAAGATGAGTTTTACGATATATTTTAATGATTTTAAAGCGTTCTTAACAAGGTAATTTTTCGATTTAAAGTTACCTGCATTTAGAAATGATAATTGTGATAATTGTGTCGTCATATCATAATGCAACCCTGCTCGATCTGAACATACCGGCTTCACACCATCGGCACATTGTTGTCAAAATAATAATGAATTAATTGGCTTGCTAAGACATATACAAATTAATCTTTTAATAGACATTTTTGAAATAGTACGGAGAATCCCATGATGGACATTTTCAGTCTAGTTCATGTGTATTGAATTTTTAATAGACTATTAAAGGCTTGAACATTTCTAAGTACGCGTTGTATACTGTGCATTAGTACAGGAAAGAACTATTAATACATCTAAACAAGTGACACTTAAAACACTTTCAGCGAATCTTGAGCGAATTATGTGCTTGAACGTTTTAGGAAATGCGCCGCCCAACGGAAAATATTCTAGAATGAAGTACGAAAAATGTGCAGGAGGAGCCTTTTTTCTTTCAAATATGCAATTTAAAACATTTCAGTCGGCGAAATTGAAAATTGGGGGTGGGGGGTGGGGGTGGGGGGGGGGGGGGTGTTGCAAAAAGACATGTTTGTCCTCCGTCCTGGGCAAACCACCAGTGATGTAATGTTTAAATTGAAACAATTGCCTGCCCAAATGAAACTTACCTGGCTTTAGAGAAAGGAAGAGAGGGGTTTTGTTCCTAAACCATCCTATGAGTTCCTGGCAGTCAAAATCTGTCCTTTTTTCTGGATTTTTCTCAATCACCGAAACCACCTTTTCGTACAATGACGGCATTTTATCCAGTTGACCAATCCAAAAAATGCCGAATGATTACACTTATTGACCCCGGCTTAACATTTGTTTAAGGTAGGTTTTGTTGTACATATTAACTACGGCTGTTGTAGAATGATGTCGTCCTGTCGAACTTCTATATAACAATCTCACGCAATCAGGCTATAATAAACAGGCATTGTTTTATGATACTCCACCTCTATATTGTATACTGATGAAATGTATCCGGCCTTGGGTGAGGTGGATTACATAGACGGGGATTGTGACAGCCTCTTCGCCTCACACTGGCCCTTTAAGGTCTCCAACAGACACCATGTCGTTCTGTGAGAGTTGACCACGAACAGGCACCATAAATATCCTCAAAGGACCAGCAGTCTACAACATCAAACAATAAAATGACAACTATTTCACATCTAATTAAGTCGTTATTCTCCGAGTTATATTTCATCTTTACGAACACTAAGCATCAAACCTTAGTAATCTTTTTAATATTTGCATTAAAACATTAGCTATTGTAACACAATTAAGTAATGTCTCAATAGATATTAAAGAGTACATAAACGAACATTAAAAATCAAACACGAAATATGTATATACATGAAGTACCAATTTTCTTAATCATATGTTGAAAATGTTATAAAATAATTATAATTATTACATATAATATAGTAAAACCAACAATAACAACAGTTACCTGATCATAAACTGTAGTTTATCCAGTGTAATCGAGTGACTCATAGAAACGGTAGTATCTACGTATTCCTAATGTTACTCACCGAAACATATGTTAACGACAAACATCAACACCCTATATGGATACATGCCTCAATCAAAGTTTGTATAAAACCTATATCAATCCATATCTCCATCCATCCGAGGCCGCTTTATACGCCGCCTCAGAAATCCTTTTATGGACATCTATAGCCAACACTGCCATTCGGTGGGGAATAGTGATGACTTCCGAATGTTAACACTTAATCCATACTGGCAATACACAACTTCACTGTGTCAATAAATATCTAGCTATGAGGAGGCTCAAAACTAAACCATTAATACCATTCCGAGATATGCACTTCTGTGCTTTATGGAAATCAACTGTTGATATCGACTTGACATTGATCAAATGGTCAGATTTAGATACCAATGTACAAATGTCTAAATTTTGGTAATTTTTTCTTTGTGTGCACATCAAAAATAAAAATGGATTAACTTTGAATTAAATACAAAATTCGTTAAGCTAATGAGAGTTCATTGTGTTATTCAGTATCTACATCTATAACCCTGATTTGATTCGCCATAACTTGTAATTGTAGAGAGTAATTAACTCTCAAATAAGTGACAACCCCTGCAGATATTTTGTTTGTCTTCGGAAAACATTCAGTAATTTAGAAATGCGCTGCTCTGCTAAAAGCTTCTGTATCGACCTTTTGGTCTCTAAGCATCGTCAGCTTAAGGACTACCACTGTTATTTAACTTACGGTAAAAGGACGTGTAGCAAATAAATTAAAGCTTCCCATGCTTTTCCGTCTGTACTTTTACCTGTATTAGCTACCGATCATCAATAAACAATACGAAAGACTGTTTACGTATATTATATAATTTGAATTCTTTGAAGTTTACATTATAAATCATATAACTGTGATTCCTTTGAAAAGTACCACAAGTTTATGACCGAGGATCGTCATATTACACCTATTATTTTCTGTTTGATCTTCCTCATCTATCGACATGTACAATATCAACTACTGAATGTCATTGATGGCCATTAATATATCGAGAATACATATTACACGCATTAGATACTAGACATGATATATTAATTACGAATACCAGTAATAGTTAACCAATCAAAATAACAGTAAGCATTTACCAATATGTTGAAGAAATGCTACGTGTGAACTGGATGTAACGTCATTATTACCTTGGCAACGCTTACGTAATTAATGTTTACCTACCCGGTTGACTTCATCAATAAATCAAAATCTTCCTCATCTCTCTGAGTCTGATATCTGTCTGATGAATATTCTTTCTTTGGTTATAGTTGGATCACTTTCAAACTATATACACCAAATGGTATCCTTTCACCTATCACATGCGTATCTTCATAACTTTTCACATGGATGTACTAGATGGCACGTTACGGACGGTACCTAACCGCTCGTGATAGGTTTATCATATACTCTACACAAACCTACTGGTGCTAGATTTCTCTGAAGTAATTTATACGAGACGCGCTTTTATGGTAGATGTTTTCTTTCTGATTTCTCATAAACGTTGATAATGAAATCAACGAGGCTTTAAATTTGTTCGGTTGATCGCCTCTTGTGATAGACTATAAAGAACCTTTATTGTTCAATCGAAAGGTCGACAGAGCGACAAATAACATAGGGATCTCTGTGTTACGGAGGTATCACATAGCTGTGACTGGGGGAGAGATAACTGTACACAACCATTACAAATATAATGGTATTTTTTTAATGAGGAATGTACGGAAAATATTAATTAGCATATCATGCAATATTGATATGCATTATTATCTATTTTGCATTTTTCAGATATTGTCAAATTAAATATCTTTTACATTTTAAGCGTAATACAGATATCGTGATAAGATTTATTATAAAATCTTAGACATGTATGTTAAATCATGTTTATTTCCTACATCAAGGTAGGGACATTGTTTTACATTGATATATTAATCTGTCTCTACTTTAAATCGTTTTATTTACGAGGTATAATTCGTTATATTTGCGGAAAAAAAATCCACGAATACTAGCCAATGACCTTGAAAGAATGATATACAAGATAATACATATAGTCTCATTGACTAAGTTTTGAAGAGTGCATGGATATTTTCCTTTGAATAGCATAGGGGAGATAGCAAAATTAATGCCAAAACAGGTGTCTTTGTAATTGCGGAGTGAATCTCATCGAAGGTCTATATTGACGTATCAATCGTTTCACCTTACGACCCTTCGAATTTGTTTCCATCATTTGTGTGTTGGTTGATAGTGCTTTAAATCATAATATGGTCAGTATAACTTAAATGGTCAAATGGTATACAAACTCTCCAACATAATTGTGTGTCATACATGAATAATGGTCGTAGACTTGGTTTAAAGTTTACACTATGTTCCCGGCGACCACGTTAGCCCCGTTTGCCCGAAACGTGGTGCGCCGTGGAATTTTGGCTATTTTTGTCTCTGTATTCAAGTTGAGCTAGGTCTTGTGAAGTTTTGCCACGGTCTTTTACGGATTACGTGGTAGACCGTGGATATAGGGGAAAGTGCTGTTCCCGGAAGTTAAAGGTACACTTCGGCTTTAGCACGGTCTATCAAGGATACCACTACGTTCTATCTAGGCCTGTTACGATCTGATGAGGTCTGCTACGTTTTACACGTTTTGATCAAGCTCCGATACGTTTTTCACGGTCCGCAACGGCTTACTAGGGATGAAAGTCTGATGCCGGGCTTTTTCGGAGCAAATGAAACAATATTTATTGCCGAAAATCTCTTTTCAAACAGGTTTGAATTAAAAAATGTGTTAAAAGAAAAGAAAATCTTAACTATATTTAGTATAAATATATAATTATTAGAGCCAAGTGTTTCTACGCAATTTTTTTCTCTAATGATTCTCACTTAATTTGCCTTTTGCAATGATAGCTTTGGTGTGATTTGAGGGTTTAAATGTGTTTGATAATGAATACTTCTATTTATTACTACAAATAATTCCATGAAGTATCAAATATGTACCAGGCCAGACAATGATGCTCCACCATATATTGCTTGCAGCGTAAGACCGTAATAGGACGTAACACGCCGTATCACGTCGGGATTTCAACCGCTCTGTGCCTTGACAGAACGCATAAAAACGGTTATCATCCACCTTGGCTTGCCGTCAAAACCTTAACAAACCTGAACAAAACGGCACAAAACGTGCAGCCAATCTGCATCAACCGTGATAAAACGTGGAAAAAACGCAACAGAACGTCACAAAACTTGAAATCATCGTGGGATTCCGGGTAACGTGCTTGCTGCCCATTCCACCACGGACCGTCTGGAAGTTTTGTTACGGCCTCGAACGTGCTGTTACGTTTTGTTAAGTCACTCCCGTTTTATTACGTACTGTGGCGTTCACCATCTGTACCGTGACTGCCGTGGCAAATTTTGTGACAGTTTAAAAATCTGGCACGGTATCCACGGTAATCACGACCGCTCACGTTGGTCTATCACGTCCTTCTGCGTTATCTCACGTTGTCTCGGGGTCACCACGTTTTGTCCACGGTGGCCTGAAACGGGGCTGCCGTGGCCACCGGGAACATAGTGTAAACCTAGCATTATGGACAAGTTTGTGAAGGTAATGTTTTTTTTTTAGTAAGCTGTATCTGAAAACATATCGCTGAACTATTTTAGTTTGCAAAAGCATGATTACCATGATATCGAGTCCCTCAGTTGAGCGGAATAAATAATCTGTATTGGTAGGATGAAATACTTTTCACCTTATCACAACTTAACGACTTTTTTTTCAACAACAGATGACGTAAAATCAATACATAAAGATCACTAGATAGCTTTGTCTAATGAATGCAATTAAAACTGGCAGTTATGATCAATAACTTTGCACATTATTACAATTAAAATATGTGACTAATTCTCAACAATGGTCTACAAGAACTTGTGGATAACTTTTGGAAGAAATTCAGGGATTTATCGGAAGAATCGCTGGATTCACATTTTAGCGCAAAAATGGGTTTCATGGTGTTTTTTTAGTGTTACGATGAGTTCGCGTATTCACTATAAATGTTATATTATCAACATTCAAACAATGCAATTAGAGATATCACATCTGAACACAAAATTTCTGTACAGTATACTGGAGGTCAGGCTCATTGTTATTTAGATATATAATGCGTTTAGTAATCACTTGCCTCAGGTACACGTAGTATATTCTCTCATTGCTAAAACGTTTTTAAATAAACTAATAAAATAGATGCTATATAAGTATAGCTCGCCTGGGGGAACTGTGGATAGAAATTTGATTGAAATATGCAGACAAAAACATCGACTGACCAATGCACAAGTACAAAATATCAAATTCTTCTTGGTTATATATTTAAGTTAAATTCAACGTTTGGTGTGTAATTCGTTGTTAATCATTATTCTAACATCCCCAGAGGTTCTTCCTTAAACCAATCATTTCATCATTAGTACTTTGTTTTACATAAATAAGGTTAACATGCAACTTCTTGCGTTTTTCTTTGTTTATTTATAATGCATATCTTACCTATTAAAGTTTCGCTCTTACAAAACAACATCTTTTACAGTTGTGCACACCCTTTGAATGTTATCCTCCAGCAGAGAAAGTCCCACTTGGTATTTTGTAATATCTGATTGTCGGCGTTAGAGGCAGATCACACAAACACGTTTGGCTTCAGCATTGATTTCTCATTGTACAATGGAACACGGGTGTAGACGTTACAATGTGATTATGTACAGCAGACGTAGGGGCAGGCAACGGCACACTGATTTTTTCATCAAATATTATTTTCTCATTTCGGTATTAATGATTTCCACACACGTACAGTAAAAATCGTTGTATACTTTACAAATGATGTGAACGTGTTGATCCGGATTGATCTTGTTACATAAACTGTAATGTAATGAGTTTGTATTGTAACGCCTTTAACAATGGTGGGTTGAAGTTTTAATTTTGTTCCCATCACACATTGCACATCAATGTTTACCTTACATAATATCCCCTTTGTGGACAGTTTTAATTAATTCCATGTTCAGTGCAATATCACCCAAGTATAGCCCTTATGCCATCAGGACCTGACATTTGACAATAGGGATCATATCTCTCTGGACCTGACACTTGACAGTAGGGACCATGTTTATCTGGACCTGAAATTGACAGTAGGGACCATGTCTATCTGGACCTGACACTTGATAGTAGGGACCATGTCTGTCTGGACCTGACACTTGACACTAGGGACCATGTCTATCTGGACCTAACACTTGACAGTAGGGACCATGTCTATCTGGACCTGACACTTGACAGTAGGGACCATGTCTATCTGGACCTGATACTTGATAGTAGGGACCATGTCTGTCTGGACCTGACACTTGACAGTAGGGACCATGTCTATCTGGACCTGACACTTTACAGTAGGGACTATGTCTATCTAGACCTGAAATTGACAGTAGGGACCATGTCTATCTGGACCTGACACTCGACAGTAGGGACCATGTCTATCTGGACCTGACACTTGACAGTAGAGACCATGTGTATCTGGACCTGACACTTGACAGTAGGGACCATGTCTATCTTGACCTGACACTTGATATTAGGGACCATGTCTGTCTGGACCTGACACTTTACAGTAGGGACTATGTCTATCTAGACCTGAAATTGACAGTAGGGACCATGTCTATCTGGACCTGACACTCGACAGTAGGGACCATGTGTATCTGGACCTGACACTTGACAGTAAAGACCATGTGTATCTGGACCTGACACTTGACAGTAGGGACCATGTCTGTCTGGACCTGACACTTGAGAGTAGGGACCATGTCTATCTGGACCTGACACTTGACAGTAGGGACTATGTCTATCTAGACCTGAAATTGACAGTAGGGACCATGTGTATCTGGACCTGACACTTGATAGTAGGGACAATGTCTATCTGGACCTGACACTTGACAGTAGGGACCATGTCTGTCTGGACCTGATACTTGATAGTAGGGACCATGTCTGTCTGGACCTGACACTTAACAGTAGGGACCATGTCTGTCTGGACCTGACACTTTACAGTAGGGACTATGTCTATCTAGACCTGAAATTGACAGTAGGGACCATGTCTATCTGGACTTGACACTCGACAGTAGGGACCATGTGTATCTGGACCTGACACTTGACAGTAGAGACCATGTGTATCTGGACCTGACACTTGACAGTAGGGACCATGTCTATCAGGACCTGATACTTGATTGTAGGGACCATGTCTGTCTGGACCTGACACTTGACAGTAGGGACCATGTCTATCTTGACCTGACACTTGACATTAGGGACCATGTCTGTCTGGACCTGACACTTTACAGTAGGGACTATGTCTATCTAGACCTGAAATGGACAGTAGGGACCATGTCTTTCTGGACCTGACACTTGACAGTAGGGACCATGTGTATCTGGACTTGACACTTGATAGTAGGGACCATGTGTATCTGGACCTGACACTTGATAGTAGGGACCATGTCTATCTGGACCTGACACTTGACAGTAGGGACCATGTGTATCTTGACCTGACACTTGATAGTAGGGACCATGTCTATCTGGACCTGACACTTGATAGTAAGGACCATGTCTATCTGGACCTGACACTTGACAGTAGGGACTTTGTCTATCTGGACCTGACACTTGACAGTAGGGACCATGTCTATCTGGACCTGACACTTGACAGTAGGGACCATGGCTGTCTGGACCTGACACTTGACAGTAGGGACCATGTCTATCTGGACCTGACACTTGACAGTAAGGACCATGTCTGTCTGGACCTGACACTTGACAGTAGGGACAATGTCTATTTGGACCTGAAATTGACAGTAGGGACCGTGTCTATCTGGACCTGAAATTGACAGTAGGGACCATGTGTATCTGGACCTGAAATTGACAGTAGGGACCATGTGTATCTGGACCTGTTACTTGACAGTAGGGACCGTGTCTATCTGGACCTGACACTTTACAGTAGGGACCATGTCTGTCTGGACCTGACACTTTACAGTAGGGACCATGTCTATTTGGACCTGAAATTGACAGTAGGGACCGTGTCTATCTGGACCTGACACTTGACAGTAGGGACAATGTCTATCTGGACCTGACACTTGACAGTAGGGACAATGTCTATCTGGACCTGACACTTGACAGTAGGGACCATGTCTATCTGGACCTGACACTTGACAGTAGGGACCATGTCTGTCTGGACCTGACACTTGACAGAAGGGACCATGTCTGTCTGGACCTGACACTTGACAGTAGGGACAATGTCTATCTGGACCTGACACTTGACAGTAGGGACCGTATCTGTCAGGAAATACTGCCGTCCTTTCCACAGGAAACTTGAGTCTCCGAACCCTTTTGTTGGCCTGTTGGTTTTTTGGAGTATTTCAAGATGAAATCAAAATATTAAAAAAACTATAATTTAATATTGTAAGCGTTATTTAAAATATCCCCCACTTTCTATATTTACTAAATCGATCTGTTCAGCAATATAGTCCATAACCAGTCTGTTACTGTATGACATACGATGTTCGTTGTGTAGAAACTAAAGTTTTTTTCGTGGTTGCTGTGAAACAACGGATATAAAAACCCATGGATAAAAAAACAACGGATATAAAAACCCATGGATAAAAAACAACGGATATAAAAAACGGATATAAAAACAGACGAATAATGAATTTGTATTAAAATCTTCATTATACAGTGCAATATTTGATCAATTCAAATATGTTGTTTCATTGTACTAAGCAATAATCTCTTGTAATTCAATTATATAATTAGTATCCAAATTAGATTATAGAAGCAAACTTGTCTTAGCAGATGTAGACTGCCTAATATGATTTGATTGTAGAGTATAAAGTCTTTATTTCGGAATAACTGACCGATCCGTTGGTGCCATCAATTTCATTGCCTCTGTGATTTAACAGCTTTACATGTTCATCCGATTGGAGCAGAAATCACTGGACTGTGACGTGACAGTCAGCAGGGGGTCGGGGCGGCACTCCGTTTGTGTGAGGAAATATGGCTGGTCATTTCCCCAAACGAATCATGTGCACATTGAAGTATAAATGGTTATAAAGGTACTTCTAAAATAGTCAATATAAAGCAAGAGTCCCATTTTGTACATCGCCTGAACTGGACAAACTGATGATACTAGCTTAATAGGTCGTCTTGTCATAGCGACTGTCTTATATTGTCCTTTCCTGTCTGATATTTTCTGGTAAGAAATGATGGCACTTTGACAGCCATGATATTGTCCTAGTATTTCCATATTGCCAATTCAGAGTTCCCGACGTCACCTCTTTATCACATCTTAGGTTAACGTTCCTAGACTTATTTCATTTGGTTTTAATACATACAAATGTATTTAGTTTGAATGTTGAACTCTATGCCTCCCACAGCTTCTACTATTTCTATACATAACTTTCTTAACAATGTAGTATTTGGTATGATATCAGGATAATTTCTTTTTACGGTCCTAAGTGACTAACATACAAACAAGATTTTTGCATCAGAATTTGACGCAAACGGTATATTTAATTTGTGCAAGTAAATGGTCTAATTTAATTTATTTTAAAACAGCTAAATGCATAGAGGACATGACACAAAACGCCTTTATTCAATAAGAGAACTAATTGGTACAAATGGATATTGCTATAAATTCCTTATGTTTTGCTCTCCTATTGTGAATTAATAACCTATTGATTTTTTGCGTTTTAAATTTTATTTTAGTTAAAAGATCATATCAGAACTTTTTGTATGAAGTGTTGAAACTGTCATAAATGGTAAAGCACCGGGGTTCTGTGCTTTGATCTTCAAACATTTAGTGGGTAGGGTTAAGATATTCTGAGTAAATAGAACGGACCAACTTTACTTCGCTGATACTTCGCTGATGGCGGCCTCGTTGAAAGTGTACACACTTGTAAAGAGGCATTGATGGTATTATAGATCTTGGTAGAGATTGGGGTTTTTCCCCCTCCTACACCGACTTTTGAGTTCCGGCTACGCACGCACAGATATTATAGAGTTATTTACAAAAATTTAAAAGTATCACTATTAACAAAAAAAAAATAAAATATCTATAAATTCAAGTCATAGGGACTGAAAATATGTATCATTTTAAGATATTGGTGTCAAATGAATTGAGGGTACCCTATGTGTATACGTACTAGTTAATAGATTTAGTTTCATAAAAGAATGATCTATCTATAGGGTAGATTGATACAATGATATATAATGGGGAACACTGATACAAGTGGCGGGGCAATCCCCAAACAACTTGTACCTACTTAATGGTAAATGAGTATATAAACCTGAGTAGACTGGCGATTAGAATTGGTCTATAGGCTGCATATGTGTTTAATAGAGTCTCTTTTGCAGTTTCCTTAGACCAAATCTATTTTAAAAGTTACACTACCGGCCTCACTAAGGATGTTCACTTAAGACAAACTTGTTGTTGGTCTTCCAATATTTGTTTAGCTGAGTCTTAAAGCTGTTGATTGACTTGGCGTTGACTACCTCGTTTGGTAATGCATTCCAGTGATTGATGACTCTATTGGAGAAGGCATTTTTTGTTGTATTCAGCCTGACCTGTCTCTTGAACAGTTTGTGGGTATTTCCTCGGGTTGACTGGTATGGTCGACTACTAAACATTGTGTCTGAGACTATTTTATCATGCTTATTAATAATCTTGTATAGTTGAATCAAATCACAACGTTTTCGTCTATACTCCAGTGTAGGGAGACCCAATGTTCTAAGTCTGTCTTCGTAGGACAAGTCTTTGATATTTTTAATCCTCTTTGTAGCTCTACGTTGGACATTTTCGATTTTGATGATATCTTTTTGTAGGAATGGTGACCAGATGGTAGTGGCATATTCTAAGTGCGGTCGTACCAGGGATTTGTAAAGAGTTCTGAATATATGTTGGTCCATGTATGTAAATGACTTAAAAATTACTCCCATGATACGATTTCCTTTTTGTGCTGCTATGTTAGCTTGTTCCGAGAAGTTCAGCTTCTCATCTATGATCACACCTAGATCCTTTTCTGTTGAGACTTTCTGGATAGTTATGTTTGAGGATTCGTTCCGGATGTTGTATTGGGATGTTTTCTCGTTGTTACCAATCTCCATATGTTTACATTTGGTAAGATTGAGAGTCATCAGCCAGTTCTCTGCCCACTTTACCATTTTATCTATGCTATTTTGTAGTTCTTGTCTGCTACCCGGAGTAGATATTTGTTTGTAAAGTTTGGTGTCGTCAGCAAACATTTTAACGAGGCATGGCACAACTTCTGTAATATCATTTACATAGATCAGAAACAGTACAGGTCCCAGAACACTTCCTTGGGGAACTCCACTTGTTACAGGTAGACTATGGGAACGTGTTCCGTTAACAATTACTCGCTGTTCCATGTCCGTGAGAAAATTTCTGATCCATTGGAGTACTCTCCCTTTAATACCATATTGTGACATACCTTGTCAAACGCCTTGCTGAAGTCCAGGTATATCACATCGGTATTGTGCCCTTCATCCATTGATATTGTCGAGTCTTCCAGGCATTCCAGTAATTGAGTGGTGCATGAACGTCCCTGTCTGAAACCGTGTTGCTCTTTTGTGAATAGGTTGTTGGTATCCATATGTTTGACAATTTCGTCTCTCACTATTCTTTGTAAAATCTTGCTAGGTACTGAGGTCAGGCTGATTGGTCTGTAGTTACTTGGGTCTTTCCTTGAACCTTTTTTTAATATTGGGCAAACGTTGGCTTTTTTCCATGGGTCTGGGAGTGTCCCTTCTTGGATTGATTTGTTGAATATAATAGTTAGTACACTTTTTATTTCATTAACTGTTTTTGCCAGCAGCATTGGATGGATATTATCTGGACCTGGTGATTTGTTAGGGTTGATTTTATTGATGGCTTTTTCAACTTGTGTGACAGTCACAGTAATCGTCTCAAGGGGTTCAGCATAATTTCTGGTTGTAAGGTGTGGTCTTTCTCTGATTCTTTCCTCTGCAGTAAACACGCTGGCGAAGTATTTATTCATAGTGTTGGCTATTTCTTCGGAGGTCGATGTCAGCTCTCCTGACGGCATTGTAACATTTCCAATCGTTGTAGCTGTGTTAGTTTTAGTTCGAACATATTTCCAGAAAAGCTTCGGATTAGTTTTTATTTTGTCAGCCAGGTCTTTTTCGTAGTATTTGGAATGCCTCAGAGTTTGTGTAGCACGGTTCCTAGCCATTTTATATTCAGCAAAATTGTGAGCGGATTTACAATGTAGGTATTTGGTCCAGCATTTCCGTTTTCGTCTAACTGCATCCTTTGCTGTTTTGGATATGTGTGGTTTTGAATTTCTTTGGCTGTAAGTTTGATGTAGTGGAATGTTCTCCCTAATTTCCCTATCGAGTTGTTGACTGAAGACTTCCCAGGCTTCCGATACATTAGAACAGTTCTCAATGTCTTGTAGTTGGATGTTTGTAAGATTTTGCCTGATAGTTTCATAGTCTCCTTTATGGAAGTTGTATCTTGTTTTAGTGTTGTCTTTAGGGTTGCTATCAACATACCCGATTAGGTCAAATGCCAGTACTAGGTGGTCACTGGAACCTAGACTTGGATTATACTCAAGATTTTCCACCATTCCTTCCTCATTTGTGATGATCAGGTCCTGTTTTGCCTTCATTACAGCTACTAGTGGCCTGGATTTGTCTTTGTTATGCTTGCCGAGTCTATACATGGAGAGTGTTTCCGGTATGGATCCAGTGAGGGCTGTACATAACTGGTTAAAGACCTGGGTGTCATGGATTTTTATTTCATCTGGTGTTTGGTTTTCACATTCAGGCATATTAAATAATATCACATTTTCTTCCTTGGAACGTCGTTCTTGGAGTTCTTTCGTTCTCTCGTCAACTAGATCGAAGACATTATCTCTGAGGTTATCCATCATTGTAGATGCTTTGTGAAGTTCCGTCTTGGTTTCTTTGGAGGTGGTTTCTAGTTGGTTTAGCCTGCTCTCTATGCTGTCTAGTCTGACTTCGTTTTTCTCACACAACATTTTGAGGGAGTTATTAATATGGTCCAGAGTTAGTTTTGTTCTTTTACACACTCTGCATGACCAGGTCATGTTATCTATGTCACTATTGATAAGACACTGATAGGCCATATCCGAAATCCTCGAACATCTTTGGCAGTAGTTTAACCCACAAATATCACACTGAATATGATTCGTGTGTGTGTTGAGTTCTGTTTCACATTGGCCACACAGATGTAGTGAGTCTTCTGGTTTGGACCTCTTATTGCGCTGGTCTTTGTCCATGGTGAATACACTAGGTAGACAGAAATGAACTATACTATGTGGTATTTAAAGACAGTTCTTGTATGTTGTACAAATATGTAGTTTACTAGCTCAGTGGCGGAGCAATCCCCAAACAACTGAGCAGAAACTAGTTAGTATAAATGTTAGTGTTCAGCAACAAAGTACTATATGATCCTTCTCAGCCAGTATTTGTTTAGAACTTTGGTGGAATGGACCCCGTCAGATAGAAGCGAGTATGATATTTTTTCGGTTGTGTAGGCTTTGTTGGTCTTTCTCGACTTCAACATGTCAAGGGTAAGTTTGGGAGAGGCTGTTCCTAATTCGCGGTTTAGGGCGTGGATACCTTTGTTCAGCTCATCTATTTTCGCTCTTAAGATAGAGTCTGAGTCGGCGAGTGTTTCAGGATTTTCATAGCCTTTATTCGCATTCCATATCCGGATACTGTAGTAAGGGCACTCTAGAATAGTGAACTTTACAGAGTTTCCATATTTGTTACTGAGGGAGACGAGTCTGCTGTACTGCTCTATTACATTGTCGATAGGGGCCTCATGTAGGCTGATGAATCGACCAGTCTTCTTGGTACGATCACACGTGCCCGTCCAGAGAAATATTGACACCTTAGTGTAACGCCTAATGAAGGGCTCCAAGTTCTCAACTATATAGTTAATCGAAACTCGGGTGTTCTGGCCAGGGCGACAGTACCACACAATACTTTTTTTCAATAGGCGTCTCAGCTACATCTCTTAGTTTTAGGCCCTTACTATCAGAGACGAAAATGATTGTACGATCACTACGAACATCTAGCTGGGGCGGGTTTCTGTCTGATATTTTTGGAGTTTCGATACACTCATGGGGATAATTATAAAGTATTGGGCAAAAAATGTGAAATTTAGGGGTGTATCATTCTTATTACATGATATAATGTTATTTTTAAATAATGAACAGAAAAGTTGTCTACTCACAGAAGGTCGCCTCGACTCGTCCTCAAGAGTTAGCCATTTTGAATTTTGAAAATCACATGTCAGTAGCAAGTAACATTATCCTAATCTATATGGAAAAAATGCGTCCCTATATCAGCATATGGTCGATAATATGATAGAATATGATGAGTACTACATTTATATCAAAATATGACAATGAAAAATGTAAAGAAAAGGTAATTTAGATCAATTTGGATCAGGTGGTAGCCATTTTGATTTTTGAAAATCACTTGACAGTAAAATGCAGCATCATCCTATTCTAGTGCAAAAATATGTCCATATAATCAGCCTAAAGTCGAAAAATATGGTAGAATATAACCAGTTCTACATTTTTACCAAAATATGTCACTGAAAAATGTAAAAGAAAGTGTGATGATGATCGATTTAGATCAGCCGATCTTCAGAGGAAATTTCTAACCATCCGCCATAGGTGCGTGCGCAACCGGGACTTTGTCTTAATACGGGTATTAATTATTCTAATGAAAATTCTGACTTTGTCAATGGGAATAAATCACGTACCACGTGATACCCCATAATGTTTGTACGGGACTTTTGTTTCTATTGGTGATGAAATGACGTCAAAAGATGATATCCTGCACTAACGTCATTTCAGCGGGAAGATTACAAATAGTTACGTTCCATCACCACTGGAGATACTAGCCCCGCACAAACGTTATCGAGTATCACGTGGTAAGTGAATTAGTCCCTTCATGGTAACAGTCATACTTACTAGACGGCCAACTTTGAAGATATCGCTTTAGCCTGAATTGGTAATGTTAAAACAGTCGTCTTCCGGTAAAATCGCACGTAATGTCAAATAACTTTCGCAGATATTTAGTTTTAAATCAAGCACAAGACCATATGATTTCTATTCCATTTTCAGCTTTGATATGAACTCGTATTTCCAAAACATAAACGTTCACGGAGTTATACAGTATATATGTCTATAACTCACTATTCATATGACGAGATTTTATCTCCACTTTCATTAATGTCAGTGATCATCGACCGAACACATTTATACAACTCAGCTTACACACAACACAATAGCTGAATACAGTTTATAAATGGCGCAAGTTAAAGACGTTTGTGGATTATGTAAATTAATCTGGGAGTTATGCATATGTTCTAATAAATTAAATCTAAAATAGGTTTGTTATAAATGGAAAACTAATTTATCCCTGTTAGCAAGAGGGAATACATCGTCTATACTCCAGCTTACTATAACTGTCTTTACATGTATAAGTCCACCCATGGACTATATACCACTCATTTCAGGAATATCGAGGATGGAGAACATATTTACAAACTCCGGAAACGGAATTGTTTTTGTTCTCGTTTGTTGTAGAAAACCACGTGAAGATACAAGATATAAGAAGTACAAGAAGTACAAGATACAAGATACAAAAGAAAACTTTATATATCGTCGAATGAGTAGTAGTATACAGTTAAACCAGGACAAAAGATGAGGTAATAATATATTGTTCACAACAGGAGGTCGTGAGGCAGTCTATTCATAGTCTACGTCACAACTATTGTTCACAATAGGAGGTCGTGAGGCAGTCTATTCATAGTCTATATAACAATAGAAGTCAGAACAAGATATATATACATAGTTCTATATCATTGTCCACAATAGACCTTTACCTATTCATAGTCTATATCATAATAAAAGATTCACACTCGGTATCATACACAACAAACCACCATGAGACCGTGAGGTAGTCTATTCAGTGAATAAAAGTATATATGTAAAACAATAATGTTATTGATTTTTTTCTCTGACGAAGACATCATTCTTGCGAAAGTCTATTCATAGTATTAAGAAAAAGTGTAGTGAAATAATTCATGAACACTATGCATAGTTACTTTATATGCTCACTGGAGGAAAACTAATATATGTCTAATAAACTAATGTCTAATATATAGGCATACATACTACTGAAACCTATCTAGTATACGCTAACAACATGGATAAATGGTGGCAAGAAGAGGCTTTAATTAAATTTGAAAGTCCTTCATCGATCATGATAGCCGCACCGTCTAATTCAGGGAAAACGTATTTCACTAAGATGTTATTAGAAAATGCGGGTGATATGTTCAATTTACCGCCAACACATATCTTATACTGCTGTTACAGAAGAACATGGCAACCAATTTTTTGATGATATGAAAACAAATGTTTCTAATATCACATTTCACGAGGGTTTACCATCTGAAGAAATTATTTCACAAATGGCTATGGACAGACTGTTTTAGATGATTTAATGCATCATGTGGCTAACAGCACGTCTGCGGAAAAGCTATTTTGTGTTGTTTCACATCATCATAATATGACCATTATTTACTTAGTTCAGAATGTATTTCAGAAAGGAAAAGTTGCTCGCACAATTAGTTTGAACGTGCATTATTTTATTTTATTCCATAACTATAGAGACCAACAGCAGATTCGAGCATTAGGGAGACAGATCTTTCCAAACAAAGGAGCATATTTCTGGGATTCCTACTTAAAGGCAACATCAATACCGTACGGATACCTGTTAATTGACTTGAATCCACATTCGGACAAGACATATACGTTGAGAAGCAGGATTTTTCCAAACCAGGATACTATAGTATATAAAGAGAAATAATGAAGCACGAGGAAAGAGAAAATTTCCTTAATTTTCTTATGATGTGTACGTTAGAAAAAAGAACGGCCATACTTAAAAACGTAACAAACAAACAATTGAAGCTATTGGTTGAAATAATATACAATGTGCTAATGGGTGTTATAGAATTATCAAAGAGGAATAAAAATCAAAATATGAGATACAAACACCTCATTCGCGCTGTGGTGTGTGATAATTGTACTTCTCAGCAAAGACTTAAACGAATTTTGAAGTTAACAAATATCTTACCGATATTTTTAAAAGCTTATCAGCAGTATGAGTCGGGAAATGATACTCATTCCCAAACAGAAATATGACCAGCTAGTTTTAGAAAGCAAAACTTTCGAAAACAATCAGAAATCAATATTACCGACATCAATGGAAATGAAGATGTGAATAAAAACACGGTTTTGAATGAAGAACGTAATAGACATTCTATAACCGGAGACGGCATCGAAACTCCGACTTCGATTTCTCAATTATCGCCGATGAAAATGACAGAGAGAACTAATAATCACATAAAAGAGACACCTGTTCACAGCTCACCTATTGTAGACGAAAAAGTGACTAAAGCTTTAATTCCAGCTGTGAAATTATCACCAACAGAGTTCTTTAAAAGGTCCTGCTTGTCATAGGTTCATCGTATGCTCACACGGTATGGCTGATAATTCACGAATATTCAAACGAAAGTGTGCGGAATATGTATGTGACATTTGCAGCAAAAAAGTAAGACGTAAAGACAATTTCAATCGACACATGCAATTGCATAAGGAAAGTTACTCTTGTTTTTTGTGCAATGCGAAGTTCAAGCAACTAGATTTACTACAAAGACATCAAAGAGGTCATTTCGTTGGTGGATCAACAATCTTTTTTGAATCAAACTTGATATCTAATTGTAGTCGTCCTCTTTCCGTTAATATTAATGCTATGATAATTAATATCATGACAGTCAAGCAACATGATGTACAGTTGAAAGTCTAATCTAGATTAAGGGAACAGGATCACTTGGTAGAAGAAAATCCCTAACTATAAACAATTACAATGGTTATACTTATGTGCACTTGACACATTTTGCGAGAGGCAAATCCATGACATTGGGTTTAGATGAACTAAATGAATAGTTGGGAACATTCGACCAGATAAAAAAAATAGACGAAGACTTCCAAGTGCAGGTATGTACTATATTTTTCTTATCAGGTTAACATAAGTTGGAAAGTTGAGAACAAAACTTACAAATATTTTATGATCACTCTGATTTGTTGAAACTAAACATTTTGTTTATCAACGTGCTTATCATAAAAAATTATGATAAGGAAAAATGTAAGAAATATACTTCAACCATTTATAAAAGAGATGCATGCTAATTACAATTATTTTACTTATCACGTTCGAATTCTCACACTTGATAATTACAACCTTCTAGAGAATTAAAGTTTGTTTTAGATCTGTAATTCATTTCAGTCCGCCAACTTTGAAGTAATTTTCTGTTGTCTCTCTCTCTCTCTCTCTCTCTCTCTCTCTCTCTCTCTCTCTCTCTCTCTCTCTCTCTCTCAATTAAGAACAGTATAGCAGAAGACGATGCAACAGCTGCAGCAGTGTTAGCCGATTTCTCGGAGGAAAAACCATCTCTGAAGAGGAAACACGGCAACAGAGATATCTACAAAAAGCCGAAGAAGGTGGTTGTGATCTCGGACAGCGACGAAGACGCTTGAAGCAGTGATATCGCCCCAGAATTTTCAGTAGACTTTCACGTGGTTTCATGATTCTTTCATAAGCTATAATCATTTCTTTCATTGACTATCATAATGCAATCACTTGAATATCAATGCCTTTCGAAAATCCATGAGAAATGTATGTCTGCATAACGAAATACTGATGCTAGAAACATACTTGTTAAATTACAAACTCCACTGCTTAAACGATTTCATGACTTTTCATCGAATTTAATGTGGGATTCGATGTTATCATATGGAAGACACGTTGATATCTCATTTTTTGCTTTTGAGTTGCTATGTCAACGTGATTTCGATTTGAAAACATCAAATTTATCTACACGCTGTCTGTGTACAATCATCAAGAACTGCTCTTTCATGACATTTTCAGAAATTTTAAATATTTATAATATCAACCACATTTAATGCTTATCATGCTGCATGATATATTTCTCCATTCGTTATGGACCGAGATGGTGATAAAATTGATTAATCATGAGGTACAAAGTGATGTTCGAATATTTTTTAAAGAACATATCATTTCAAAATGAATAGTTTTGTACTATCAAACAGATGAAATGAGTAAATAATAATAATAAAAATCGTGTACATCATACGTGTCTTATGTGATTTACGCTGTATACGCTATATCTGTGTGTATATGTTAGCGATTTCAAATAAGTAAGCAAGTTATACCTATCATGCCACAGTTATTTATAAACTTTCGACATGAGTAGATCGGAAATAAGCGACATCGTGTCAAACACAATGCGAACATTGTATGATACTGATTTTGGTGACAATTCAGAAACTATTTCAGACAGATTTAAAATCCATTTTACCATAGTAAAGATTACTGTACTAATAGTCTTGTCGGCATGGATGATAGTAATCATGTCACTGATGACTCAGGTGGAGACACGAGATCATAATAGTGATTGTATCAAAGCTCAAGTTATGGATATAAAACAGTTTTACGCGACTATGTGTAAGAGTCTGACTCAGTATCCACAAATAACGTTTACATGAGTATTTGTCAATATCAAAGGATCACAAAAATCGACATAAGACAGTTTTTCAATGGAAGTGCCACAATACGAGGCATTGCGTTAGATGTCACATAGTGGATATATTTGTTACGGTTGAGTGCACATGTCAATCATGCTCTTATGAATACTCAGTTGAAATAGATTGACGAAAATTCATTGGTTAATAGAAACGGATAAAGTATAAATACATGTTGTTTAGTGATGAGTTGTAGTAGATAGCTACGATAACATTGATGGATTTGTTATGAACGCGGACAAGAGTATACAATCAATTCATGAAAAACATGTTATTGTATTGTTTTACAAAGAAAACCATACAAATATGTAATACGCTTGCAAAAGAGAATTGGTATGGGTGTAGAGGTAAGCATTCAAATCAGACCAATCATTCATGTTTGACAGCATTGGATAATCTAGCCGAACACTTCGAAGACGCAGTATGTCAATTTGATCAAGTTTACGAGGAGTGGCATCGGCTGATGCTTACAACAGACTTGCCTCAAAGTTACATCACTGACTTCAAAGCAACAATTAACGATAAACCTTACACCAGCATCGAAGGAAAGATCTTCAAGTGTTGTGTAAGTCTAATCGATTAGTTTAACATATGAACGCTTATTGACAAACATAACTATGGATGAGGTGGAATTTTACGAGGGTGTCAATCAGTTAAATAGCGGTCTAAATTTAATGTATGCTGTGGAATTACATACATTTTTTTGTACGCTAGATACGGAATACATCAAAGGGCTACTAAGTCTGGTAAATGATGATGACATCATAATGAATTGGAGGAACGAGGTGATGCAATGGAGCATCCCGCGGAACATCATTGACGAGCAACTTTTAAAGGTACAATGTGAGCAGCATTGAAGTGTGACATTAAAAACAGAAGAATGGAAGAACCGGGTTCTAAAGATGTTGCTTGTAATTTCGCGTTTTGAATGCCGTCTTAGTTAAACTGTTAGAGATCTGCTTTGAGATTTTTTCATTGAATTAAAATACAGATAATATATTTCTTCTGATTCTTTATATGATTTGTAAATATAATCGATCAATGGCTTGAAATAGCTCATTTAAAATGTTGACAGATGAAGAACAACAGCTCTTGGCTGATATTTATTATAACACTAATAGCCCAGCAGCTTTCTCCGGACCTGAGAAAGTGTACAAAGTTTTAAGATTTAATGGTCACACGATGTTAGGTAGGCTTAAAATCAGAAAATGGATTCAAAACCAGGATAGTTACAGTTTACAAAAACCTCCCAAACGTACATTCAGACGTACAAAGGTGGTGGTGGCAGGGCTTCACGAACAGTACGATATCGATTTAGCCGATATGACTGCATAATCAAATGATAACAACGGTATTTTCTCATAGTTATCGATGTTTTCTCACGCTACTTATAGGTTCGACCACTAAAAGATCGGAAAGGAAAAGACGTAGTTTTTGCAATAAAGCTGATATTTCGCCAACACAAACCCCTGAAGGCGCGTATCTAGAGATGGTGGTCCTGAGTTTAACAATCAGTATGTCAAACGGTTAATGCAAAGCGAAAACGTTTACCATTATATCACACTCAACGAAAAACAGGCAAACTATGCCGAGCGCGTGATTAGAACATTGAAAGGAAAATTGTTTCGATTTTTTACAAAGAATAAAACTTATAGATATATTGATATTCTTCAAGATATTGTTGAAAGCTATAACGCAACTCCCCATCCGTCTCTCAATAATATCGCTACGAAAGATGTGACTAAAACGAACGAGGCTGACTTATGGGCTCATATGTATCTTAAACCTACTTGAGTTCAGAAGATAAAAGTGAAAATGAAACACGAACATCGCTATTCTTTTAAAATCAATGACATGGTGAGAATATCTCACTTAAAAATTCTGTTTACTCGTTCCTATCAACAGCAATGGACTTCAGAAATATTTCGAATTTCAAAGAGACTAAGACGACAAAGGATACCCATATATAAACTGAAAGACTTTCAAGGTGATGTCATTCGCGGGAATTTCTATGAAGCAGAACTAGTAGAAAAAGATCAAGATACATTGTGGACAATAGAACGAGTATTGCGTAAGAGGAAAAGGAACAATCAAAGAGAAGTTTTTGTAAAGTTCGATGGTTGGCCTAGTAAATATAACCAGTGGATTTTAGAGAGACCTAATTGATTTAGCAACTCGGTAAGAATGAGTACATATGTGATTATAAACAGCGATCAAAACTTGACGTGTTTCCCTGATAACAGACCACATCACTTTCGTACCTATCTGACAGTACCATTACTGTTTTCAGGAAAGTGGAAAGTAGCCCTAGCAGAGATAAGTGTAAATAATTCTGAAGAATTAATGTGTAAAGACTTGTATGTATATTCAAATATTTGCGGAGAGACAATCGTGGACGGCACACGTCGACCTTTGTTGAGAAAAATTGTAATAGATGATAAAGGATATTGTTCGCAAATTTTCAACACTCTGTATTACGTAGACGTTAACAAGACTCAATCGCGCACCATCGAAATCTACATAAAAGACAGCGGAGATCGCCTGGTTTCACTTTTAAATGGGAGAGTAACAGTAACACTTCATTTCAAATCATATCCGTTTTACAGTTAAACCATGAATGTTTCCAAAATGTATATTCCTGATCCACAAAAATGGGTTAGATATTACGATAAGGTCACCAACGGTCAATACAACTCATACATTAATCACATACGCAGAGGAACCAATCAGAGAGGAGGATCTATTGCCGGGAGTGCAAATTCCTTCATGATTCCAATATATCGATATGACAAACCCCACAACACGACTCATGATAAGGCATAGTCAGTACAGATGGTTTCACATGCACAGCAAATTCTAGATCAAGCTGTGAGTGAATTAAAGCGTAAAGTTGATATAAAAAGAAAGTCAAGTGTAAAACATCGGCTTTCATCGAGACGTCAGTCTGAGTAGGAAAAAAGATCAGCAAAAAGCATTAAACGAAAAGGACTGAAAGTACGAAGGAAACACGCGAACAAGTCAAAATCAATTAACAAGAAGAAAAAAGTGACAAAGGAAAGAAACACTACTAGGAAGAAGAACATTTTTATGTTGTAAAGGATAAAATGGCATTCTTAAGTGCAGACCACTTCAAGGAATCGCAACCAAGTTTATTAGCTTTATTCGATCTTCCGCCAGTACAAACTGCTGTTCAAAAAATGTATTTTGAGGAGGTGAGACCGATATCGCAATTATCTAGTTTATCGCCAATCGAATTTGTTGTTTCCAGACAAAATGGCATGGAATACATGGACCTCTTATGTGTGTTAAAGCAAGGATTGTCAAGTCGGATGGAAGTCAGCTGTCAAAAACAGAATATGTAGGACCAGTCAACTTGTTTTTACAGTCATTTTTCACACAGGTTGATGTTTTGATGCAAGGAAGAACAATAACATCGACAACAAGTCATTATCCGTATAAAGCCATGATTCAGACTCTACTAGGATATGGGTCTGATGCAAAAGCCTCACAGCTTTCTACACAGATGTGGATTAATGACACTTTTGGAAGTATGGACGATAGCATAGATCATTCAGGACCTCTTTAAAATGGATAGATATATTTTAAATCAAGTTGGTGTGACTATAAAATTTCATAGATCACATCCACAGTTCTGTCTAATGACAGACGAGCTGAATCCGGATTATGATATACGCATCGAGGACATGACTCTGAAGATATGTAGAGTACAAATAAATCCAGCTGTTATATACGCCCACTCACAAGCATTACAGAAAACGAATGCAAAATACCCCTACAATAAGACAGAAATAAAGATGATGACAATGTCTCAAGGTCAGATCAACTTCACGTGGGATAATGTGTTCCAGGGCATGCGACCGAACAAAGTCGTCATTGGTTTCGTGAACAGTCGTTTAACTCTACAAACGGAGTAAACACAACAACCATCGTTGTTGCTATGCTCCAGTCATCAGGAAAGTGGATGAATGATACTGGTAATGGTCTTAAAATGGATGATGTTAACGGTGGATTCGCTCTCTACGCGTTCGACCTTGAACCGTGTTTTGAAGAAGGCAATTATCTTACACTCATCAAACAAGGAAACGTGCGTATTGACGCTCAGTTTGGCATGAGTCTCCCACATCCAGTGACGTGCATTGTTTATGCAGAAGGGAATGGTTATTTTGAAGTTAAGAGATGTGCTAGTAGAATGAATACTAGGTAAATTCAATGTGTAATTAATTGTGGTGATATGCATTACCAGATTTCAGGAGTATATGCCTTAAACGAGTTACCTCAGAGACTGACTCGTCATCCTGTAGGAGTTATTGCAAACACGCAACCGAACTATCAACCAGGTCATCATTGGGTGGCTTTATTCATAACTAAGGATGGAGATGGTGAATTCTTCGATAATTTTGGCAATCCACCGGAATATTATAATAACTGTTTTACCAGATTTTACGGAGATGTTTCCATTAAATGGAATACGAAAAGACTACAAAGCAATTATTCAAAAGTTTGCGGACATTATTGTTTATTTTACCTTATCCAACGTATTAATGGAATAACAATGCAAACATTTGTCAATCAATTCAATAGTGATCTCATCACAAATGACATTTATGTATATGATTATATTGCGAATACTTTTTCACATTGCTTTTAACATTTCGCTATCATCTCCATCTACACTGATATGTTTTAAGTTACTTTTTCAACCTATGAGAGATTATGTACAAATATTGTATGAAATAAATTGATATGAATACATATCTCATTTTTTTTTATACTGTAGTGTCCATATGCTAAAGTGGAGATTCCATCGTCTAGTATATATCTTTTATCATCAAAAGAGCTCAGTCCCGACTTGTTGACACGTTGCACGTATAGCTGGTGATTGAGTGAACGTTTTGCACTCATGTCACACATTCTATTTGTTCCTTCAAACAGACAGGTTCTGTAGTGACTATGCTTTATATCACGTTTGATCGTGATCCGTGAAATGCCTTTTGCAACTTGCTTTGTGTCATTACCCGTCTAAGCGTCTGCTTTGTCAAACTGTAAACTGTACATCTTGCTCCTCAGACCGATGAATTCTTTGATCACACTATCTACAACAAAATATTATAAATATAACATATATCGATAATAGAGCATGGTAGATATTAAGTAGGAATCAGTCTGTTCTAAGAATGTGCCATACCTCCGCATTCATCTTTGAATACTCCAGGTATCTTTTTGTTCCGACTGTCGTAGAGAAAATGACTTTTAGGAAAGTTCGAGGTGTCAAACACGTCTTTATTATGCATCATGTCCTGGTAGATATCTTCCGTTTCAATCCAGTAGCATAGCGAATCGGTGTCAGTAAACAACAGTTTCGCCTTTTGCCCATACTTTGCTTTGATATAGTCATAATGAAAATTATACATGAGCACTTTCGATAGATCTAAATCTGCCTGGCCAACATATACAGGCTTGTTCAGAGTCAAAGCAACTTTTTTCATTTCCACCGCCATCAGATCTTCGTTGAATATCTTAAATCTTTTAAATGATGCTTTTGAGGTGCATTTCAATAATTTTCTTTCTGTGTGTGCTAGTGTGATATCTACACGATTTCTCACATTCTCCATTGTTTTCCCAAACACACTATTGTTCATCAGCTTGAAGAAAGACTTTTCGAATTCGTTTTTTGCTTTTTTACGCTGATCTGTATTGAAGACAATGTACTTTTTAAGCCAAGATGATTGCTTAAAGCTTAGCACTCGATGTATTTTCTCAAGTTTCATCCCCATCTTTAGATACTGCTTCAGATTTCTAAAATGTAATATATAGTGTTTCTTGTCGTTGAGCGATGGAACCATTTTAGACACTATTACGCGCTTTACCAGAGGATCTTCAGATGGCTTGGTTGATGGGTTCTGCTGAGCCCACAATTTCAGCCCAAAAAAATCAGAGAGTAAGTCATTTGCAATGCTAATTGTTTCTGTTGCTAGAGGGTAGCAATTGTGAGCATCATGCAAATCTGATGATAAGACAAATCCGCCTCGACTACATATCCAATGTTAGCATCATCCGCAATTTGTTGAACATCAAACATGTCTAATTCACAATCATCCAACCATTGGAATTCCTTTTCTGGTAGTGGCTGACACATTGCCCAACCATAAAGATTGTTTGCGTCTAGATATGATATGTATGAACTTGGTTGGTTTGAATCATAGTCTTTCATGTACTTATTGTTTGCTCTTGCAAATTTTTGTGATATGACTGAGATTCCGCCTCGAACACCACTTTTGAAAAAAAGGTACATGTCTGGGTCGGTAATGAGTGAAAATTCACATTCAGACATTTTCAGCGCTGCCGACCACGCTAGTCCAGGGCATGTGTAAAAATGGCAAGGGTCTAACTGATAGTAATTCAAACAAACGTCTCGAAAATGTTCAAAACAATCGGTAAGTAGTTGCACGTCAGTTTTCAAGTACAGATCGTGATATCCCCCTAGATTGTGTATGCACATTTCTTCCCAAACAGTTTGAGCATGTAAGTAGTCTTCCTCGGAGATACTGGTATTGGTGAGACTGCTATGAAATTCAGATCGATCAGGTAGTTCAGTCTCATTAAACTTTGCGGAGGAGTCTACATACTCATATGGATAAGCACCTTTTCGCAGCAATAGATTTGCCTTCGCTTCATCTGGAAACTCACATCTGAATCGCTTGAATGCAGACAAGCCTTCCTGTGATAAATTAGAAGTCATTTCATAGAGAGAGCAATTAACAAATTGATACGAGTCAATAAAACGAAGATTTCCCAGAGAAAACGACACATACTTTTCCATGTTGTTAGGAATGCATTTTATTTTTGACTCTTTAAACAATCCTATCGCTTCACATATTATGTGAGCATGGAAATTGCGCAAGTCATGAAAAATAATGGGTATGAACTTCGGACTTCGATAATTTAGGTTACAATCTTTATATGCTGCTCCTCGGAATTTACCGGTGATATGACAGTGGTCTCAAACTTTTGTCTTGAAAATGTTCTTTTTACAAATATGGCATGTTTTTGTCTGCTTGAACTCTTACTCTTCGTCTTCCGTCAAACACATGGGCCCCGTATCATCTAAAATGCTTTGAATACATTCTCCCTCTTCTTCGACAATACTCTCCAAAAAATGCTTACTAACATCCGGATCTGTGTAAAAAAACTGATGCTTTTGTGTGTCTGTCGTCGATACAAACAACCTGATAACTGTATCCACAGGCTTCAAATTGTACAGTTGGTGTCGTACTAGAGTTCGACGGATCTGGTTGACATGAGTCTATCTTCCTAGAGAACGTTTCAAAATCCGCATATATAACGAAATGTATTCGCATCTGTTTGTAATAATCCTTTAACCTTGTTCAGTAATTCCTATCGAATTTTGAATCCATATTAAAGATGCTTTTAATTCCATTTACGTTTAATAAGGAATCTTTCATTTTTGGGCTCTCTGATTGTAAAAATTATACACATAATGTCATTTTAGTACTAAAGCAATATATTTATAGTGCTATATGTCTCCAAATTGGTTTATCAATGAATGCGTTTAAAAATCTTTAAAAGAATATGTACAGGACTGAAAAATAAATTGCAACCACCAAGGGTGAAACACATATTATGAAATTTGTCAATGAGTGGAGAAAATGGGAAAGTTTTTTTTAGAATAATGTCACTTTTTAAACTTTTTCTCTTAATACACTTTAATTGCTTTTTTGCATGATCTTGTAGTGGTATCTAATCTTTTTACATATTATTTTATAAATCTCATTGAGAACAATGAGCCTTGTCAGTCCATTGGCCCTTCTTCTTTCTCTCAGTTCTTTCTACTATTCTTCTTTTTTACTTAATCTCTTCTTTTGCTTTTCTAAAAGGGTGCAACTTGCGAATTTCTGTTATTAATCGTTCAATTAAAACTCAAGAAAATTACTTTCATATTGTATTTGGAATACCTGGTACTGTAAACCACTTTGTCTACACATCAACTAGTTTTTTTGTTTTGTTTTTGTTTTGGTTTTTTTTTCTCAGATTTGATATAATTCAGTCGAGTATTATTTATATGTGAAAACATATTATAACTAATTAATATATATAATGCATATATACATATCAACAGAGAGAGTAAACTTTGTTTTTTCAATGAACACCTTGAGAGTGCATTATATCTAGCAGCCCTTGTAAATAATTTATAGTATTAGAGAAGTTCAAAGTTTATAAATGTTGAATATCATATGTAAATGCGTTTTGTACCTATGTAAAATCTCTTCAAAAATAAAAAAAATACACAAAAAAATCCTTGAACTTCAAAATATCATCCACACCTGCCTCAGGTAACTGGGTGCATTGCATGTCATAGCGTGAACAATACCGTAGATGTCTATCGAGTGTGTGTTTCTGTTGAAATCCTTGAAGACAATAACGGCAGAAGTGATAAGAATGGTTTCTAGGCTTGGTGTGATAAAGTAGCCTATTGAGGTTTTTAATGAAGCAGTAATGTGACTCTTCATACTTTTGAAGATATAACAGATTAACTTCATGTCTTGCATTTTTAAGTTGACTGATGTAGAGTGGAAATATCTCATTGTCCTCAAATCCCAATACATTTACCGATATTTGGTTTTGTCCCTCAAACTTCGGTATCTGTGCGATGGCAACAGGTAATTGTATTCCATTCATATCCAGATTATGATAAAACTCTTGATAGCTTATTGTTCTCTCAGCATGAATAGCCACTGGGTGTAGGGAGGCAAGAACTGACCAAATAAAACGGCTGTTGTCCTCGTTTTTTATGTTAATGACGGCTTTTGTTCTCGCTATTTTAGCTGGTAGGTTCATGTAACTCTTACCTTCCAGTGGCTTGTATTCGTTTAAATATTCGTGAATTATCAGCCATACCGTGTGAGCATACGATGAACCTATGACAAGCAGGTATACAACTATGAAACTACTAGATTTTGAATGACAACCACTTTCTTTTCATCCTTTCACGTCCTGCAAAATTAACGTTACTTTTATTGTGCGACCTTTTAAAGAACTCTGTTGGTGATAATTTCACAGCTGGAATTAAAGCTTTAGTCTCTTTCTCGTCTACAATAGGTGAGCTGTGAACAGGTGTCTCTTTTATGTGATTATTAGTTCTCTGTGTCATTTTCATTAATTGAGAAATCGAAGTCGGAGTTCCGATGCCGTCTCCGGTTATAGAATGTATATTACGTTCTTCATTCAAAACCGTGTTTTTATTCACATCTTCATTTCCATTGGTGTCTTTAATATTGATTTCTGATTGTTTTCGAAAAGTTTTGCTTTCTAAAACTAGCTGGTCATATTTCTGTTTGGGAATGAGTATCATTTCCCGACTCATACTGCTGGTAAGCTTTTAAAAATATCGGTAAGATATTTGTTAACTTCAAAATTCGTTTAAGTCTTTGCTGAGAAGTACAATTATCACACACCACAGCGCGAATGAGGTGTTTGTATCTCATAATTTGATTTTTATTCCTCTTTGATGATTCTATAACACCCATTAGCACATTGTATATTATTTCAACCAATAGCTTCAATTGTTTGTTTGTTACGTTTTAAAGTATGGCCGTTCTCTGTTCTAACGTACACATCATAAGAAAATTAAGGAAATTTTCTCTTTCCTCGTGCTTCATTATTTCTCTTTATATACTATAGTATCCTGGTTTGGAAAAATCCTGCTTCTCAACGTATATGTCTTGTCCGAATGTGGATTCAAGTCAATTAACAGGTATCCGTACGGTATTGATGTTGCCTTTAAGTAGGAATCCCAGAAATATGCTCCTTTGTTTGGAAAGATCTGTCTCCCTAATGCTCGAATCTGCTGTTGGTCTCTATAGTTATGGAATAAAATAAAATAATGCACGTTCAAACTAATTGTGCGAGCAACTTTTCCTTTCTGAAATACATTCTGAACTAAGTAAATAATGGTCATATTATGATGATGTGAAACAACACAAAATAGCTTTTCCGCAGACGTGCTGTTAGCCACATGATGCATTAAATCATCTAAAACAGTCTGTCCATAGCCATTTGTGAAATAATTTCTTCAGATGGTAAACCCTCGTGAAATGTGATATTAGAAACATTTGTTTTCATATCATCAAAAAATTGGTTGCCATGTTCTTCTGTTACAGCAGTATAAGATATGTGTTGGCGGTAAATTGAACATATCACCCGCATTTTCTAATAACATCTTAGTGAAATACGTTTTCCCTGAATTAGACGTTGCGGCTATCATGATCGATGAAGGACTTTCAAATTTAATTAAAGCCTCTTCTTGCCACCACTTATCCATGTTGTTAGCGTATACTAGATAGGTTTCAGTAGTATGTATGCCTATATATATTAGACATTAGTTTATTAGACATATATTAGTTTTCCTCCAGTGAGCATATAAAGTAACTATGCATAGTGTTCATGAATCATTTCACTACACTTTTTCTTAATACTATGAATAGACTTTCGCAAGAATGATGTCTTCGTCAGAGAAAAAAAATCAATAACATTTTTGTTTTACATATATACTTTTATTCACTGAATAGACTACCTCACGGTCTCATGGTGGTTTGTTGTGTATGATGCCGAGTGTGAATCTTCTATTATGATATAGACTATGAATAGGTAAAGGTCTATTGTGGACAATGATATAGAACTATGTATATATATCTTGTTCTGACTTCTATTGTTATATAGACTATGAATAGACTGCCTCACGACCTCCTATTGTGAACAATAGTTGTGACGTAGACTATGAATAGACTGCCTCACGACCTCCTGTTGTGAACAATATATTATTACCTCATCTTTTGTCCTGGTTTAACTGTATACTACTACTCATTCGACGATATATAAAGTTTTCTTTTGTATCTTGTATCTTGTACTTCTTGTACTTCTTATATCTTGTATCTTCACGTGGTTTTCTACAACAAACGAGAACAAAAACAATTCCGTTTCCGGAGTTTGTAAATATGTTCTCCATCCTCGATATTCCTGAAATGAGTGGTATATAGTCCATGGGTGGACTTATACATGTAAAGACAGTTATAGTAAGCTGGAGTATAGACGATGTATTCCCTCTTGCTAACAGGGATAAATTAGTTTTCCATTTATAACAAACCTATTTTAGATTTAATTTATTAGAACATATGCATAACTCCCAGATTAATTTACATAATCCACAAACGTCTTTAACTTGCGCCATTTATAAACTGTATTCAGCTATTGTGTTGTGTGTAAGCTGAGTTGTATAAATGTGTTCGGTCGATGATCACTGACATTAATGAAAGTGGAGATAAAATCTCGTCATATGAATAGTGAGTTATAGACATATATACTGTATAACTCCGTGAACGTTTATGTTTTGGAAATACGAGTTCATATCAAAGCTGAAAATGGAATAGAAATCATATGGTCTTGTGCTTGATTTAAAACTAAATATCTGCGAAAGTTATTTGACATTACGTGCGATTTTACCGGAAGACGACTGTTTTAACATTACCAATTCAGGCTAAAGCGATATCTTCAAAGTTGGCCGTCTAGTAAGTATGACTGTCAGTGGTATGATCCTAGAGTAAACATAGGTGTACCAATACTTCCCTGTATAGATGTAATTCATCGTAATACTCAGTTAATAGTCAGTGGTATGAGTCTGAGGTACATAGATGTAACCAAATTACTTCCCTGTTATAATGTAAAATTCTGTGAATAGTCAGTAAATAGTCAGTGGTTATGGTCCTAAGCAGTACAATCAGATACCAGATACTTCCCTGTTATATGTAATTCTGTGAATAGTCAGTAATGTCAGTGGTATGGAGTCTAGAGTAACATAGATGTCCCAAATACTTCTGTATTATGTAATTCTGTGATGACCAGTAATAGTCAAGTGGGTATGAGTCTTGATACATAGATGTACCATACTTCCCTGTTATATGTAATTCCTGTGGGAAATACAGTAATAGTCCAGTGGTATGAGTCTGAGTAACATAGGTGTACCATACTTACCCTGTTATATGTAATCATGTAATACTCAGTAATTAGGTCAGTGTATGAGTCTAGAGTACATAGGATGTTACCAATACTTTCCTGTTATAATGTAATTCTGTGAATTACTCAGTAATAGTCAGTGTAATGCAGTCTAGAGTACATAGGTATGTACCAAATACTTCCCTGTTATATGTAATTCAGTATACTCAGTATAGTCAGTGGGTATGAAGTCTAGAGTACATGAGATGTGAAAATACTTCCCTGTTATATGTAATTCATGTAATACTCAGTAAATTAGTTCAGTGGTATGATCTAGAGTACATAGGTGTAACCAATTACTATCCCTGTTTATATGTAATCTGTAATACTCAGTAATAGTCAGTGGTATGAGTCTCAGGTACTAGGTGTACCAATACTTCCCTGTTATATGTAAATTCCATCTGTATACTCAGTAATGAGTCAGTGGGTATGAGTCTAGAGTACATAGATGTACCAATACTTCCCTGTTTATATGTAATTCATGTAATACTCAGTAATAGTCAGTGTATGAGTCCTAGAGTACATAGGTGTACCAATACTTCCCTGTTATATGTAATTCAATGTAATACTCAGTAATAAAGTCAGTGGTATGAGTCTAGAGTACATAGATGTACCAATACTTCGCCTGTTATATATGTAATTCATGTAAATACTCAGTAATAGTCCAGTGGTATGGTCTAGAGTACATAGAATGTACCAATACTCCCTGTTATATTATTCTGTGAATACTCCAGTAATAGTCAGTGGTATGAGTCTGAGTACATAGATTGGTACCAAGTACTTCCCTGTTATATGTATTCTGCTGAATACTCAGTAATAGTCAGTGGTATGAGTCTAGAGTACAATAGATGTACCAATACTTCCGCGTTATATTGTAATTCTGTGAATACTCAGTAATAGTCAGTGGTAATGAGTCTAGAGTAACATAGATGTACCAACTTCCCTGTTATACTGTAAATTCTTGTGATACCTCAGTAAATAGTCCAGTGGGTTATGAGTCCTAGAGTAAACATAGATGTACCAATACTTCCCTGTTATATGTCATTCTGTGAATACTCAGTAATTAGTCAGTGGTATGAGTCAGAGTTAAATAGGTGGTACAATACTTTCCCTGTTTTATGTAATTCTGTGAATATCTCAGTAATATCAGTGGTATGGTCTAGAGTACATAGGTGTACCAATACTTCCCTGTTATAATGTAATTTCTGTGAATAGTCAGTAATAGTCAGTGGTAATGAGACTAGAAGTACATAGGATGTACCAATACTTCCTGTTATTAGTAATTCGTGAATACTCAAGTAAATAGTCAGTGGTATGAAGTCTAGAGTAACATAGGTGTACCAATATTCCCTGTTATATGTAATTCATGTAATGACTCAGTAATAGTCAGGGTATGAGTCTAGAGTAACATAAGTGTACCAATATCTTCCCTGTTAATGTAATTCTGTAATACTCAGTATAGTTCAGTGGTATGAGTCTATGAGTACATAGATGTACAATACTTCCTGTTTTGTAATTCTGGTGAAATACTCAAGTAAATAGTCAGTGGTATGAGTCTAGAGTACAATAGAATGTACGCAATACTTCCCTGTTATAGTAAATTCTGTGAATACTCAGTAATAGTCAGTGGTATGAGGTCTAGAGTACAAGGTGTACCAATGACTTCCTTGCTTATATGTAATTCATGTAATACTCAGTAATAGTCAGTGGTATGAGTCTAGAGTACATAAGGTGTACCAATACTTCCCTGTTATAATGTAATTTCTATGAATACTCAGTAATTAGTCAGGGTAATGAAGCTAGAGTACATAGATTACCAATACTTCCTGTTATATGTCATTCTGTGAATACTCAGTAATCAGTCAGGGTATGAAGTCTAGGTCATAGATGTACCAATACTTCCCCTGTTATATGTAATTCTGTGAATATTACTCAGTAATAGTCAGTGGTATGAGTCTAGAGCTACATAGGTGTACCAATAGCTTCCCTGTTATATGTAATTCAATGTAATACTCAGTAATCTAGTCAGTGGTATGAGTTAGAGTACATAGATGTTACCATACTTCCCTTTTATATGTAATTCTGTGAATACTCAGTAATATCGTGGGTATGAGTCTAGAGTACATAGATGTACCAGATACTTCCCTGTTATATGTAATTCTGTGAATACTCAGTTATAGTCAGTGGTATGAGTCTAAGAGTACATAGAGTACCAATACTTCCCTGTTATATGTAATTTCTGTAAATACTCAGTTAAATATTCAGTGGTATGAGTCTAGAGTACATAGGTGTACAATACTTTTCCTGTTATATGTAATTCATGTAATACTCAGTAATAGTCAAGTGGTAATGAGTCTAGAGTACATAGGTGTATCAATTACTTCCCGTGTTATATGTAATTCTATGAATACTCAGTAAATAGTCAGTGGTATGAGTCTAGGTACATAGTGTACCAATACTTCCCTGTTATATGTAATTCATGTAAATACTCAGTATAGTCCAGTGGTATGAGTCCTAGAGTCCAATAGATGTACCAATACTTCCTGTTATATGTAATTCTGTAATACTCAGTCATATAATAATAGTCAAGTGCTATGAGCTAGAGTAAATAGGTGTACCAATACTTCCTGTTATATGTTAATTCATGTAAATACTCAGTAATAGTCAGTGGTATGAGTCCCCTGGTACGATAGTTGTCCAATACTCCCTGTTATATTAATTCATGTAATACTCAGTATAGTCAGTGTTATGAGTCTAGAGTAGCAATAGATGTACCAATCTTCCCTGTCTATATGTAATTCATGTAATACTCAGTTATATAATTTAGTCAGTGCATGAAGTCTAGAGTTCCCTGATTGTCCAATTACTCCCTGTTATATGTAATTCCAATGTAATACTCAGTTATATAATGTCCAGTGCTTGATCCTACGAGTACATAAGATGTACCATACTTCCTGTATATGTAATTCTGTGAATAAGTCCAGTAATAGTCAGTGGTATGAGTCTAAGAGTACATGGTGTACAATACTTCCCTGTTTATGTAAACTTCATGTAATACTCAGCTAATAGTCAGTGGTATGCAGATACCTAAGTACATAGATGACCAATATTCCCTGTTATCATGTAATGTTCATGTATAAACTCATATAGTATATAGTCCAGTGGTTTGAGTCTAAGAGTACATAGATGTACCAATATTCCCTGTTATATGTATTCTGGTGAATACTAGTAATACGTCAGCCGGTATGAGTCCTAGAGTACATAGATGTACCAAATCTTCCTGTTAATATGTAATTCATGTAATACTCAGTAATATCAGTGGTATGAGTCTAGAGACATAGATGTACCCATAAACTTCCCTGTAATATGTTAAATTCATGTAATAACTCAGTATAGTCAGTGGTTATGAGTCCTAGGTCATAGATGGTACAATACTTCCCTGTTATATGTAATTCTGTGAATACTCAGTAATAGTCAGTGGTAATGGAGTCCTAGAGTAGCATACGATGTCACAATACTTCCCTGTTATATGTAATGTCTACTGAATACTCCCATAATAGTCAGTGGTATGAAGTCTGAGTAACATAGATGTCCAATTACTTCCCTGTTATTGTAATTCATGTACAGACTCAGTAATAGTCAGTGGTATGAGTCTAGAGAATAGGTGTACCAAATACTTCCTGTTAATGTAATTCTGTGAATACTCAGTAATAGTCAGCGTATGAGTCTAGATACATAGACTGTACCAATACTTCCCTGTTATCAATGTAATGTCTGTGAATACTCAGTATGAGTCAGTGGTATGAGTTCTAGAGTAACATAGGTGTACGCAATACTTTCCTGTTTATGTAATTCCATGTAATACTCAGTAAATAGTCAGTGGTTATGAGTCTAGAGTACATGAGGTGTACCAAATACTTCCCTGTTATATGTAATTCATGTAATACTCAGTATAGTCAGTGGTTGAGTCCTAGAGTAAATAGATGTACCAATACTTCCCTGTTATATGTAATTCATGTATACTCAGTAAATAGTCAGGCGCTATGCAGTCTAGAGTACATAAGATGTTACCAATACCTTCCTGTTATATGTTTCATGTAATACTCAGTAAATGTCAGTGGTATGAGTCCCTAGATGTACATAGATGTACGCAAGTACTTCCCTGTATATTGCTAATCTTGTGGAATACTCAGTAAAGTCAAGGTGGTATGAGTCCTAAGTACATAAGGTTACCAATACTTTCCCTGTTATATGTAATCATGTAATACTCAGTAAAGTAGTCAGTGGTATGAGTCTAGAGTACATAGATGTACCAATACTTCCCTGTTAATGTAATTCAATGTAATGACTATAATAAGTCAGTGGTATGAGTCTAGAGTTATTAATCGTTCAATTAAAATCAAGAAAATTACTTTCATATTGTATTGGAATACCTGGTACTGTAAACACTTTGTCTACACATCAACTAGTTTTTTTGTTTTGTTTTTTGTTTTGGTTTTTTTTTCTCAGATTTGATATAATTCAGCGAGTATTATTTATATGTGGAAAACATATTATAACTAATTAAATATATATAATGCATATATACATATCAACAGAGAGAGTAAACTTTGTTTTTTCAATGAACACCTTGAGAGTGCATTATATCTAGCAGCCCTTGTAATAATTTTAGTATTAGAGAAGTTCAAAGTTTATAAATGTTGAATATCATATGTAAATGCGTTTTGTACCTATGTAAAATCTCTTCAAAAATAAAAAAAATACACAAAAAATCCTTGAACTTCAAAATATCATCCACACCTGCCTCAGGTAACTGGGTGCATTGCATGTCATAGCGTGAACAATACCGTAGATGTCTATCGAGTGTGTGTTTCTGTTGAAATCCTTGAAGACAATACGGAGAAGTGAAAGAATGGTTTCTAGGCTTGGTGTGATAAAGTAGCCTATTGAGGTTTTTAATGAGCAGTAATGTGACTCTTCATACTTTTGAAGATATAACAGATTAACTTCATGTCTTGCATTTTTAAGTTGACTGATGTAGAGTGGAAATATCTCATTGTCCTCAAAATCCCAATACATTTACCGATATTTGGTTTTGTCCCTCAAACTTCGGTATCTGTGCGATGGCAACAGGTAATTGTATTCCATTCATATCCAGATTAATGATAAACTCTTGATAGCTTATGTTTCTCTCAGCTGAATAGCCACTGGGTGTAGGGAGGCAAGAACTGACCAAATAAAACGGTCTGTTGTCCTCGTTTTTTATGTTAATGACGGCTTTTGTTCTCGCTATTTTAGCTGGTAGGTTCATGTAACTCTTACCTTCCAGTGGCTTGTATTCGTTTAAATATTCGTGAATTATAGCCATAACCTGTGAGCATACGATGAACCTATGACAAGCAGGTATCAACTATGAAACTACTAGATTTTGAATGACAACCACTTTCTTTTCATCCTTTCACGTCCTGCAAAATTAACGTTACTTTTTATTGTGCGACCTTTTAAGAACTCTGTTGGTGATAATTTCACAGCTGGAATTAAAGCTTTAGTCTCTTTCTCGTCTACAATAGGTGAGCTGTGAACAGGTTGTCTCTTTTATGTGATTATTAGTTCTCTGTGTCATTTTCATTATTGAGAAATCGAAGTCGGAGTTCCGATGCCGTCTCCGGTTATAGAATGTATATTACGTTCTTCAATTCAAAACGCGTGTTTTTATTCACATCTTCATTTCCATTGGTGTCTTTAATATTGATTCTGATTGTTTTCGAAAAGTTTTTCTTTCTAAAACTAGCTGGTCATATTTCTGTTTGGGAATGAGTATCATTTCCCGACTCATACTGCTGGTAAGCTTTTAAAAATATCGGTAAGATATTTGTTAACTTCAAAATTCGTTTAAGTCTTTGCTGAGAAGTACAATTATCACACACCACAGCGCGAAATGAGGTGTTTGTATCTCATAATTTGATTTTTATTCCTCTTTGATGATTCTATAACACCCATTAGCACATTGTATATTATTTCAACCAATAGCTTCAATTGTTTGTTTGTTACGTTTTAAAGTATGGCCGTTCTCTGTTCTAACGTACACATCATAAGAAAAATTAAGGAAATTTTCTCTTTCCTCGTGCTTCATTATTTTCTCTTTATATACTATAGTATCCTGGTTTGGAAAAACCTGCTTCTCAACGTATATGTCTTGTCCGAATGTGGATTCAAGTCAATTCACAGGTATCCGCGTACGGTATGTTGATGTGCCTTTAAGTAGGAATCCCAGAAATATGCTCCTTGTTTGGAAAGATCTGTCCCCCTAATGCTCGAATCTGCTGTTGGTCTCTATAGTTATGGAATAAAATAAAATAATGCACGTTCAAACTAATTGTGCGAGCAACTTTTCCTTTCTGAAATACATTCTGAACTAAGTAAATAATGGTCATATTATGATGATGTGAACCAACACAAAATAGCTTTTCCGCAGACGTGCTGTTAGCCACATGATACATTAAATCATCTAAAACAATGCAAAAATGCAGTCCGTCCATAGCCGTTTGTGAAATAATTTCTTCAGGTGGTAAACCCTCGTGAAATGTGATATTAGAAACATTTGTTTTCATATCATAAAGAATTGGTTGCCATGTACTTCCGTAACAGCAGTATAAGATATGTGTTGGCGGTAAATTGAACATATCACCCGCATTTTCTAATAACATCTTAGTGAAATACGTTTTCCCTGAATTAGACGGTGCGGCTATCATGATCGATGAAGGACTTTCAAATTTAATTAAAGCCTCTTCTTGCCACCATTTATCCATGTTGTTAGCGTATACTAGATAGGTTTCAGTAGTATGTATGCCTATATATTAGACATTAGTTTATTAGACATATATTAGTTTTCCTCCAGTGAGCATATAAAGTAACTATGCATAGTGTTCATGAATTATTTCACTACACTTTTTCTTAATACTATGAATAGACTTTCGCAAGAATGATGTCTTCGTCAGAGAAAAAAATCAATAACATTATTGTTTTACATATATACTTTTATTCACTGAATAGACTACCTCACGGTCTCATGGTGGTTTGTTGTGTATGATACCGAGTGTGAATCTTTTATTATGATATAGACTATGAATAGGTAAAGGTCTATTGTGGACAATGATATAGAACTATGTATATATATATTGTAATGACGGCGTGAGTACCGTTTTTAGGGTATAGTGCTTTATCACAGTGAGTACCGTTTTTAGGGTGTAGTGAGTCTAGTCTCATTGGCTAATGCTATTATACAGGTGTATTTATATTACCTGTGCGTTGTGTGCCGGGGGTCTCTCTGCCTTGACCTTCGACAGAGCTACACGTGATACAGAAAGGAGGTATTATAGACTTAGCCTAGCATGTTTATTAACTAATGCAAGCTGTATATTCTATGTTCGCAACCTGTATTGTGTATTTAGCTCATTCTAGGAATCATAATTAAAAAGATCATTCACGCTGCCTTTGTTGGGTTTACTTTCCACCAAGCCGACATTACAATATATCTTGTTCTGATTTCTATTGTTATATAGACTATGAATAGACTGCCTCACGACCTCCTGTTGTGAACAATAGTTGTGACGTAGACTATGAATAGACTGCCTCACGACCTCCTGTTGTGAACAATAGTTGTGACGTAGACTCTGAATAGACTGCCTCACGACCTCCTGTTGTGAACAATAGATTATTGTAACGAAGCTGCGGTGCGCTTCGTTGCTATATATTCCGGAAATTATATTAACCGAGACTTTGGCGGGAATTTGCTGTGCACGAGATCTCGGGACTGCGCCGAGGCTTTCAGTTTTCTACCGGGCCTTAAGAGGTGAGGGTTGTGTTTTTGAATCTTATGTAATTTTTATATATTTGTCGCCTATCCTTTCCCTAATTTGCTGTTATCGTATAGTATGGAAATGCATCAACATTACTGTGTGTGTATTTTTCGCTGTCAGTCGATATTTTTGCTATATTTTTGAGGTTGAAATACTTGTGAAATTGTGCAATGTCGGACTTGGCATGTCTCGCTTTTAGACGGGTTTCGATAGTATTTAAAAGTCTTCACTCTTGTGTTGAGAGCCGTTGGTAGGCTGGAAAAGAGTGGGAGCCTCCTGTGTTGTGTTTCGGAGTTAACCGTTAAGGAGATATTTTGAGAATCTTCGCTGGAGAACGGTGTTTGTGAAATTGGAGGTTAAACTATCGATAATCGGCCCGGTGTGTAGCGCCACGTGCTCGGTCTTTCATTGATGGGTAGGAGTTAATTCTGATAGCGAAAACGTGAGAATATTAGCAGCAAAATTGTCCATTTCACAGTACTTCCCACTGAGCCACGCGGGTATTTTCTTGTTGTCACCTTTACACATGTTAAATATTAATAAACTGTTAAATGAATTTGATGTCGTCCATTGTCCATACTCACTAGTACCATTGAATATTGTAGCGAGACATAGGAATCTGCAAGCTAACGCGGCAGTCGAACCCAGAGCAAAACAAATTAATTGTATCATTCTTACTCTACGCTAATGATTGCGGTCGTAGCGAAACAAGTCGTTACATTATTACCTCATCTTTTGTCCTGGCTTTTCCTGTATACAACTACTCGAATGTGTTAAAAATGAACGTACTAAGTTATCAAGAGCTTGTATTTCCACATAACATAAGGAAAGTAGTCATACATACAAAGATACAGACAAAGCGGCGGAATATGACAACAAAAGAAGGATCAAGTATAATATAAACATGTTGGGTATTGTGGTACTAGGTCTGTAAATCATACTAAGTATCGCACATTTTATACATATAAAATATTTCGTATACAAAATCCAGATTTGAGGAATGATTCCCGTATAGCATAGATACAATAGCTACTATATAGATATTAAAACACCCCGTGGTGTAATATACATAAGTAGTGTAGACGTACGTCCGTAACCCCGGACGCTATAATTTACCTGTGTTTGCTAAGGAAAACCACGTGACCGGAAACCAGCACCTTTCGATATACGGTAGGGATTTAAGAGATGTGTTTAAGTGGGGTACAATAGAGGAGATGAAGCATGAGAAATCGGGAGGTGCCGAACGGCGAATTTTGGACGGATGATTGATTGTAAAACGAACCGACGCATGGAGGTGCCGAACTAATCGATAATTTCGTATTGATGATGAAAGGAAAAACGTATACGACTATAGTTATGCAAAAACAGTAATGCTTGTATTACGACATGGATGATCGCTCGAGATAAGTGGTCCCTAATAAGGGATTTTGTATGGATGATCGGTTGCAAAGTAAGCGTAGAGTTGTTCCGGGTAGGTTTTGTTTACGGGTGATTGGTTTTCGGGTCAAGTATTGAGCTGTCCTTAACGACGGGATTATCTAGTTGTAATAGTGTTTTACGGATGATTGTTGCTGAAAAGGGTTCTCCCAAGATGAGGTAGTAAATGTTTTCATGTTTCTCAGCGGTATGTCCAGAGAGAATGATGTAATGTTCGAAACGAGTATAGGATTAAAACGCTATTCCAATTAGAACGATAAACATACTGCGCGAGCGGTCAGTTTTGTAATGGATCCTGAAGAGGATCATACGGCATTGCGCTTTATGAGAATACACGTTTTCGTAACAGAAGCCCAAGAGTGCATGCTTGCTTCGTTACTGGAGATATTGACAGACTTGTTAAATTTGATAGGGATACCGGTGGTGGATACGAAGGTTGGATTATAGTTGAGGTGTGAGTTTGAAACCGAAGGCTATGAATGGCTGGAATGTTTCGTTAAGATTGCCTAACGTGGCACGGTAGATCTCGTCACAACTAATCTCGACATCGGACAGTTCACAACAAAATTCAGTATGGCAAAGTCTGCTTTAAAATCTATCGGAGACGATGTATTTGTGTATCTTGGCAACTACCGAGAGGAAATGAGAATCAAGATAAAAAAGCTTAAGGAAGACGCAGAAGGAAGGAAAGAACAAGATGGACACAAAGGTAATTGAAATGTTAAACATGTATCTCTGTAGTTGCCTGTTGACTGAATATTTACCAGTTTTCATATCGAACATTTACAAGTTTCATTGAGAGTGATTTGATTCTATCTTACAGGCATCTCCCTGACGATAGAACAGTGGGAGCAACTCTGCATGGAGAAGGACGAAATTTCCGAGCATCTATCACTCGTACAGGACAGGGGAGAGGAATCAAAGAGAGCGTGGCGTTTATCACCAAACAGATTCTACCCCACCTAGCTTTAGCGGCTAAAAATCACATTTCTAGCATGTCTTAAAAACGGTTAACCACTGTTGGGAAGAGCGATGATTTTCCTTTAGAAATCATCCTACACAACTAAGATGATAGCTGCCCCATTTATAGGTCAGGTACATTTCTTTTGTATAATGAACAAACTCGACACTTCAAGTTTTTCTTCCAATATTTGTATCGTAAAGAATTTCAATACAGTAATTATCTTTGTAGATTTATAGGAAAAACAACTAGAAAATTATCATTTCATGATTTCAAGTTGGTATTATATGACGCATGTGAGACGGTCTGTGGACAATGAATCCAGCCACATTTATATGGACAATGAAATCTGAATTACGATTTTATTTCTGCGTTGACATTTTGTTCTTTGTTACATTTTAAAGTTGTGCGTAGATTCAGAGATATAAACAAACGTAGCAGAAAGGTGGCGAGGCAAAATGTTGTCGGTAAATAAATTCCACCTCATCGACAACATTCTATTCACTATTAAACAAGACTCGCTGGCGACCCTCTGTCTAGGGGAGGTAATCCCGTCGGTTTTATGGGGCAGTCACTATATATTATATGTATACTGTTGAAGTACACAGCGATAAAAGTGACATTAAATACCTTTATGTTACTGATTACCGCCAGCTTAGTTGTCCATACTCAAAACTTACCACAGTGATAGGTGTAATAAAATATAAATTCAACCACAGGCGCACGCATTTTCGTTTTAATAAAAAATATCATAGAT
>SAYR01061286.1:2032651-2109020 GCA_004382745.1 Argopecten irradians irradians | reverse complement strand
TAGACTATGAATAGACTGCCTCACGACCTCCTGTTGTGAACAATAGTTGTGACGTAGACTCTGAATAGACTGCCTCACGACCTCCTGTTGTGAACAATAGATTATTGTAACGAAGCTGCGGTGCGCTTCGTTGCTATATATTCCGGAAATTATATTAACCGAGACTTTGGCGGGAATTTGCTGTGCACGAGATCTCGGGACTGCGCCGAGGCTTTCAGTTTTCTACCGGGCCTTAAGAGGTGAGGGTTGTGTTTTTGAATCTTATGTAATTTTTATATATTTGTCGCCTATCCTTTCCCTAATTTGCTGTTATCGTATAGTATGGAAATGCATCAACATTACTGTGTGTGTATTTTTCGCTGTCAGTCGATATTTTTGCTATATTTTTGAGGTTGAAATACTTGTGAAATTGTGCAATGTCGGACTTGGCATGTCTCGCTTTTAGACGGGTTTCGATAGTATTTAAAAGTCTTCACTCTTGTGTTGAGAGCCGTTGGTAGGCTGGAAAAGAGTGGGAGCCTCCTGTGTTGTGTTTCGGAGTTAACCGTTAAGGAGATATTTTGAGAATCTTCGCTGGAGAACGGTGTTTGTGAAATTGGAGGTTAAACTATCGATAATCGGCCCGGTGTGTAGCGCCACGTGCTCGGTCTTTCATTGATGGGTAGGAGTTAATTCTGATAGCGAAAACGTGAGAATATTAGCAGCAAAATTGTCCATTTCACAGTACTTCCCACTGAGCCACGCGGGTATTTTCTTGTTGTCACCTTTACACATGTTAAATATTAATAAACTGTTAAATGAATTTGATGTCGTCCATTGTCCATACTCACTAGTACCATTGAATATTGTAGCGAGACATAGGAATCTGCAAGCTAACGCGGCAGTCGAACCCAGAGCAAAACAAATTAATTGTATCATTCTTACTCTACGCTAATGATTGCGGTCGTAGCGAAACAAGTCGTTACATTATTACCTCATCTTTTGTCCTGGCTTTTCCTGTATACAACTACTCGAATGTGTTAAAAATGAACGTACTAAGTTATCAAGAGCTTGTATTTCCACATAACATAAGGAAAGTAGTCATACATACAAAGATACAGACAAAGCGGCGGAATATGACAACAAAAGAAGGATCAAGTATAATATAAACATGTTGGGTATTGTGGTACTAGGTCTGTAAATCATACTAAGTATCGCACATTTTATACATATAAAATATTTCGTATACAAAATCCAGATTTGAGGAATGATTCCCGTATAGCATAGATACAATAGCTACTATATAGATATTAAAACACCCCGTGGTGTAATATACATAAGTAGTGTAGACGTACGTCCGTAACCCCGGACGCTATAATTTACCTGTGTTTGCTAAGGAAAACCACGTGACCGGAAACCAGCACCTTTCGATATACGGTAGGGATTTAAGAGATGTGTTTAAGTGGGGTACAATAGAGGAGATGAAGCATGAGAAATCGGGAGGTGCCGAACGGCGAATTTTGGACGGATGATTGATTGTAAAACGAACCGACGCATGGAGGTGCCGAACTAATCGATAATTTCGTATTGATGATGAAAGGAAAAACGTATACGACTATAGTTATGCAAAAACAGTAATGCTTGTATTACGACATGGATGATCGCTCGAGATAAGTGGTCCCTAATAAGGGATTTTGTATGGATGATCGGTTGCAAAGTAAGCGTAGAGTTGTTCCGGGTAGGTTTTGTTTACGGGTGATTGGTTTTCGGGTCAAGTATTGAGCTGTCCTTAACGACGGGATTATCTAGTTGTAATAGTGTTTTACGGATGATTGTTGCTGAAAAGGGTTCTCCCAAGATGAGGTAGTAAATGTTTTCATGTTTCTCAGCGGTATGTCCAGAGAGAATGATGTAATGTTCGAAACGAGTATAGGATTAAAACGCTATTCCAATTAGAACGATAAACATACTGCGCGAGCGGTCAGTTTTGTAATGGATCCTGAAGAGGATCATACGGCATTGCGCTTTATGAGAATACACGTTTTCGTAACAGAAGCCCAAGAGTGCATGCTTGCTTCGTTACTGGAGATATTGACAGACTTGTTAAATTTGATAGGGATACCGGTGGTGGATACGAAGGTTGGATTATAGTTGAGGTGTGAGTTTGAAACCGAAGGCTATGAATGGCTGGAATGTTTCGTTAAGATTGCCTAACGTGGCACGGTAGATCTCGTCACAACTAATCTCGACATCGGACAGTTCACAACAAAATTCAGTATGGCAAAGTCTGCTTTAAAATCTATCGGAGACGATGTATTTGTGTATCTTGGCAACTACCGAGAGGAAATGAGAATCAAGATAAAAAAGCTTAAGGAAGACGCAGAAGGAAGGAAAGAACAAGATGGACACAAAGGTAATTGAAATGTTAAACATGTATCTCTGTAGTTGCCTGTTGACTGAATATTTACCAGTTTTCATATCGAACATTTACAAGTTTCATTGAGAGTGATTTGATTCTATCTTACAGGCATCTCCCTGACGATAGAACAGTGGGAGCAACTCTGCATGGAGAAGGACGAAATTTCCGAGCATCTATCACTCGTACAGGACAGGGGAGAGGAATCAAAGAGAGCGTGGCGTTTATCACCAAACAGATTCTACCCCACCTAGCTTTAGCGGCTAAAAATCACATTTCTAGCATGTCTTAAAAACGGTTAACCACTGTTGGGAAGAGCGATGATTTTCCTTTAGAAATCATCCTACACAACTAAGATGATAGCTGCCCCATTTATAGGTCAGGTACATTTCTTTTGTATAATGAACAAACTCGACACTTCAAGTTTTTCTTCCAATATTTGTATCGTAAAGAATTTCAATACAGTAATTATCTTTGTAGATTTATAGGAAAAACAACTAGAAAATTATCATTTCATGATTTCAAGTTGGTATTATATGACGCATGTGAGACGGTCTGTGGACAATGAATCCAGCCACATTTATATGGACAATGAAATCTGAATTACGATTTTATTTCTGCGTTGACATTTTGTTCTTTGTTACATTTTAAAGTTGTGCGTAGATTCAGAGATATAAACAAACGTAGCAGAAAGGTGGCGAGGCAAAATGTTGTCGGTAAATAAATTCCACCTCATCGACAACATTCTATTCACTATTAAACAAGACTCGCTGGCGACCCTCTGTCTAGGGGAGGTAATCCCGTCGGTTTTATGGGGCAGTCACTATATATTATATGTATACTGTTGAAGTACACAGCGATAAAAGTGACATTAAATACCTTTATGTTACTGATTACCGCCAGCTTAGTTGTCCATACTCAAAACTTACCACAGTGATAGGTGTAATAAAATATAAATTCAACCACAGGCGCACGCATTTTCGTTTTAATAAAAAATATCATAGATGTCTTAGTAATATTCTCTTAGTTGAATATCATAATTTGATTATAATTTGATTATAGTGTTCTGCGCAAGATCATGTGCCGTGTTTACTTCCAGTTAAACCATGGGGTAAGGTCAATGTTTTTCGATTATTTTTGGTAAACAGATAAAAATATCATTTAGCTTTGGAAGTACTGAAAACAAACGTTTGTTTCTTGTATATTGTTGGTTAAAAAAATCGTGCCAGGTCCCTGTATGGTTTACCGAATGCATAGAATTTGACTTTTTCAACAATTTTAAATTGTTTAACGTAAATATAAGGTTTGATTATAAATTTTGTTACTTGCATTGACTGATGAAGAAAGTTGATCTCGTGCATATGGTACATGTCATTATGCTTCGCAGTTCACTTCGCAGCACACAAGATTAACTTACTTCAACAGTCAATGCAAGCAACAAAGTAATATGCATTTACATCCCCCGCTACACGTACAATGTACAAAATGTATGGCAAGGTTCAACTTAGGGCTAAAATCCTCCTGGGACGTGGTTTTACGTGAACCACGTCGGATTTCATTATATATTATGAATATATAAATATTGCATCTGTTATTTTTAGTGAAAACGTAGGGAAACAATTCACGTGCTTATACCTCATTCATGTCATTGGTCGAAATATAGAAATGCAATAAGGGTAACTACTGATCACGTGATTGAGTGTTTACTTCCAAATAGTAACAATTTTCGCAGAAATTGATTTATTTGAAAATATATAGACTTCAAAATGTTATTGATATTACATGCATATCATTTTGACTTGCACATACATTTATATAAAGTTTTACTGTAAATATTGATCTGAAATTAGTTATAAAACTGCCATTTCTACGTTTTATCTATAAATGATATAATGCGAATTGACAAATTCAATCGGTCTAACCGCCTAATCTGGGATGAGCAAAGATCGGCTACATGTACTCCCGGCTAAATTCGTAGAATTCAAAACTTATATTTACATTATGTATTTGCTTGAGGTTTGAGAAACGATAAATATAACACAAAAAAATATTATCTCCGTCAAAAGGCCAAATTATATGATGAAAGATTTCAAGATTTTTTTTTCACTCATGCGATATGTACATATGCAACAAGAGGTCAAAGGGAACAAAAATAATAATAATAAAATAAAAAATAAAGAGGGAAATCATAGATGGACACAGTCATCAATAGACAAATTTAGATACATTGAAACTAACAATTCTATATATTTCCTTACATACATGTAGTTTAAAGAAGCTTAATTACTCTCTGAATAAAACTACTTACTTTACTTAAAGGCCCACTACCTTACCGAAACGGCTTTTAATTTTTAAAATGGGAATGTAAAACAAGATCGATAATTTTGTAGAGTCTTAAAAATTATTAACTTACCGTTAATACTACATTAATCATCACCTTCTGAACAATTGATTATAATAAATAAAATATTTATTTTCATAACGCGGGTCGTATTATGATTCCCGCCGTCATCCTAAATACCGCGCGGTAGTTGACTATCACTGCGCCAGACGGCAAAACAGCGAATTGACTCTCCACCGTTTTCATATATTACGCAGTAAATCTTGCATATGTTTGGTGTCGTAACCTTATTTTAGGTCATCGGTATGCATTTTCTGATGTTATTAATGTTTTTTAAGAAACCTTTATATTTTGCTCGGGTGTTTCTGCCATAAGTACGGTGTCATCAGCATATAATATAACAAACAGTTTTACATACAAATCCAGGTTTTGTTCACTTAGTACATTTACTTCATTCAAGGATGGAACATTACGCTGGTCAAGAAAATTTTCTAAATCATTGAGATACAGGGAAAACAAAAATGGCGACAAATTTTCCCCTTGTTTTAACCCGACATCACACATGAAGAATTCAGACTTATCATTGCCATTAATTACACAGGATTTAGTATTTTTATACAGATTATAAATTACCTTGAATAGTTTCCCACTTATTCTATTATAATGTAGTTTTCTCTACAGCCCCGCTCTCCACACAGTATTGTTACGAAAATATGTATCTGCGTTATCTAGGTCAGATAATTGCAATCAGCTGTGTCAGTTACGATTGCCGTTTAAATGTATTATTTATAAATCTTTGGCTCTATTTAGTAGAAAAATATACCTGAGATAACTTTATCTTATCATTGTAATAGTCGTTAACACATATTTACATCTATGTATCCAGTAATGCTGTCAGTAGTAATTTAATACGTCCTCTCCTGGGCGTTGACATCTTTGTTTATGATTTGTAATACAAAATATATATAGATAGATACGTAGGCCCTCATTGGTTATTGTTTTCTTCAGCTCTAATGTCGCGTTTCGTAGCTCCAGATACAAGGTAATTTTACCATACTGGAAACTCCAAATTTATTTATTTAATTGTTTATTTATTATTCAACGGCACCAGGCACGTTAGTCAAACCGATAATTTATATTGGAAACATTTTTATTATCAAGTTATAAAATATTATTAGAGCGTCTGCTAGGGGTTGCCCCGAGTAGCCCCGAGGAGAGCCCCGAGCTCTGCCCCAATCAGGTGCCCCAAATTGGGGTGACGTAACCCCAAACATTCTTGGGGAAAGCCCCGACCAGTGAGGTTAGTTGACGTACTCCATTGTTTGTAAAATCATTAACTTATCATATTTGTATTAATTTTATATATAATTTAATAAATGTGAGGTTAAATTTATTACAACTCTTTGTTGTTCATTCACGGGATCCGTCTACCTGGGACGAGGAAACTACTTTGTTTACAATCCAAATGTTTACTTTCCTCCTCCCAGAACGACATACATGTATCTTATTCGAACTCTTATTGTTGTGTGCGGCGCCTCAATAGGTCTTTTTAGACCCCTATTACGCAGCAGTATCAAACGCCTTTTTGAAATCAATAAAGGAGCAATATAGCTTTTTACCCTTCGCGAAATATAAAGAAATTAAAGAGTGCAGAATAAAAATATTTTCTGTGGTAGAGTACCCTTTACGGAACCCCGCTTGAGCAGGTGATACAAGATTGATGTTATCGGCCAATTTGGTCAATCTATCATAAACTATAGAAGTAAATACCTTTCCCAAACAAGATACTAGTGTAATCGCTCTATACTTATCTGGGTCCCTAGGGTCTCCTTTAATTTTATATATTGGTTTAATTATACCTACAGTCCTCTCACGGGGTACACTTTATATTGAATAGATCTGTATATAGAGGCAAAATATATTTATAGTACTTTTTATGTATTCATTTTGTACTTCGTGAATACCACTAGCTTTGTTATTTTTCAGGTTTTTTTTATAGCGTTTACTATTTCCTCTGCAGTTATTTCTGCATCAAGATCTTCAGATAAATTATCCTCATTATCGGGATAAGTAATATCGAAATCAACATCTTCATAATTAGCCGAGTTCAAATTTTTGAAGTAATAGTAAAGTTCAGTAATTGGTATTTTACTATGACGCGTTTTTGATTGTCCTGATACCTTATTCAGCATATCCCATAAAAAATTTGGACTATTTTTCACAGAATCTCTTAATTTCTTTTCCGTATTAAATGTATATTTTTGTATGCGTTATTTACTGCCTTTCTATAATTACGACTTCTCCTTTACGTCCAAATGACTTGTTAGCAGCGGCAGTGAATAAGGCGCTAATATTCTTTGTTATATTATCAATTTCTGTGCTTGTTACCAGATTAGTTTGTTTAGTTTTAAGATCTTTTAAAGATTCTTCTAATTCAGAGAATTGATTATTTTCGTCAGTTGTTATGAAATTATTTTTCAGTTCTTCCATCCATTTCACATAACTACTGGTTTTATCATTTGGCTTACTAGTATCATGGTTATTTATGTTCTGTTCAACCTGCGCACTAGTGACTTTAAATTCTATTCTGTTATGTACATCGAAGAGCACCGGGTTAAAATCAAGTACTTTAAAGTCTTTAATAACTTTAAATAAGTCTAAGGTGATCAGCATTTAATCGATCAAAGAGGAATCACGACAAGTGTTTTTCCCGTGTAGTCGGTCATACCCAATTCTACCATTAGCTATATACATATTATTGTTTTTACAGAAGTCTAATAGTTTATTACCCTAATTATTAGATTTCGAAGTACATTCACTAGAACGTTGTAAAGGTATATCATTATGGATCAATTTTTCATAATCATACATACTTTTATGGAGATCATATTTTCAGTTATGTTCAAAATATCAAGAAGAGAGTTATCTGGTACAATATAATCTTGTTTCTGTTCGGTTTTCGCGTTAAAATCTCCCACTAAGGCTACCTTTGTGCTATTAATGCAAAGGTTGATCATTTCCGACTCAATTTCCATAAATGCATCAGGTGACGAGTATTTCGAATTTTCAGGTGGGATATATATGTACACCCCAGTAATATATCATAGTCGATCTGTTTGAATAGTTTTTTTGAAATTCTCACCCATTGGCAAAATTCACGCTCTGTTGTTAAAAAATGCAACATATTTTCTAAATTTTTTTAAAATACTATAACGATACCACCTGATTTTTTAATACAATTCGTTCGATTTTTGGCAAAATATGCATAATTATCAGGTAACTTTAAAATGTCTAGGTCATCAATTTTCGTTTCAACAAACACCAGCAGATCGTGTGATCTAACCAACTCATCAAATTCGGGCGACAATATTTTAGACCTAAGTCCTCAAACATTAAGAAATGTTTCATTAAGGCTACTGAGATCTCTTGTTGCGTGTCCCTACGCCCATCTTCCATCGGCACCAGAACCGGAAGTAAGTCTCTGTGGATGGGGGTTCATATGTGTAGCTTGACGTTCGCGCTCTAATGCCTGCGGATCGCGTACATGAGTTCGCGCTTCTTGTCCCTGTGCTCGCGATTCGCGTCTTGGTGGGTCCGAGAGATGTCGCTGTTGACTTTCGCCTGGATTAACGGCCTGGTTGTACTGCTGCGTTGGCTGTTCTTGCTTTATACGTTCATCGCTTTCTACATATAGCTGGTTGTTGATGTACAACTTGTCTCTTACCAGCCTGACTTCATCGCTTAACTGCTTGTGATGTTTTAGCACAGGATAAAGTCTTCTTCTTCTGTCCTCGACAACTGGCGGAAATTGCTCATGAATTCCAAAACTAGATCCGTTGAGCTTGACGGAGTTTCGCTTAACTAGTTGCAGGTCTTGTTGGTAAAGAAACCTTGCAACAATTGGGCGATTTTACCACGAACATGTCGACCGAATCTATGAACATTTTCAAACTCTATTATTCGGTCTATACCGAGCTCTTTGAAAATGAAATCACGGAGTAGGGATTCCGTATCTTCATTCCTAGTTTCCCCTCCAATATCTGTGAAGACTAAATTGTTCTTCATGGATCTACACTGTAAATCCACCACAGTATCGTGTAAGGTAGACCTATCTTCTTCCGCTTTTTTAACTTTATGTTGCAGTTCACTAACAATCTGCTCATGCTTTTCTATAGACTGGACTGTCTGCTTACCGATAGTGCCTCTGTTTTCCACATTGTCGAGCTTACTTGACACGAAGCTAACCGACCGTTCGAACTCCTCTGTTTTCTTTTCTACATCGGCAACTATGGCTTCTATTCCTGATACTTTGGGTTAAATTGTTCAATTTATCGTCAATTTTTTTTTCTAATTTCTCCAACTTTTCTAGTATGAAGTCTAATTTCCTGTTGATTTCAACAACGTCATCATCCACTTGGGCCTTTTTAGTCTTTGGTGTTGAAGTTGATGGGGTTGCCACGATGGACGATTTGGAAGGGCTACTGTATAAGACTCCGTTTGCTGCGTTTATGATGGAACTCAATAAACCTGTAGATTGATTGCTGACGTCTGTGCTATCATTGGCCGCCTCCTTCTTCCTTTTCCTAGAATTTCTACCCATATTGAAGTATCACAAAAGAGTAGTAGTATTGAGATATCTTATTACAGCAGTACAGTTTCTTCTCCGTGAGCCATATGAGCATTCAACATTATGATTATCAATGAATTGATACATATGTACTTGTCGCAAAATGGGGATGTGTTGTACTTCTGGATAACGGTGATCATATCAACAACGATGAAAGTTACAGGTCGTGACATATACAAGAAAAGGTCTCTTGTGTATATATGTAGAACTGTGCGACACTGAAACCGGTGTCCAGGTTCTACACCGTGTGCCATTCACACTGTAGTGCAACTAGTACGGCAACGATATCGATGTTTTGATCCGTTTCCGGTATCGCTTCGGCGACAAGAAGACCACGGTACTGTGCTTTGTATCACTAATTTGCTGGTGTTACGGATGATACCATGATTCGTGGTATGTAGTGATTGCTGAAGAATATGATAAGTTTCAACCATACCAAAAAGTATACCATTTTCTGTTTTCTTATATTTCAAAAAATGCATTTGAATATCACACATGACAGAAAACACAGCTAGATTTGGCAACGTGAAGTTAGCACCGTATTTGGGATTCGGGATTCGAATAACGAATCCGGTGCCAGCACCTTATTCGGGATTCAAAAATTAACTAATAAATAACAATTTCAAGACATAAAAAACAGATCGAAACATAATTTCACAACCTCAAAAAAACTTAATACTTCAATCGATAAATGGTTTTGAGTTTGAATAACGAATCCGGTGCTAGCACCGTATTCGGGATTCGGGATTCGGGATTCCAATAACGAATCCGGTGCCAGCACCGTATTCGGGATTCGGGATTCGAATAACGAATCCGTTGCCAGCACCTTATTCGGGATTCAGTAAAACGTATACAGACATCATTTGAATACTTGAAAGCCGTAAAACACCTTCTTAGATCGTATTTCTTTATTAAGTTTGAATAACGGATCCGGTGCCAGCACCGTATTCGGGATTTCAATAAGGAATTTGGTGACAGAAACTTATTCGTTATTTAGTAAAACGTATACAGACATCATTTACAGACACCATATCGGATGCGCGTCCTAGCACCTACTACCGTTCTGGATGAGTTATTTCTTGTCTTGCAAGCGCTTACGAGAGCGGTTGCTATCCCGAGCACGCCTCAGGTGTCATTTCTCACCAATATCTTGTTGGCTAGCCGTTTTTTTGTTTTAAAAAACCGCTCAATCGATGAACCTTGCCGTTCCTATTTGTTGACTTCATCTTCACTTGGTCCACTCCTTTTGTGAGGACTCTTTCTTCTATTCAGAAGGGTTTGAAGGATCAATATGTCGCTTCTGTCCTTCTTTGAAGAGAATGCAGACCGTGAAGGCCAGTTCCTCGCAGGTAACAGCGCGACCCAAGAAGAAGGCTAAAATTTCAGCTCCCCAGTCTGCTGTGTAGCCGAAGTGGAAGCCTTACTTCAAGGTCAACAAATGGAATATTCCAAGCCCTCTTGGAGATATGAAGAATCCCCCTCCTTGGTCATTCTAGACAAAGGTTTTGCTATGGAGGACTACGCACCTCCAGTCTCAAATACAGGTCCTTTTTCGCAAGATTAGGCTTCGGGATAGGAAAGGATTCTCCAACTTGGGAGGGTTTCGATCTTCCTCCTCCCGATCTGCCTGTAGGAGGTCGTCTGTCTGCCTTCCTTCCGGAGTGGAGGTAAATCCCATAGGACTCTTGGGCTTTGTCAGTAGTTAATAAGGGGTTAGGCATTCCCCTCTTGCGGAATCCTTCTTGGTGACAAAGCCTATCTTCTTTCCACCTCCGGGGATCCGGAAAATGCACTTTTAGAGACTAAAGAGCGCGGTCGAGGATGTACCTATGGAGGACTGCACAAACAGCTGCTTCTATTCAAGAATATTTCTGGCCCACAAAAAGTCCGGAGCTTGGCGTTCACACATATATCTATGTGCCTTTAACAGGCACGTTGATTCACCTAACTTCAAAATTGAGACCCCACCGGTCATCGTAGATTCAGTGTGGGCCACTTCATCAAGAGTACTTCCAGATTCTCATCAAGAGGTCGGCACAACAAGCCGTCATGCCATACACACTTATGCTGAGAAATTATGTACTTTTGCTTTTAGAAACTTGTATAGTGGATCTAGATCATTTAACATTATTTTATGCTAACTTAGAATCCAAGCAAGTCAATTAAACTTTTGTATTTGTTGCAGCTCTGTTGAAGATGTTTGTCACCTCTTTCTATTTTACCCTAGATCATAACTGAAAGATGACCTTTAATTGACTCTCTGTCTCTCCTACAAGTAGATATCCAACTAAATCTTAGATTGAATCGTAAACTAAATGTTTATGTATATTAACTTGCTAACAAGGGGAAGTAATCACCTTAGTTATGATCTATATTCTGCAATGTGTGCATGTATCCAGAAATACATTGAATCAACAGGTAGATCTTAAATCCTTTAGTAACTTTTAAGTACTAGTAAAATGAATATATATTTTAATTCATCTGCATATTTACTAATCTATTCCTACTTTCTCCTTTGTTGTATCATATATTATGATGGGGCTTGGCCTAGAGACTGGCGAAATCATGAATGTTAAGTGCAAACGAATATTCGTTTCTTTTCCTTTATGGATTGAATGTAAAAATGAATATACCTGTATTTATAAATAATTATATACTCCATCAGTGTTGCTCATGATCTGTATATTTGTGGTTGGGTAGACACTCAGTGGTAAAACACCATGGTCATTTTAGTGCTGCCTGCAGGTTACAATGAATGTCGGAGTGAGAGTGAAATCGAGGGATCAAGTTAAGAGTCAAAATCCAGTTTAACTAAAATCAAATTAAGCGAATATTGAACACTGACCAATTAATACCGTAATCATTTAGTGTTTAATATAACAATAATAATAAGTTATGCATGTTATTCATCGCTATAGGTAATTCCTTCTATAGTATATGTACATCATTATCTATTAATATAATGTGTTTTTCAGTAACATGCACGATTTGTATCAATTCTAAAAAAATAATTAAATGTCATTTTATAGAGTCAATCCAGTGAAAAAACATGCATCTACATACGGTAATACAATCATGTGGTGAAGGCGTATATAGGCTTTGCCTGCTGCCCGATCCAAATTAAATCTTTTGATTTAATAAAATATTTTGAAACATGGAAGGAGTATATTTCGACGATTCTCTCATGCTCCACCTAGTGTGAGTAGAACATCCATCTTGTTCTGAATCAGAAGTCCGAGGTCTGCTCTTCTCAGGACTTTGTCTTCCTGGGAAACCATTTTCACACGATTCAGAGAATTGCCTTTCCACTGTTGGAGAAGTTCGAGAAGGCCAAAGATTTTAATAGTCTTGTTGCTCATCGGCTGGTCCTACGTCCAGATTCGTTGGTTTCTCAGTTTTCTGAGTTACCTCAACGCTCTGGCAGATGTGGTCGTTCTGGGGAGACATTACATCAGACTTTTCCAGATGTTCCTCCTCACGAACTCGGTCACTATTATCAGGAAATGAGAGGCTTGGTTTCCTCTCAACAACCAGTCGGTGAAAGTGATTGCTCGGTCTATGAATATGAAGGACAATGTTTTCCGAGGGGAGTTGTCAGTTATTCAAGCCAGCTCCCACCATGACCTTGTTCACGAAGGCGTGCATGATAGGTTAAGGAGCTTACCTCGATGGCCATTGTCAATCACAAGGACGTGTTCGAGATGAGGGCTGTTCTGTTGGCTCTGCAGGCTTTTCAGAAGATTTTGTATTCCAAAGTGGTTTGTGATGCTATGGGCATCTCTACAGTTGAATGTTTTGCCGAATACTCTCTCTAGGCGCCGCCAGACGGTTCTGACAGAATGGCCGCTAAATCCCTCGATCTTCGAGGGCATTTTTCAGAATGGGACAGGCCTCTTACTTCCCTGAACAACCACTAGCCAACCCCTGTTTCTCCGGTACCAGACCAAATGGTTTGGGCGGTGGAGGGATGCATGCTTATGCTTTCCCTCCATTCAACCTAGTGAACAGGGTACTACTGAAGTTTCGGGAGCACCTTTGCTTTCTCCTTCTGATAGCGCCACTGTGGCCGAAACAACCATGGTCTCCGGAACTCTGACTGATGATGTTCCTCTGGTTCTCCCTTTACCAAGAAAGAACATCTTGTAGCCATATTCTTTGACAGAACATCTTGTAGCCATATTCTTTGACCTTGGAAATGCATACGACACAACTTGGCAATATGGAGTCATGAATGATCTCCATGATATCGGTATACGTGGTAATTTGCCAAAGTTTATTTCAAATTTCATATCTGGCAGGCATTTCAAAGTCCGAACGGGTTCAACCTATTCAGAAACAGAAACACAGGAGATTGGTGTCCCTCAGGGTTGTATCATGTCTGTCACATTTTATGGATTTAAAATTAACAGCATAACCAAATGTCTTTGCCAATCTACAGAAGGGTCTCTATTTGTGGATGATTTCTTGATATGTTACAGATAAAAAACATCCACACTATAGAACGACAACTACAACAATGTTTAGGCAAATTACAAAATTTTCAAGATCAAAAACTTTCTGCATGCACTTCTGTCAAAAACGAAAACCACACAATGATCCAGACCTCAGACTCGATGGAATTAAAATTCCTGTAGTTGAACAAACTAAATTTCTTGGAGTAATATTTGATGCGAAACTGTCCTTTGTTCCACATATCAAACATCTAAAGGATAAGTGCTCGAAGTCGCTGAACATTCTACGTGTTCTTTCCCATTCTGATTGGGGTGCAGACCGTGAAATACTTCTGCGTATCTACCGGACACTTATTAGATCAAAACTTGACTACGGCTCGAATGTCTATGGATCGGCTCGCAGCTCCTATCTACAGATGCTTTACCCTATCCAGAATCAGAACTGCGTCTCGCACTTGGAGCCTTTCGAATAACACCTGTGAAGAGTCTACATGTGGAAGCTGGTAAACCATCTCTAGGCGATCGACGAAAGAAATTATCCTTACAGTATGCTGCTGAACTCAAATCTAATCCTAAAACCCCCGTATTTAATCTTATTTTAACCCACAACATCAAGAAATACTCATACCAACATTTGGCATCAGAATTTCAATTTTTTTGCAGGAATTAAATATAAATATCGACACCATTGACGAGTACACCGTATCGGATGTACCACCATGGCTCATTCAGACACCTGATACCAATTTATCTCTACAAAGTCCAGTGCATTACTCGAAGAACGGAAATCCTCCTTTTGGGAGTACATAAGGGCTTTCCCTGATCATGTTCAGATCTACACTGACGGCTCAAAAGATGATGATAGTGTTGCAGTAGCATGCTGTATATCTATTCACTGTTCCTCTATCCGACTCCCGGATGTTGCCTCCATTTTCTCATCTAAAGCACATGCTAACGGTCTGGCGCTTGACCATATCGAAGAACACCGCACAGATATGTTTCGATCTGATCTGTTTTTTATGTCTCGAAATTACTATTTATTTGTTCATTTTTGAATACCGAATAAAGTCCTGGCACCGGATTCGTTATTCGAATCCCGAATACGGTGCTGGCACCGGATTCGTTATTCAAACTGAATAACGAAATACGATCTAAGGAGTTGTTTTACAACTTTCAAGTGTTTAAATGATGTCTATATACGTTTTACTGAATCCCAAATACGGTGCTGGCACCGGATTCGTTATTCAAACTGAATAACGAAATACGATATAGCGAGTTATTTTACGGCTTTCAAGTATTCAAACGATGTCTAAACACGTTTTACTGAATCCCGAATAAGGTGCTGGCGCCGGATTCGTTATTCGAATCCCGAATCCCGAATGCGGTGCTGGCACCGGATTCGATATTCAAACTGAATAACGAAATACGTAGTAAGGAGGTGTTTTACAGCTTTCAAGTGTTTAAATGATATCTATATACATTTTACTGAATCCCGAATAAGGTGCTGGCACCGGATTCGTTATTCGAATATCGAATCCCGAATACGGTGCTGCCACCGGATTCGTTATTGGAACCCCGAATCCCGTATTCGTTATTCAAACTCAAAATAATTTATAAAGGGTTTATTTTTTTTGTGGTTGTGAAATCATGTTTCAATCTGTTTTTTATGTCTCCAAATTGCTATTTATTTGTTCATTTTTTAATTCCCGAATAAGGTGCTGGCACCGCATTCGTTATACGAATCCCGAATCCTGAATCCCGAATACGGTGCTGGCACCGGATTCGTTATTCAAACTCAAAACAATTTATCAAAGTATTAAGTTTTTTTGAGGTTGTGAAATTATGTTTCGATCTGGTTTTTTTATGTCTAGAAATTGTTATTTATTAGTTCATATTTGAATCCCGAATAAGGTGCTGGCACCGGATTTCTTATTGGAATCCCGAATCCCGAATCCCGAATACGGTGCTGGCACCGGATTCTTTATTCAAACTCAAAACAATTTATCGAAGTATTAACTTTTTTTAGGTTATGAAATTATGTTTCGATCTGTTTTTATGTCTTGAAATTGTTATTTATTAGTTAATTTTTGAATCCCGAATAAGGTGCTGGCACCGGATTCGTTATACGAATCCCGAATCCTGAATCCCGAATACGGTGCTGGCACCGGATTCGTTATTCAAACTCAAAACAATTTATCAAAGTATTAAGTTTTTTGATTTTGTGAAATTATGTTTCGATCTGGTTTTTTATGTCTTGAAATTGTTATTTATTAGTTCATATTTGAATCCCGAATAAGGTGCTGGCACCGGATTTCTTATTGGAATCCCGAATCCCGAATCCCGAATCCCGAATACGGTGCTGGCACCGGATTCTTTATTCAAACTCAAAACAATTTATCGAAGTATTAACTTTTTTTAGGTCATGAAATTATGTTTCGATCTGTTTTTTATGTCTTGAAATTGTTATTTATTAGTTCATATTTAAATCCCGAATAAGGTGCTGGCACCGGATTCGTTATTGGAATCCCGAATCCCGAATTCCGAATACGGTGCTGGCATCGGATTCGTTATTCAAACTCAAAACAATTTATCGAAGTATTAACTTTTTTTAGGTTATGAAATTATGTTTCGATCTGCTTTTTATGTCTTGAAATTGTTATTTATTAGTTCATAATTGAATCCCGAAAAAGGTGCTGGCACCGGATTCGTTATTGGAATCCCGAATCCCGAATCCCGAATACGGTGCTGGCACCGGATTCGTTATTCAAACTCAAAACAATTTATCGAAGTATATCATTTTTTTGAGGTTATGAAATTATGTTTCGATCTGCTTTTTATGTCTTGAAATTGTTATTTATTAGTTCATAATTGAATCCCGAAAAAGGTGCTGGCACCGGATTCGTTATTGGAATCCCGAATCCCGATTCCCGAATACGGTGCTGGCACCGGATTCGTTATTCAAACTTAAAACAATTTATCGAAGTATATCATTTTTTGAGGTTGTGAAATTATGTTTCGATCTGTTTTTTATGTCTTGAAATTGTTATTTATTAGTTAATTTTTGAATCCCGAATAAGGTGCTGGCACCGGATTCGTTATTGGAATCCCGAATCCCGAATCCCGAATACGGTGCTGGCACCGGATTCGTTATTCAAACTTAAAACAATTTATCGAAGTATAACATTATTTTGAGGTTGTGAAATTATGTTTCGATTTATTTTTTATGTCTTGAAATTGTTATTTATTAGATAATTTTTGAATCCCGAATAAGGTGCTGGCACCGGATTCGTTATTGGAATCCCGAATCCCGAATCCCGAATACGGTGCTGGCACCGGATTCGTTATTCAAACTCAAAACAATTTATCGAAGTATTAAGTTTTTTTGAGGTTGTGAAATTATGTTTCGATCTGTTTTTTATGTCTTGAAATTGTTATTTATTAGTTCATATTTGAATCCCGAATAAGGTGCTGGCACCGGATTCGTTATTGGAATCCCGAATCCCGAATCCCGAATACGGTGCTAACTTCACGTTGCCGCTAAATTTTTCGTTCAGCTTCGATTTGCCGACTTACATTGAGGTATATTTTACTATGATTCAATATTGGAAATCTTTAGACTTTCCCGTTTACATTGGTATATAATTTGGTTACAATAATGTTAAAAATACTTGTGAAATTCAACAATTTGTTTTCGATATCAGACTAGTGTCGCAACGGTTTTGAGTTTCAATAGTGTACGGTTGAGACACAAGCTAAAAACAAAAGTGAGTGTATGGTTTGGAGGTTTGGATGTCTTTCTTTCAGATAATGACCTGAAAATAGACCAATTTGTGTACTATTATTAGAATTAAATTCATTAGACATAATATTTAACGTGTACGCGGTTCGACGACTTAGGAAAGCTTCAAGTAAAGTAAGTAATGCTATCTTAATTTTGTAGTAGACTAGAAATGGGTATACTATAGTTTATCCCGTAATGCGCTTGATATACAGTAACCTTGTTCATGTCATATTTTTGCATACATCGGCTATTGTAATTTTAAAAAATGCATATCAAATAACACGCACAGGGACTTACATATACTTATAAATACTTGGTGCGAATTAGCACACCATAATAATAATATATATATCATATGACTGTGTTTTACAGAAACATGTATCCGCACCATGATAGATACGCGAGAACAACTAATTTATGTCACACACCAATGCATGTCAAAATATGACAACGAATGCTTAATTACACTAATGATACATGCAAAAATATTACATGGGCAAAATCATTAGTTCCAGTTATAAAGAAAAAAACCCACCTAAAGTTTAATAATAAAACGCGTTCGTATACGTCTGTATAGAGTAAGAATATTATTTGATAAACAGTTGATGATTTTTGGGGAAATTTGGTTCGATTTCTTCTGGTGTGTTGACATGAACAACCTATTAAACAATGAGAGTATCTGACTACCGATAAACCAAATATACAAAGATATATATACTTCTTCAATTTTGAGAATACATTAACGTTATTCAACGAATTCTTACATTGACTTAAACTTAGTGTTTTTGTGACCTCTTGAACTCTGAAGAAATTATTAGCACACCAAAATCTACATGTAACTGCCAATGTTAATATTGAGATTTTATCATACATTGGGTTTAATAGCCAGACAAAGGTACTGTACATGTGTACAGTGAGAATATAAATATCGGTTATTAACAGGCATGAAATTCAATCTGACGTAATTTCAAAAACGATGAAGAGACATCAAGAAACTAAGATGTTACGCCCACAAGAGTCTGATAATTAGATAAAGTTTGTATCAATGTACACCCAACACAGTGCCCATGGACCATTTTATACGATTTTAAAAGGAAAAAGTGTCGCTCTTTCCAACGGTAGTAATCAGTTTCTTTAAACTTCCTAGAAATATGATTTTTGGCCGCTAAAGCGCAGGCGTGGTAGTTTGTGTCGGGGAGTTTTCCACCTTTCGCAATATATGTAGAATGTGAGTTAACCGATTTTTTATCTAGACCCCTCAAACGTGTAAACATGGTCTATGGTTCTCCGGTTGGTCCATATTGAAATGAACGGTAGCTTGTTCTCAGATCCTTGTGGTTACGCTAGGATTCGAGGACGGCGGGACAAAATGTCCGATTCTATGGCATATTTACAGCAAATTTTGCCTTAAAATTCTCCCAAAATAGTTTTTGAAGGTATGCGATTAAAAGTTTTCATCAATTCAAAAGTTTTCAAAAGTAAAAACTCCTTAATTCCACATCAAAGGATTGGAGAGACCTATAGGCATTGTAAGGATGGGCATAAAAACAATATACGAAATCATGTACATATCGGATGCAGGAACACACATCTCACTCGTATCGTATAATGAAAATTATTCCTATTTAGTAATAGTATGTATGCATTGGTCAGTGTGACCGAATGGACAGCGACAAACTATTATTTTTAGGTGACTGGACAAATGTAATTAATGCCACGGCTAGGGATCTGATAATTATTTACAGTTTATATATTTATATACATCAATTATAATGTAATCGTGGACCCACCAGAGTACCCAAAGACCATTTTAGACGTTTTTAGGGGTCTAGATAAAAAAAAATCGGTAAACATCCTATTCTTCTTTAATGAAGAATAGGATTTTTACTGATTTTTTTTATCTAGGTCCCTAAGACGTCTGAAAATAGTCTATGGGCACTCTGGTGGGTCCATAATTATATAAACTGTAACTAATTCTCAGATCCACGTGCTAAATACGTTACGGTTGGATTCTATTACGCATGGGGATGCCATCATATAAATAATACCAAACCGTTGCTATCTCAAACTCCAAACCGTACACTTTTTCGCGATATCATCGATCAAAACCGTTGCGCAAAGACTGACATAACGATGTAAACAATGGGTCAAACACTCTTTATTCTTCCGCAGTATGGAGCAAACGCGATCCCTTACCGATCAGACAGATTTGTTGTTAACTGGAAACTAGTTTCCAATGACCAACTCGACACTTTTCGTCTACAAGTGCAACAAGAAGTCAAAGCGCTAGACGACGTTATATCGGCTGATCTCAATAACAATGATATGCTTCTGAAAAGGTTTTGTAAACAAATTGATAAGGCTGCGAAGGAGTGTTTACCGCAAAAGACGCATAGACCTTATTTGAAACCATATTGGAAAGACGGTGATGTAAAATCAGCACACAAGCTTATGCGAGAACAACGTATCATATGGATCGCACATGGTCAACCGCGCGGATTCTGCTATGCATCATACGCTAAATATAAAGAAGCAAAACGAAACTTTAGAAAAGAGATGAATAAGGCAAGAGAAGCTTACTTAAACAAGCAATATGAAGACCTTATGACGGCCGCAGAACTAGACGTCGGAACATTTTTCAAAGTAGTGCGCTCAAAGAATATCCGAAAAGAATCATGTAACGAGCTGCGTGTTAATGGCGAGATAGTACGAGATCCTGATACACTCAGAGATATCTGGTACCAACACTATAAGCATTTAAGTAGTCTTATAATTTCAACAAGGATTTCGCCGGGGATGTGGTAGTATTACGGCAGGATTCATTCTAAATGAAAGTATATCTAGCTATATGGAAACGTCATCTCCGGTATGTGTAGCATTTTTAGACAATCAAAAAGCCTTTAACAGTGTTTGGATAGCAGGCCTCTTCTACAAACTATACCAGCTCGGAGTCAACTCGAAAACATGGAGACTTTTGTATAACCCCTTTCAAAATATGAAAGCTATGGTACTATATGGCGAGAAAATGTCGGAAACCTACTTCGTCAAACAAGGCGTCGGTCAAGGCCGCATCATATCTGCCTGGATGTTTCTCGTCATGATTGACAGCTTAGCGCATGATTTGGACGTCTCTCAAAATGGAATAGTTGTGGAAAATATACATATTCCATGTATACTTCTTGCGGACGATACTTGTGTCACATCTGGAAGCAATACCACACTGCAACGACTCCTCGATATCGTATACAACTACTCACGGAAATGGAGGCTCAACTACAATTCTACTAAAAGTGCAGCAGTAATATTTCGTACAGAGAGAAGAAGAGTCGATTTAGGAAAATGTAAAGTATCACTTGGTGAAGAACAACTTCCTATGGAAAGATCAAAAATATACGCGGGCATTACTTTCAACGAAAACCTCAAAAGCGACCTCGCTATGCAGGAGTCGACTGCCAAGAATAGGAGGAAATTGAACAGCTTCATTTCGATAGGAATTCACAAAAATGGAATGAACCCTATCTCAAGTGTTTCAGTATGGAACAAAAAGTGATTTTACCATCTCTCTTATTCGGATGTGAACTGTGGAGTAATTTTTCCAACACCACGTTAAACGATATGGAAATATTTCAGCGTCAAGCCGCGCACAGAATACAAGGATTCGACACCCGCTCTCCGAAAGCTGTAACTATATCATCATTAGGCCTTAGCGAGTTAAATGCAGAAATTCAGAAATACAAGCTCTTCTTCTGGAATAAGCTTTATACAGGGGATGGCGTCTTTCTATGGAAGCAATTATTTGATGTCAGACTGAAAACATATACGACAAACAACATCAATTCTTTGGGATTTATACCGGATGTGCACAATATAATGAAAAATTACAATATCGAGATTTTCTTTGGATTGAACAACCCTGACGACGATATTCCTTCAAAGGGACAATGGAAACAGTTCATAAAACGGATAGTATAAAATCGCGAGGAGCAGAAATGAAGAGAATCTTTGGCTGCTAAAGAAAGTATACACATTTTTGCTAGCATACATACTAAGCTGGATACACATCCACTGTGGAAGATCTCTAAATTGAGTGTGAAGGATACGTGGCAGATGAGTGACCTTATACACTTATCCTTTGTCTGGGAAGTTGTTCCTGTTATTTGCAAATTATGTGGTAAAACGGTAACTGATATAGTAGAACAGTTTCTGATAGAATGCCATATTCTGTTTGCTGAGAGGGATCTAAGCCTGGAAATCACTGTTAATTTTCTTCATGTTAATGACTATGTTACATTTACGAACATGAGTGAAATTGATCAAACAAAATTTATCCTGGACAGACGATCACAAGATATCGTTTTGTCAAACGAAAACTGGACAGAAATGATGAAATGCATCTCAAAATTGATACCAAAAATGTATGCAAAAATTGATGAATATTTATAAAAGACAGTGACGAATCTAAGAAACAACTAGAATATGAACAATAAGTAAACCAGACATAATGTAGCAACGTTGCTCGAACTTGTAAATATTAACGTTCAAGTATTTCACATGAACTGATTCAACACTGCAATTTTTTTTCTATGTTCCTTGTTGTTGTAATCTCATAAAAATGAGGAAATAAAGAATGTCTATCTATCTATCAAACCGTTGCAATCTCAAACTCCAAACCGTACACTTTTTCGCAATATCATCGATCAAAACTGTTGCGCAAAGACTGACACAACGATGTAAACAATGGGTCAAACACTCTTTATTCTTCATCAAATATAGCAAAACGCATATCAGATTGATACATATGAACCTAATAATTTGTTTCTCAGCCATATTTTGTGAATATCTTGGATAATAAGCAAGATTCGGATGAAAACTTGAAGTTTTTGCTAGGAACTCGCATCAAGCTGTATGTAAGAGTCAAAATTGTATGATAAATAGGAGTACTTTGCGTGAAATCACGATCTTGATACAAGGTAGGATACAGTGTATCTAATTTACACTTGAGCTGAATATCGGTCTATAACACCATGCGCAATGTATTTAAACTCTACAAGTTGGAACCTACATGCTCGGTACTCGTATATCGAAGCGATACCGGAAACGGATCAAAACATCGTTGCCGTACTAGTTGCACTACAGTGATTCATACAGGTAAGAGAACAGGTAGAGCGAGTCTGAGCTATAGACCGTGAGCAACACTGTCCTTCACACGAGAAAATGTCCGAATCATGCATAACAAAGTTCAAAGTTCATAATGTAAACAAAGAGATGGCCATGTCGTTTTCAAATATCGTTAATTGTGACATTTGTATAGAACTTACAGAATGTAATCAACGCCGAAACGTAGAGCAACTGAGTCGTCAAGGAACTGTCGTAGGTTTGAATGAAATAAAACCACTGAACATGATGAAATACCAAAGTTCTACGGAGCACTGTAACTACGTGACTACATACCGAGCGCCATCTTGTGTTTTTATGTATGTATATACTAAATACCAGGTAAGAGAAATCAAAGTAAAAGTAAACACACAATCATGTGACCACTAGTTACCCATAAAACAATTCCATATTTCGGCCAATGACATGAATGAAGTATAAGCACGCGACTTGTTTTACTACGTTTTACTACAAAGAACCTGTGTAGTGTGTTTTGTACCATTATGGTCCCCCGCAGATCGTGGTTTCATTTTCAATATTACTTTTTGGGAAGATAATACTTGTATGGTACATACAATGCATGTACATTTGTATGTCAGACTCTGTACGTACGATGGCCATCGGTGAAGAAAAGATTCATTGGACTGTTCAGTAAACATAAGACGATCCACGTTATGAAGCATTTGATTCATTCAGGCTGACGTCTATGGCACGCCGTTTGTCATAAAATACACAAATACTTAATGTCAAATCTTTTGATCTTAAGTGTTAAAACGACGTTGAAACTGTACATAATGGCAAAAACTTTTGTCCTTAAGGTCAAAAGATTTGCCGTTAAAGGCCCACTACCTTTCTGAAACGGCTTTTAATTTTTAAAATGGGAATGTAAAACAAGATCGATAATTTTGTAGAGTCCTAAAAATTATTAACTTACCGTTAATACTACATTAATCACCACCTTCTGAACGATTTGATTACAATAAATAAAATGTTTATTTTCATAACGCGGGTCGTATTATGTTTCCCGCCGTCGTCCTAAATACCGCGCGGTAGTTGACTATCACTGCGCCAGACGGCAAAACAGCGAATTGACTCTCCACTGTTTTCATATATTACGCAGGCAATCTTGCATATGTTTGGTGTCGTAACCTTATTTTAGATCATTGGTATGCATTTTCTGGTGTTATTAATGTTTTTTAAGAAACCTTTATATTTTGCTCCGGAAAGGTAATGGGCCTTTAAGGTGAAAAAATCGGATAGGTAACATTTAATGGCAAAAACGTTTATTTGACATTATGTCCATATTTTTTAACCTTCAGTTGTTGTAAACAAATCTTTACATAACGTCAAATCTTTTGAAAAATTTGCTGTCATTATGTGTGATGTCATAAATGTTGACACACCACTAGCTGGGAATGGAATCATCCAATTGTTTGTTGGTTAGATTTACTATTCATTTCATTAAGGGGAAGGAGGAGTCATATTTAGATCAGGTGTTTCTTCAATTTACAGTATCAGCGATGAACAATGAGGTCCAAACAGTTATTTAACCTTGAGGTTAAAAGATATATTTACCTTAAGGTTAAAAAAGTTTTTTGACCTTAAGGCAAAAGATTTATTTACCTTATTGTAGCAATGTAAATGAATTATTACTAGATATACTTTTAGTGCAAAAAAACGAACAATTTTGAAAACAATTTTGTGAAAGTGTTTTTGGGGATTTTTAATTTTCATCAGTTGTTTGGTGTTTTCATTGTTTTTTTTTTTGGTTTTTTTTTTTTTTGGTTTTTGTTTTTAACTTTTTAAGGACTTAAAATTTCACTTCCCTAAGCGTTTTATGTTGTTCAGTATGTGGACAAGTACATTTTTGTGATTAGGGGTATGGATAGCATAGTGACTTCTATAGATTACTTATTTGCCATTATATACATTAACTTTAAGGGCAAAAGATTTGACCTTAAGGAGAAAAAAGTTTTTGACTTTAAGGTCAAATCTTTTGCCCTTAAGGTGAAATGTACATAATGGCAAAAAAACATTATTTGCCCTTATGGTCTTAAGTATTATGTGTATTCTATGACAAAACGGCGTGCCATAGACGTCACACTGGTCAGAACACCACTGGTGGTCTAATTTATATATAAATAGGGTTGAGTTTAAGTGGAGACATTTATAAAGTGAATGGTAGCAAAAATACAGTAAGTTTATAACTATCTATACAGATCGAAAGGTCAGCGAAAATTGGAAGACATCATTGGAAAGGGAATGATCTCATCTCCATTTTGATGTATGACATTGAAGCAGAAATATATATACATATATATATAGAGATTGGCAACTCCTCCAATTTTAGATCAGCAGATGTACCGCTGTACGTGCTTAGGTTTTTTTTTAGATAAACTCTTACATGTAAATAGTTGAATATAAAAGAATAACTTTGATATGTTGTTAAAGTTTAGTAAGTTCAGATGGTATGAGTACGATTTTGGATACAAAATATATATTTTAACTTATTTATTAATAAAACAAAACACACTTCCGGTTTTGAATGCCTGATTTTCGAAAAACCAGGTAAAATTGCTTGTTTTCGTGCTTTCATATTATTCAAATCATATTAAATAGCATCAACCGGGAAAACTGATCACATCAAACCATGATATAATGTTTAAACTTTGTGTTGATGCAAAAAATGTCATGTTTAAAAGAATGCACTTAAAAGTAGTTAGCCAAGGCAAAATGCCTATAAACAGGAGGTCCCTCTGCCTGTCAACAAAGACAAAGAAGGAGTTTCCCTGATTGAAGGTACGGAAGAAATTTAGATCAGAAATAGATTAAAATAATACTCTATGTGGTGTATATTAGGTACATGTATCCAGAAAACGAAATTAAGTTAAGTTTATGTGTAAAATTGAGCATATTTATAAAAAGCTGGAATTTGGTCGATATCGCGCCCGGTTGCGCGCTTTCACTTTGAACTCGGACTTAAAATAGGGGGTTTAAATTCGGTTGACACCGTTTTAGTTATTACTCCGGTGTAAGTAACCAAATTCATTCATGCGATTCACACGACTGTTACTGGCAAACGTCATGCCTCCCGTAGTCAAGAATTTCGATTATCTGGTGCTAGGAGGGGGATCTGGAGGGATCGCCAGCGCGAGGAGAGCGGCCGAGTTTGGTGTCAAAGTGGCCGTAGTGGAGCAAGCTAGATGGGGAGGCACATGTGTAAGTGGGGATGAAAACATGTCAATGTTTATCGGCTAAGACAAACTGAACTTATGTACATAACTAGGTGGGACACATAGGCGTTTTAGTATTAATGTCAATGAGTTTTGTTGGGTAGTTTGGACCGTCACGAGTACAAGATAACCTTGATGTACAATGGGAGACAACTCTAACTAATTAACACATTGTTTATATAGACAACTGGCGATCTGCAGATATGCCCCTATAATGCTTCCGTCACAACCCCTTCCGATTTCCGATTAGGCTTTACTTCAGGCATGATTTTGAGCAATTTAAGCCCGGTTCCCAGCCGTACACCAGACATGGCCGTCCGGCCGGTGGCCGGGCTCTCAAGCAGCATCGGGAGTAGCAATATTGTAGCTCAAAAGACTTTTTGACAGAAAATAGTGTCGTCTTTAATTTAGAGCTACAATTGGTGCCTATTACTGCTAATGGAGCAAAGTAATGATTATGCAAACCATTTTAAACATTTGTTTGCATTGTTATCGTACTTGTTTCATATTGCTTACCTACTGGGCAATAAAACTAAACCACATAAAATATCAAATTCTCAACGAGGCATTATCTTTTTACATAATACATATGAAAGTCTTTCTGAAGGGAATTTATACGGCAAGTCCACAAATTGTGAATTTGACATCTTGTTAGCGGTACAATAGATATTAAGAATGGTAGTTAACGGTATTTTTGTTTTGGACAAAAATAATATGTAAATGCATGTATATGCATAAAATAATTGGAAACCTACAAAAAAGTAAAGAAAACTATGCCCGAGTGATTTTCCGAGGCAGTGCTCTACTAAGACACATAGGGACCAATTTGTACCCGGCCGAAAGGTATGGTAGGCCAGGTACGTATATTCATTCTACATCGGGAGGTGCCTGAAGAGTTTTAACTTGAAGTTAAAATCTTTCTGGTGTCCCGTAGGTTTCCATAACTGGCCACATATCCTTCATATATCGTTTAAGTACTGTCCGATATCCGGTCGGGAATCGAGTGGCAATCACACCGTCTAACATTCAGTCGGGCCTGCTTCGTTGTCCCCCAAAAAATTCTCTTTGGAAATAGATGCCATGCGATTACCACACGGCTTCCTTTTTATGTAAATGATGTGCGACACATTTTATACCCATATTTTCCGAAGATCAAACTTTTCAATGGTGGTATTGGTGTAAAGTAAGTAACTTTTGTAACTGAAGAAAAATACTAAATCGTCTTATCCTGTTTTTAAAAGTGAAAACAATGTTAAATCTTCTCCACCGCTGACAAATTATAATTGTGTATGAATTGGTAAACGGCTGCTTATGCTTTCCTCACTATCTATCAGTTTGTATATATCGTTCCAGGTAAATGTTGGATGTGTTCCAAAGAAAGTCATGTTCAACACAGCGATGCATGCAGAAATGATGAAGCATTACAAGGACTATGGCTTTGATGTTGAGATGAAAGGTTTTGATTGGGGGTAAACATTGAACTGTATCATATTCTTGATTGGGGGTAAACATTGAACTGTATCATATTCTTGATTGGGAGTAAACATTGAACTATATCATTATTCTTGATTGGGGGTAAACATTGAACTGTATCATTATTCTTGATTGGGGGTAAACATTGAACTGTATCATAATGTTGATTGGGGGTAAACATTGAACTGTATCATATTCTTGATTGGGGGTAAACATTGAACTGGATCATATTCTTGATTGGGGGTAAACATTGAACTGTATCATTATTCTTTATTGGGGGTAAACATTGAACTGTTTCATTATTCTTGATTTGGGGTAAACATTGAACTGTATCATATTCTTGATTGGGGGTAAACATTGAACTGTATCATTTTCTTGGTTGAGGGTAAACATTGAACTGTATCATTATTCTTGATTGGGGGTAAACATTGAACTGTATCATTATACTTGATTGGGGGTAAACATTGAACTGTATCATTATTCTTGATTGGGGGTAAACATTGAACTGTATCTTATTCTTGATTGGGGGTAAACATTGAACTGTAACATTATTCTTGATTGGGGGTAAACATTGAACTGTATCATATTGTTGATTGGGGGTAAACATTGAACTGTATCATATTCTTGATTGGGGGTAAACATTGAACTATATCTTATTCTTGATTGGGGGTAAACATTGAACTGTATCATATTGTAGATTGGGGGTAAACATTGAACTGTATCATATTGTTGATTGGGGGTAAACATTGAACTGTATCATTATTCTTGATTGGGGGTAAACATTGAACTGTATCATTATACTTGATTGGAGGTAAACATTGAACTGTATCATATTGTTGATTGGGGGTAAACATTGAACTGTATCATTATTCTTGATTGGGGGTAAACATTGAACTGTATCATATTCTTGATTGGGGGTAAACATTGAACTGTATCATTATACTTGATTGGAGGTAAACATTGAACTGTATCATTATTCTTGATATGGGGTAAACATTGAACTGTATCATTATTCTTGATTGGGGGTAAACATTGAACTGTATCTTATTCTTGATTGGGGGTAAACATTGAACTGTATCATATTCTTGATTGGGGGTAAACATTGAACTGTATCATATTCTTGATTGGGGGTAAATATATAATTGTATCCTACTTCTCACAGTGTGTATTCAGACATAAATCACACAATATTTAACAATAGTATTGTCAACCCTGGTTTTTGATTAATATACCTGTTAGTAATTATTACATTAGCTGTACACTTTTCAGCCTGGTGATTACTGTACGATATTTAAAATTTTATATTTAATAACTTTAGTATTGCTACCAGATAACAGTGAAAAACATCCATATGATTTCAAAACAAAATAAGAATGAAAAAGGTGTCGAGATATAAAGAATTTTCTGTACTGCCTGTTGATGGTTTCTCTTGGAGTACTCCATCTTTCCTCCATCTTCTAAACAGCTAGTACTTCGTATTCTTAGGTGGACCTGGCTGTTAATAAGATATTAAAACAAACAAACAAGCAAGCAAACCAGAGCGCAATCTTATCTGACACAGTAATTTGAGCCTTCTTAAATCCTTGCATTAAAAAAATGCTGTATCTAAACACAGTAATTTGTGCCTTCTTAAATCCTTGCATTAAAAAAAATGCTGTATCTTGATGTAGTATTGGTATACTATAAAACAACTTTGTTTTGCCTGCGATTTATTTTCATGAATTTCACGATCAAGGTAAATTTGCGAATTTTTCATCTCCTTGATTTGATATCTTCCATATTTTTTGCACATTAAAATTCAATGATAATTCCATTCAATTCTGCATCCGCGAAAACTTAATATCTATGAAAATATTTTGAAACAGAGATTGTAAAATTTCGTAGCTGGGAAGGAGAGTTGGTTGACAGTACCATAGTGTACATATAAGAAGGTTGAATGTGATATTTGTTCAATTTCCATTTCAGAGTGGTAAAGAAGAGTCGAGATGATTACATTAAGAGGCTCAATGCTATCTATGAGACTAATCTGGGAAAGGTGAGATTTTATCATTTTGTGATTTGTCATTCACTGAACCGCAATATTGTCACAAGAATTTATATGGATAATGTCCATGTCATTTAAATTTAAACATTGAAAATTCTACATATTCTTTTTTTATTTCCTTGTATCAGGCTTTGATTTGTTTGTTTGTAGTCTAAAGTCGAAACTTTAGTAGGAAAAGCCACATTCACAGATGATGGATGTGTGGAAGTGAACGGCCAGAAATATGCAGCCAAGCATATACTTATAGCTACCGGAGGTCATCCATTTATACCCAACATACCAGGTATACCAATGGGGGTCGTCCATTAATAAACAACACACCAGGTATACCACTGGGGGTCGTCCATTTATACCCAACATACCAGGTATACCACTGGGGGTCATCCATTTATACCCAACATACCAGGTATACCACTGAGGGTCGTCCATTTATACCCAACATACCAGGTATACCACTGGGGACCGTCCATTTATACCCAACATACCAGGTATACCACTGGGGGTCGTCCATTTATACCCAACTTACCAGGTATATCACTGGGGGTCATCCATTTATACACAACATACCAGGTATACCACTGGGGGTCATCCATTTATACCCAACATACCAGGTATACCACAGGGGGTCATCCATTTATACACAACATACCAGGTATACCACAGAGGGTCATCCATTTATACCCAACATACCAGGTATACCACTGACAGATATACCAGGTATACCACTGACAGACATACCAGGTATACCACTGACCTGACATACCAGGTATACCACTGACCTGACATACCAGGTATACCACTGACAGACATACCAGGTATACCTCTGACCAGACATACCAGGTATACCACTGAAATGACATGCCAATGCAAGTATACCACTGACCTGACATTCCAGGTATACCACTGACCTGACATACCAGGTATACCACTGACAGACATACCAGGTATACCACTGACAGACATACTAGTTATACCACTGACCTAACATACCAGGTATACCACTGATCTGACATACCAGGTATACCACTGACCAGACATACCATGTATACCACTGACCAGACATACCAGGTATACCACTGACCTGCAATACCAGGTATACCGCTGACCAGACTTGCCAAGTATACCACTGACCTAACATACCAGATATACCACTGACCTGACATACCAGATATACCACTGACCTGACATACCCGGTATACCACTGACCTGACATACCATGTATACCACTGACCAGACATACCAGGTATACCACTGACCTGACATACCAGGTATACCACTGACAGACATACCAGGTATACCACTGACAGACATACTAGTTATACCACTGACCTAACATACCAGGTATACCACTGACCTGACATACCAGGTATACCACTGACCAGACATACCAGGTATACCACTGACAGACATACCAGGTATACCACTGACAGACATACTAGTTATACCACTGACCTAACATACCAGATATACCACTAACCTAACATACCAGATATACCACTGACCTGACATACCCGGTATACCACTGACCTGACATACCAGGTATACCACTGACAGACATACCAGGTATACCACTGACCTGACACCAGGTATACCACTGACCTGACATACCAGGTATACCACTGACAGACATACCAGGTATACCACTGACAAACATACTAGTTATACCACTGACCTAACATACCAGTTATACCACTGACCTGACATACCAGGTATACCACTGACCTGACATACCAGGTATACCACTGACCTGACATACCAGGTATGCCACTGACAGACATACCAGGTATACCACTGACAGACATACTAGTTATACCACTGACATACATACCAAGTATACCATTGCCAGACATACCAGGTATACCACAGACCTAACATACCAGGTATACCACTGACCAGACATACCAGGTATACCACTGACAGACATACCAGGTATACCACTGGCCTGACATACCAGGTATACCACTGACCTGACATACCAGGTATACCACTGACCTGACATACCAGGTATACCACTGACCTGACATACCAAGTATACCACTGACCAGACATACCAGGTATACCACTGACCTGACATACCAGGTATACCACTGACCTGACATACCAGGTATACCACTGACAGACATACCAAGTATACCACTGACAGACATACCAGGTATACCACTGACCAGACATACCAGGTATACCACTGACCTGACATACCAGGTATACCACTGACCAGACATACCAGGTATACCACTGACCAAACATACCAGTTATACCACTTACCTGACATACCAGGTATACCACTGACCAGATATACCAGGTATACCACTGACCTGACACCAGGTATACCACTGACCTGACATACCAGGTATACCACTGACCAGACATACCAGGTATACCACTGACCTGACACCAGGTATACCACTGACCAGACATACCGGGTATACCACTGACAAGACATACCGGGTATACCAATGACAAGACATACCAGGTATACCACTGACAGACATACCAAATATACCACTGACCAGACATACCAGGTATACCACTGACAGACATACTAGTTATACCATATGTAAAATTGAATTCTAACATTTAGTGACTTTATTTAGCTAATTACCAAAACATATTGTATTAAATATAATTAAAATATGCATGAAAAATGAATTTAGACACTTCACAAGGAAATGACAAGTTAGTAACGGCATCAAACGGTTCTGTCACCTAACAGTAGGAACTCAACGGTATCTGACATCTCACTTACAAATATTTCAAAACTTATCTGGGTACTTTTTCCAAAAATTAATAACAAATAAGAAACACAAAACACAACAGTTTATCTTAGTTCCATTATCGAGGAAGTATTACCGACAATGACCTTTACTCGGACATTGGTATTCTCTGCCTATAAGTGTCATCGTCATGACAGAAAAATGTGCTCTAAATTTTTCGCGGTCACATGGCCAAATTAATGTTTTCTATCTCCTTCCCAGAAGAGTTCTTTGTATCCAAGAATTGGCATATAAAAAGTACATATATATGTGACGATTGTGGTAGCACTAATTTTGACGTGAAAATAACATAAAAATAGCTGTTCCACAGTACGAGTTGAATTTTGTGTGCTTTGATATTTATAATGGGCTGAATGCTTACCTGTGTATTCCATTGTCAATTTCCCATTTTTTTAGCTCACCTGGCCCGAAGGGCCGGTGAGCTTATGTCATGGCGCGGCGTCCGTCGTCCGTCGTCCGTCCGTCGTCCGTCCGTCGTCCGTCCGTCGTCCGTCCGTCCGTCTGTCCGTCAACATTTCCTTTAAATCGCTACTAGTCATAGAGTTCTGCATGGATTGTAACCAAATTTTGCCACAAACATCCTTGGGAGAAGGGGAACAGAACTTGTATAAATTTTGGCTCTGACCCCCCCGGGGGTAGGAGGGGCGGGGCCCAATAGGGGAAATAGAGGTAAATCCTTTAAATCGCTACTTGTCATAGAGTTCTGAATGGATTGTAACTAAATTTTGCCACAAACATCCTTGGGGGAAGGGGAACAGAACTTGTATAAATTTTGGCTCTGACCCCCCGGGGGCAGGAGGGGCGGGGCCCAATAGGGGAAATAGAGGTAAATCCTTTAAATCGCTACTAGTCATAGAGTTCTGCATGGATTGTAACCAAATTTGGCCACAAACATCCTTGGGGGAAGGGGAACAGAACTTGTATAAATTTCGACTCTGGCCCCCCGAGGGCAGGACGGGTGGGGCCCAATAGGGGAAATAGAGGTTAATCCTATAAATCACTTCTTGTCCTAGAGTTTTGCTTGGATTGTGACCAAATTTGGCCATAAACATCCTTGGGGGAAGGGGAATAGAACTTGTATAAATTTTGGCTCTGACCCCCTGGGGGCGGGAGGGGTGGGGCCCAATAGGGGATTTAGAGGTTAATATTAAAATTCCTTCAGAAAAGAAACAATGAACCTGTATTCAGAACATTACTTGGCATTACAAACCAGGTGAGCGATACAGGCCCTCTGGGCCTCTTGTTTTTCAGGACGCAATTGATTAATTATAGATTTTAATCTTGAATTCAAATAAGTATCTCAAAATTTTCAGTGATGGTAATGGTGTAAAGTAATTACCTTTTGTAACTGAAGAAGAATACTTATTCCTCTGCTCTTATTTTTAGCTCACCTGGCCCGAAGGGCCGGTGAGCTTATGTCATGGCGCGGCGTCCGTCGTCCGTCGTCCGTCCGTCCGTCCGTCCGTCCGTCCGTCCGTCAACATTTCCTTTAAATCGCTACTAGTCATAGAGTTCTGCATGGATTGTAACCAAATTTGGCCACAAACATCCTTGGGGGAAGGGGAACAGAACTTGTATAAATTTTGGCTCTGGCCCCCCGGGGGCAGGAGGGGCGGGGCCCAATAGGGGAAATAGAGGTAAATCCTATAAATTGCTACTAGTCGTAGAGTTCTGCATGGATTGTAACCAAATTTGGCCAGAAACATCCTTGGGGGAAGGGGAACAGAACTTGTATAAATTTTGGCTCTGGCCCCCCGGGGGCTGGAGGGGTGGGGCCCAATAGGGGAAATAGAGGTAAATCCTTTAATTCGCTACTAGTCATAGAGTTCTGCATGGAATGTAACCAAATTTGGCCAGAAATATCCTTGGGAGAATAAGAACTGAGTTTGTATAAATTTTGGCTCTGGTCCCCGGGGCAGGAGGGGCGGGGCCCAATAGGGGAATTATAGGTAAATTCTATAAATTGCTACTTAATTGTCCTAGAGTTTTGTATGGATTGTAACTAAATTTGGCCACAAACATCCTTCGGGGTAGGAGAACAGAACTTGTATAAATTTTGGCTCTGACCCTCAGGGGGCAAGAGGGGCGGGGCCCAATAGGGGAAATAGAGGTAAATTCTATCAATTGCTACTTCTCATAGAGTTCTGCATGGATTGTAACCAAATTTGGCCACAAACATCCTTTGTGGAAGGGGAACAGAACTTGTATAAAATTTGGCTCTGACCCCAGGGGGCAGGAGGGGTGGGGCCCAATAGGGGATTTAGAGGTTAATATTAAAATTCCTTCAGAAAAGAAACAATGAACCTGTATTCAGAAAATTATTTGGCATTACAAACCAGGTGAGCGATACAGGCCCTCTGGGCCTCTTGTTTTTATTCCAGGTGCTGAACATGGCATATCAAGTGACGGCTTCTTTGAACTAGAAACTTTGCCAAAGTATGTACAAAACAATCATTTAAAACTCTCTTTTTGTTTTTCTTTCAAGTCATATATTTTTTTCTTTTTTTGATCAGCAAGGTGAGGATGACCTAAATAGTTATCATGTTTCTTCCGTCTACTTCCGCAGTGCACCATCCGCTATGCGTAAACTTTTCACATTTCTACCAGTGCAAATTAGTTGAAACTTGCCTGAAATTATCCTGACATTGTCCTAACAAAAGTGCTGTTATTTTTTGGGTCAATCTGATATCTAAGATCGTTGCCACATCCGCCATCTTGAAAACACCTTTAGTTCTACTGGTATGATTTGGCTGAAACTTGCCAAAAAAGAACCTGACATATATCTCTACAAAGTTTTTTTCGGTTGATCCCAAATCATACCAAACTGATTTCCTATACGACTGTCACCACTGTTAAGGCCCTTGCCCCTCTTGTAATCTGTTATTTCTAACCTGGTATGTCGAGACTTGTATCACACTAAGTATGCTATCATTGATATTTTAATTTAAGTTTTGTATGATTTTAAACAATATGTTGATGTCTTTGTCATGGCAGGAAAGTTGTGGTGATTGGTGCTGGATACATTGCAGTGGAGTTAGCGGGAATATTTAACGCTCTGGGATCAGACACATCGATCATGATCCGATATGATCAGGTACTAGATATATAAATAGATAAGTTTCTAATCATCTCATTTACCACTGACATTACAGACTGGTCTAGTCTTTGATTTAGAAAACCATATAGATTTGTTTGTGTTTAAGGTATACAACAGTGTTTCTGTTGAAGGTATTAAGGACCTTTGACTCCATGGTCAGTAGTGAGGTTACAAAGAATTTGGAACAAGATGGGGTGAAGGTCATCAGAAGGACGCAGACCAAGTCAGTAACAAAGGAGGAAAATGGTAGCCTGACCTTGGCCACAACTGGGGAACCGATAACAGATGTTGACTGTCTCTTGTTTGCTATTGGTCGAAATCCTAGTACACCGGGACTAAACCTGGAGAAGCAGGTAAAATATCATCGAATACTAGCTCTGCAAGATTTTTAAACGATACAGGGCAAGTGTAATTAGTTCTATTGTGACATCACAAAATGATGTCATAATTTGACGTGATAGTCACTGGAAGGTGGGACTAATCAACGGTAAATTGTATTTGAGCAAATTGAATGTTGTTTTGGTATCTCGAAACAGATATACCTTATTTTTACCAGAAATTGAAATTCAGGGGGGGAAAAATGTTAGCTGGCTGTTAGGAGTATGGAATGTAAACTTCCTGTAGTAGGTAGCTAATTGATCAATCTGGAGACATTTTGTGACATAAATGATTCTAATAAAATGATCTTTTCTTTATACAGGGGGTCAAGTTAGATAGCAAAGGCCATATCATTGTGGATGCCTACCAGAATACTGATGCCAAAAATATCTACGCATTAGGAGATGTCTGTGGGCGAGCTCTCCTTACTCCCGGTATGTATCCATTTGTCCATGATTCTTAGGTCCATTCTAACTTTTCTGTCTGGCAGCTCTTTATGTAATAGTGGAACTAAGAGGTATATAGAAGAACCATCATTCCGATATCTTTTGGTCCATTCTTTTCAAACTTAGAGTTACTTCCCTTTATTTAATGATACCATTGTTATCTATAGCTATAGAACTTGCCAGATGATATGACCGTTCATTTGTGTAATAAATGTTGGAATCTGTATGATTTCCTCCATGAATGTCTTTTTTACTGTAAACTCATATTCTTGTGTGATTAAAGTTTGTATGTTTCTATTGCATTTTGAAATCACAAAAATTAATATCCATGAAAGGTTTTAAAGGGACATGAACCTTAAATAAGTTGTTCTGTATGCTTAGATATGGTTTTCAGATGTTTATTGAATATTTTATTACAATGATTGGTTATCTAAAACGACAGGAAAACGTGGGGAATACCTACCTCAAAAAAGATAAAAATAGACCGTCATATTCTATTTTTGGAACACAAAACGAAAGCTGGCCGAAAGCGAGGTTATAATGAACAACAAACTTGCTGACATGACAAGGAATATTAGTTTTCCACATTTTAAGATTATTTTCTAATTTACGATGGTTGACAAATGAAGTTTAAGCCATATTTGTTATAAAACAATTTGTATTTAGCGTAAGAATGATAAGTCAAAAGTCAAACGAGACTTTTCATTCGACAGGGCACCTCGAAGCGAGGTTCCTGACTTATTGCATATATGTACACCACTCAAGTATAAAGTGGGGAGTTGCTCCCGTCTCTTGCATTGTAGCAATCCATTTATATTTACTTACTTTCCAAATCGCGCACGTAACTGACTCTTGACGTACACTGTTTTCTATCAGAATTTGTTTGTGTTCGCTTCACCCACGTTTTTGACCCACCATTTTATTTACATTTGTGCAGTGCATTGTCGGAGGTCACTAAAGTTCAACACTACTATACAATCGTTACAAAATTCCACCGGGCCGGTTCAAAATACAGAAAGATGGAATTTCCAATATAAATAATTTTATTCGACACTTTTGCACAATAACAGATATATATTACTTAGTAAGGTATCTGACATGTCTTAAATACGTATTTTACTCAAATTTACATGGTTTGTTTTGGTTCATGTCCCTATAAAGTGAATAGTCAGGCAATGAAAACCAGTCTCAATGTGTTCTTTAGCCTTTCAAAAGTCATTTTATATTAAAACGATGTCCAAGTTAAGCACAGTTCTAAAAATAAATCCTGAAAGCGAGGCCGAGTCGGAATATTGACACGGACATAACCAGTCGGGAGGACTTTTTAGGATTCCAATAATATAAATCAATTTCTTTGCATCCATAGCAATTTAGATAGGAAATTTAATTTAACACAAAAATAATATAAAGTAATTTATCTTGCTTTTGGTATATGTGCAATCAGTACTTCATTCCATATAGAACATTGTGCCACAGAATTTTTTCAGGATGCAATTAATTATTTTTGATATTTTTATCTTGAAGTAAAATTAGAAGCTCAAACTTTTCAATGGCGGTAATGGTGTAAAGTAAGTAACTTTTGTAACTGAAGAAAAATACTAATTTGTCTGCTCCTGTTTTTGATAGAGAAAAAATAGCATTTGTCAGTGGTGGAGCATCTTTAACTTGAATTAGAAATTCATGTCAAACCTATTTTCTTTACTTCTAGTTGCCATAGCAGCTGGTCGCAGATTAGCACATCGACTATTTAACAATGAACATGATCTGAAGCTGGACTACAACAATATAGCTACTGTGGTGTTCTCCCATCCTCCCACAGGCACAATAGGACTCACAGAAGGTAAGTCTACCAGTTCTGGGTCCAGTTAGCTGACTCTAATCATCTCTGACTCTTTCATCTTTTGGTAAGTATAGAGTTATCTTCTCTTGAGGGCAAGTATACATTGTTATACAACTCTGTGTCTTACAGTGGTAAGAAGACAGCTCACACGTGTTAGACACTGATGTGATGTCATCAATACAATGTGGCGCCCATTGTCGGTGATGAAGGTGTGATGAAATTGTTTCTAAACAAACAAAATTTCATTATTGATCATGAGTCACAGTAAGAAATATGAATAAACATTGGTCGATCAGGAATATGCATACAAAGAGTGTGGAGCATCCAAACCCAATCAGCTTGTGATACTCCTGTATCCTTGATAGATTTGTGTTAATATTGATTCTATTATCTTTAAATTATGTTCAACAAATGACAACCTATAGGATATGTTATGGATCAAAATCCCAACCATATACGTTTTAACTCTTCATTAAGGTTGTGACAATCACCATACATTGACCGAGGCCACTCCAAAGGAAACCAGATAGGTTACTCTATAACTAGGTATTCTGAGGCCTCTCCAAAGGAAACCAGATAGGTTACTCTATAACTAGGTATTCTGAGGCCTCTCCAAAGAAAACCAGATAGGTTATTCTATAGCTGTTTATTCTCGTTTATGATTTAATTGGTCCTATAACTAAACAAGAGGCCCAAAGGGCCTTAACGGTCATCTGAATACCTTGACAATAGTAAAATTAATTATATATGGTGTCACTTTGTCAGGATCATGTCAGGATCATTTTCAATTTCTTTCAACAAATTTTATTTCAAACAAGAGGCCCAAGGGCCTTTAAATATAGGAACTTAATTATACATAGTGTCATGGTTGTCATCTTCGATTTGGGATCAACCAGAGATGTAACAATACTTTGTCTGGACCATGTCAGGATCATTTCATGCAAGTTTCAGCCAAATCCCTTCCCGGTTATATAGAACTTGAGAATAAGTTCAAAATGTGTTTTCAAGATGGCGGCTGTGACGGCCATCTTGGATTTCGGATTGACCCGAAAAATAACAACACTTTGTCTGGACCATGTCAGGATTCATTTCATGCAAGTTTTCAGCGAAAATCGCACCGGTAGAACTTGAGAAGAAGTTCAAAATGTGTTTTCAAGATGGAGACGTGGCGGCCATCTTGGATTTCAGATCGACCCGAAAAATAACAACACTTTGTCGGGACCATGTCAGGATCATTTCATGCAAGTTTCAGCCAAATCGCACTGGTAGAACTTGAGAAGAAGTTCAAAATGTGTTTTCAGAGATGGCGGCTGTGGCGCGCCATCTTGGATTTCGGATCGACCCGAAAAATAACAAGACTTTTGTCGGGACCATGTCAGGATCATTTCATGCAAGTTTCAGCGAAATCGCACTGGTAGAACTTGAGAAAGTTCAAAATGTGTTTTCAAGATGGCGCCTGTGGCGGCCATCTTGGATTTCGGATCGCCCGAATAATAACAACACTTTGTCGGAACCATGTCAGGATCATTTCATGCAAGTTTCAGCCAAATCGCACCGGTAGAACTTGAGAAGAAGTTTAAAATGTGTTTTCAAGATGGCGGCTGTGGCGGCCATCTTGGAATTTCGGATCGACCCGAAAATAACAACACTTTGTCGGGACCATGTCAGGATCATTTCATGCAAGTTTCAGCCAAATCGCACCGTTAGAACTTGAGAAGAAGTTCAAAATGTGTTTTCAAGATGGCGCCTGTGGCGGCCATCTTGGATTTCGGATCGACCCGAAAAATAACAACACTTTGTCGGGACCATGTCAGATCATTTCATGCAAGTTTCAGCCAAATCGCACCCGGTAGAACTTGAGAAGAAGTTTAAAATGTGTTTTTAAGATGGCGGCTGTGGCGGCCATCTTGGATTTCGGATCGACCCGAAAAATAACAACACTTTGTCGGGACCATGTCAGGATCATTTCATGCAAGTTTCAGCCAAATCGCACCGGTAGAACTTGAGAAGAAGTTCAAAATGTGTTTTCAAGATGGCGCCTGTGGCGGCCATCTTGGATTTCGGATCGACCCGAAAAATAACAACACTTTGTCGGGACCATGTCAGGATCATTTCATGCAAGTTTCAGCCAAATCGCACCGGTAGAACTTGAGAAGAAGTTTAAAATGTGTTTTCAAGATGGCGGCCATCTTGGATTTCGGATCGACCCGAAAAATAACAACACTTTGTCGGGACCATCTCAGGATCATTTCAGGTAAGTTTCAGCTCAATCCCACTGGTCAAACTTGAGAAGAAGTTCAAAATGTGAAAAGTTAACGCACGGCGGACGGCGCACGGCGGACGGCGCACGGCGCACGGCGGACGGCGCACGACGACGGACGAAACATGATGACTATAGGTCATCCTGACCCTTCGGGTCAGATGACCTAAAAAATCTTATCTCAGCAAATAAAAAAATAAAATTTTGCCATTTAGTTTCAAGAGTATAATCTGAAAATTTAAAAAATCCTAGATATTTCACATCTCAAATGTCACAAGCATGGCAATGACCTGTGAAATCACAATCATGCCAACGACCTGTGAAATCACAATTATTGCAACGACCTGTGAAATCACAACCATGGCAATGACCTGTGAAATTACAACCATGGCAACGACCTGTGAAATCACAACCATGCCAATGACCAATGAAATCGCAACCATGCCAATGACCTGTGAAATCACGAACACGTGACCCCTTGAAAATTATTAGTTTTACAGTATCTTTGTTGATCTTTTATTATTTTATCAATGCTCAACATTTTTTTTTTTTTTTGCAGAAGAGGCTCGGACAAAGTACGGCGATGATAAGATAAAAATCTACTCCTCGACTTTTACTCCGATGTACTACTCAGTGACGAGTGAAAAACACAAGTGTAGCATGAAACTCATTTGTCTCTTACCTGAGGAAAAGGTGAGAAATGTTTGTGTTGTAACCCGAGGAAAAGGTGAGTAATGTTTGTATTGTAACCCGAGGAAAAGGTGAGAAATGTTTGTATTGTAACCCGAGGAAAAGGTGAGAAATGTTGTAGCGTAGCAATTACATGTACGTACAAACGTGCAAACAATTCTGTTTGAATGCCTTTGTATTTTTTAGTTAATTTTACAGTAGTTTATGTTTTTAAGTATTTATGCTATTTTACAGTGTATAACTGCATTTGAATAAGACACAAAACATTGAGATATAGATAGCTGAACCGAGCTAGCAAACATAACTCCAAACACGCTGATATCATGAAACGTAATGACGTTGTTTTCATGACATAAACAGATAACGTCAACATGTTCGTCTACACATATCCATAAAAACACATGTTAACGAACCCATAAGGTTGCTTAACCTGTCTTTTATTTACATTACACTGCTAAAGGTAAGTGCTGACATTTAGGAAGAATAAGATTACTATCAAAATATTATAAAATATATTAATAATACCTGTAAATCTACCTATTTAAATTTTTTGTGTAAAAGTTATCAGATCTGTGCAATTACCATAACAACCATATACATACACTTTATTAATGATATACAGATTATTGGTGCAATCATAATTAAGGTCAGCATATCTGATGGGAAAAACACTTACAGATTACAGCAAAGCTATGTACATTTAACCACGAGAAACATTATTTGTATCTTTCCTTAGCTTTAGTTATTTCTTACTAACATTAAATTTCCTCACAATGATTTCGTTCCTGTTAAATAGGTGATTGGATTACATATGGTCGGGCAGGGTGTTGATGAGATGCTTCAAGGATTTGCAGTGGCCATCAAAATGGGGGCCACCAAGAAACATTTTGATGATACGGTCGCCATTCACCCAACGTCATCTGAGGAGCTGGTCACAATGAGAGGATAGCTTTACTCAAGAAAACCTGGCTATAATGTAATTAACAGAGAAACCTAGTTATAACACAATTATATAATATTGTACAATACAATCTTTATCAAAATTAAATATAATATTATACATTAAAATCATCATCAAAATCTTTCAAATATACATATCCTTTCTCAAATAAATGTTCGTGCGAAATTGATTTTGCACATGTAAACACGATGTTACATATACATACTGTTGTGTTACACTGGGTACACGTCACACATCAGTAATTTCAGGTTAATTTTTTATATAATTGTTATATGTTTTGTGGATTATTTTTCGATCAGTTTATTTATACCTATACATGTACTTGTAGTTGTCTAAGATTTTATTGTTGTTGAAAAAATGTCTTTCTTGATATTCCAGGGGTTAATGTCTCTGTATTCACTCCTAGAATATTTCATAGTAAAACTGAAGGCTACATGTAGATGTGTGCGACCACAGATAAACAGATAGTTTGGTCCTATGATGTACATTAAAATAATTAAATAATGGTACACTGTCAGTCATTGGTCCTTTGATGTATATTAAAATAATTATATAATGGTACACTGTCAGTCATTGGTCCTATGATGTATATTAAAACAATTATATAATGGTACACTGTCAGTCATTGGTCCTATGATGTACATTAAAATAATTAAATAATGGTACACTGTCATTAACTGTGTTGCTTTGAATTTAGGTGGCATTGTCTCAGTAGTCTTTAAAGGAAGTCTTTGCAGGCCTTTTATTGTTCAGTTGTTTTCTCCTGAACTGCCTTCAGTTTTGCTATAACAACGACAGTGTTTATAGCACCATGGAGTATTGTGGATGGAGAAATTTAAGATGCATGTCCAGAAATTTGAATATATTCTGTAAATTATAAATATATTCTGTAAATTATAAATATATTCTGTAAATTATAAATATATTCTGTAAATTATATTGGAGAAATCATTTGTTTCCAAGGGATAAATGAGATAATGTAATTCATCTTCTTGACTTTATTACAAGTGTCATAATCATATTGATACAATGTATTACAATTAAACCAAAGATATAAACATACATATTATCATTGATTTTCTTGCTCTACACTTTGCAGATTTCGCTTGGTTTTACCATAACTCTAAAATGTTTATTTTGTAAAAACCCGCTGAATGAAATCGTTCTTTGTTTGTAAATTTGTATAAAAAATATCAAACAGATGCTACTTCATTTAATAGGATAAAATAGAATAAATAATTTATATGGGAGATTTCAAAATGCTTAATGAAAGAAAAAATTTATATGGGAGAATTTGAACTATAAGATAGAAATATATGTGTAATGATGTTATACTATATGTATGATCATGTGGAAATTCAATCTTTAAAATCAAACTGTATGAATGTGCTTTGATAGAATCCATTTAATATGTGCCATTTAATGTAGTTTTAATTTTGTTTATTGAATTTAATAAACTTAATTTGTTAACCTTAACTTAAAATAACTAAGAATTTAAATGGAATTTTTAGGCTTTTCACACATCTGTAGAATAATATAATTAGGGCTTTTCACCATTTGTGAAAAGACCTATTGTTTTCGTTAAGTTTCTTATTCTTATTCTTCTTCCTGTTTTTGTGAACGCTCTATCGGTCAAACGGTAAGACATAGGATAAAAATGATTTCAGTATGTTTAAACTATGTATCTGAAGGTGTTCCATGAACAAAATTAAGTAGGTCAAAAATTCCAAAATGGCCGCCATGACGTAAAACCTTAAAACACAAAAATTGCTCTAACTCAAAAAGTATGAAAGCTATTTCAAATATGAAGGTATTTTATTGTAGGAAATGGACATATCTAACTTTTACCCAATACATGTTTCCACAAAATATGTCTTGATAAAAAGCTCGCTATTAGGTCAAAGTTTATTAATTTTTTCCCCCAACTTTTTTCAATACATCGATTTAGGATGTCATTTTTAAGGTTTGGATGTCTTCAAAAATCAAATTGGTCCACTAATTAATTTTTTATGACGTAATTAATATTTAACTAAGATTTTTTTGCAAATTTCGACAATTATATTTTAAACATCTCCTCTGATTCCACCAGTCCGATCAAGCCCAAACTCACACAAAATTTTCAACTTATTATCGTGACTAATTCTTGTTAATATGGTGTTGATTCAAATTCAAATATGGCCCCAATGCGTCACTTCCGGTTAAACCTAGACAGCCATAACTTGTTAACCACTGAGCCAATTTCTTTCATTTTTTTTATATGTTATGTAGAATAGCATACTGAGAAACTTTGTAATTTTTTCTCTAAAATGTCAACTTCCGGTTGTTTATTGACTCATAGTGCAAAATCGCCGTTTTCCGTGAAAATCACGAAAAAATCTTCTCCTCAAGTTCTATATAGTATAGAGGCTTCATGTTTTGCATGAAGTAAGCTTAGATAGTTGACTATCGGGTTTGAAAAAATAAACGAGCTTGACCTTCATCCAAGGTCACAGAGTGCGTGTGATTGTAGAGTTATGAAAATAATCCTGTGAAAATTCAGCTCATTGTGACAGCCGTAGCTTGTTAACTACAAAGCCAATTACTTTCCATTTTGGATATGTTATGAAGAATCAAAAATGAAACAATTCATTTTGTTACAACTTCTCTGTAAATCGTCAACTTCCGGTTGGAAATAAGGGACAAAGTTCAAAAATGCAATTTTTCGACAAATTCATTAAAAAATCTTCTTCTCAATTTCTAGAAGGCCTAGACACCTAATATTAAGCATGAAGCATGCTGACATAAATGCCTACCAAGTTTGTTAACGTGATTGACCTTGACCTATATCAAAGGGCACTCGGGCTAACAATCCTTAAATCTTCAAATGACTTATTGTAAAGTTCTGAAAGGCCTAAGACCTGGTATTGGACTTTTGGTACATTGAAACTAAGAGCTACCAATGACCTTGAACGGAGTAGCTTTTAGGTGAAAAGCCCGTCAAATTATCCCGGTGATAATTTCTAGTTAAAGTTAAAAATTGTTAGCAAAATAGGGGTAGGTAATGAAACACGTGTGTTTTACTGTGTGTTGGCTAGTCGGTTACACCTGTATCCATATCAAGTAGGAAGTAAATGTCTCAGCGTCCTAAAAAGCTGTCACATATCTCTGGAATGAGAAACTTTCTCCCTGATCACCTCCTCTATAGACCGCTGATACAGGAGTTGACTCGGATATAAAAATCCTCATCCAAGATGTACAGCAATAGAGAGATGACTCTTGTTAGCAGTAACATGTACAACAATAGAGAGTTGAATTTTATCAGCAGTAACATGTACATCAATAGAGAGTTGAATTTTATTAGCAGTAACATGTACAGCAATAGAGAGTTGACTTTTATTAGCAGTAACATGTACAGCAATAGAGAGTTGACTTTTATTAGCAGTAACATGTACAACAATGGAGAGTTGACTTTTGTTAGCAGTAACATGTACAGCAATAGAGAGTTGACTTTTGTTAGCAGTAACATGTACATCAATGGAGAGTTGACTTTTATTAGCAGTAACATGTACAGCAATAGAGAGTTGACTTTTATTAGCAGTAACATGTACATCAATGGAGAGTTGAATTTTATTAGCAGTAACATGTAGAGCAATAGAGAGTTGACTTTTGTTAGCAGTAACATGTACATCAATAGAGAGTTGACTTTTGTTAGCAGTAACATGTACAGCAATAGAGAGTTGACTTTTATTAGCAGTAACATGTACAGCAATAGAGAGTTAAATTTTATTAGCAGTAACATGTAGAGCAATAGAGAGCTGACTTTTGTTAGCAGTAACATGTACATCAATAGAGAGTTGACTTTTGTTAGCAGTAACATGTACATCAATAGAGAGCTGAATTTTATTAGCAGTAACATGTAGAGCAATGGAGAGTTGAATTTTATTAGCAGTAACATGTACAGCAATGGAGAGTTGACTTTTGTTAGCAGTAACATGTACAGCAATAGAGAGTTGAATTTTATTAGCAGTAATATGTACAGCAATAGAGAGTTGACTTTTATTAGCAGTAACATGTAGAGCAATGGAGAGTTAACTTTTATTAGCAGTAACATGTACATCAATCAATGGAGAGTTGACTTTTGTTAGCAGTAACATGTAGAGCAATGGAGAGTTGAATTTTATTAGCAGTAACATGTACATCAATGGAGAGTTGACTTTTGTTAGCAGTAACATGTAGAGCAATGGAGACTTGACTTTTATTAGCGGTAACATGTACATCAATGGAGACTTGACTTTTGTTAGCAGTATCATGTACAGCAATAGAGAGTTGAATTTTATTAGCAGTAACATGTACAGCAATAGAGAGTTGACTTTTGTTAGCAGTAACATGTACATCAATAGAGAGTTGAATTTTATTAGCAGTAACATGTACATCAAAAGAGAGGTGACTTTTATCAGATTTTTACTCTTGTCTTTTAATTACTTAGATTTATGGGTATTTTTGAATAATATGAAGCAATTTGCAATCCATCCTGTGCCTTCAATGATTATTATCACTGAAATTGATACAATGTAATTTACTGACTATATGTCATTTATAACTACATGATTATATGTGTTGGCATTAATAAGTTTAAACAAATCTGTGATTATTTAGCAATGTAAAGTGCTGTTTTTACGCAATTCTATATTATTTGACTGCAAGAAGAAACATGTAAAAATGATTGTGTTTAGATTCATGTGGTTATTCCCCTTTTCTAGACATGATTGTCTCCCCTTCTCCATCCACATAATTCCTCATTAAAATGAATGGGTCATGGAATACGTATTTCTGGATTTTATAAAATAAATTCTACAGCCGTGATATTTCATGTTTGTCTTTAATGCTTCAATAATTGAATTGCATTTATTCTTTATGTTATGTGAAAATCTAAAGCTAGGTTTACACTTTATGTTCCCGTTGACCACGGTAGCCCCGTTTGCCCGAAACGTGGTGCGCCGTGGAATTTTTAGTTACAGGTACACTACAGCACGGTCTATCAAGGATACCACTACGTTCTCTCTAGGCCTGTTACCATCTGATGAGGCCTTCTACGCTATACACGTTTTGTTCAAGCTCCGATACACGTTTTTCACGATCCGCCAAGGCTTACTAGGGATGAAAGTCTGATGCTGGGATTTTTTGCAGCAAATGAAACAGTAATTATTGACGAAAATGTCATTTCAAACACGTTTTAATAACAAAATATTAACTTTATTTGGTATAAATATACAATTATCATAGCCAAGTGTTTCTACGCAAATAGTTTTTTTCTGTAATGGTTCGCACTTAATCTGCCTTTTGCAATAATAGCTTAGGTATAATATGATGGTTTGAATGTGTTTGATAATGACTATTTCTATTTATTAATACAAATAATTCCATGAAGTAGTAAATATGTACCAGGCCAGGCAATGATCCTTCATCATATATTGCTTGGAACGTAAGATCGTAATATGACGTAAAACGCCGAATCACGTCGGGCTTTCAACCGCTACAAGCCGTGATGTGCCTTGACAGAACTCATCAAAACGGTTATCATCCACCTTGGCTTGCCGTCAAAACCTTGACAAACGGCATAAAACGTGCAGCCAATCTGCATCAACCGTTATAAAACGTAGAAAAACCGCAACTGAACGTCACAAAACTTCACCGTGAGATTCCGGGGAACGTGCTTGCTGCCCGTTCCACCACGGACCGTTGTGGCATTTTCATTTTTGACCGTTTTCAAGTGTGACCTATGGCGCATTGCGCATGCGCAATGCAAAAATAATGGCATAGTTTAATACATGGATTGGCAAAGAGCTCTAGCAGACGAAATTGTGTATTACTACAACGTAAATATGGGAAATGTGGACATTCTAGTCAATATATGTAATAATACATGGTGTTTACATAATGTAAGACTTATATTTCCATATAAAATGTAAGTGATATCTTTATAGCAACAAACATTACAGTGTAAAAATATGTCTTTTGTGTGACCAATTTATTTACAAATGCTTTGAAACTGTGACATAAAGAATTTGACCTTCCATATTCAAGTGTCATCCTGACAATATACAGACTCCATCCGTTTTCAAATGTGACCTCCACAATATACAGACTCCTCCTGTTTTCAAGTCTCACCCTAGCAATGTATAGAATCCTCTCGTTTTCAAATGTGACCTCCACAATATACGGATTCCACCCGTTTTCAAATGTGACCCTCACAATATACAGAATCCATTCGTTTTCAAATGCGACCCTCACAATATCCATCAACCCCCGTTTTCAAATGTGACCCTCACAATATACAGAATCCATCCGTTTTCAAATGCGACCCTCACAATATCCAGCAACCCCCGTTTTCAAATGTGACTCGCACAATATCCAAGACTGTTTACGTAGTGTGACCCTTGCAATATACAGACTCCTTCCGTTTTCAAGTGTGACCTCCACATTGTACAGACTCCTCCCGTTTTCAAGTGTGACCCTCACAATATCCAGCCTACCCCCGTTTTCAAATGTGACCCTCACAATATACAGACTCTTCCCGTTTTCAAATGTGACCCTCACAATATATAGACTCACCCTTTATGAAATATGGCCCTTACAATATGTAGACTCCTCCCATTTTCAAGTGTGACCCTCACAATATACAGAATCCATCCGTTATGAAATGTGACCCTAAAATTATATACATGTAGACTCCCATTTTCAAATGTGACTTCCACAATATCCAGACTGACCCCGTTTTCAAATGTGACCCTCACAATATACAGACTATTTCCGTTTTCAAATGTGACCCTCACAATATACAGACTTCTCCCGTTTTCAAGTGTAACCCTCACAATATACAGAATCCACCCTTTATGAAATGTGGCCCTTACAATATGTAGACTCCTCCCATTTTCACGTGTGACCTCCACAATATACAGACTCCCCCCCCGTTATGAAATGTGACCCTCACAATACTAATATATAGACTCCACCCGTTATGAAATGTGACCTTTACAATATATAGACTCCTCCCGTTTTCAAGTGTGCCTCCACAGTATACAGACTCCCTTCGTTATGAAACGTGACCCTTACAATATATAGACTCCACCCGTTATGAAATGTGACCCTTACAATTTGTAGACTCCTCCCATTTTTAAGTGTGACCTCCACAATATACAGACTCCCCCCGTTATGAAAGGTGACCCACACAATATATAGACTCCTCCCATTTTCAAGTGTGACCTCCACAATATACAGACTCCATCCGTTATGAAATGTGACCCTCACAATATACAGACTCCGCCCGTTTTCAAGTGTAACCTCCACAATATACAGACTCTACCCGTTTTCAAATGTGACCCTTACAATATACAGACTCCTCCAATTTTCAAGTGTGACCTCCTCAATATACAGACTCCACCCGTTTTCAAGTGTGACCTCCACAATATACAGACTCCCCCCGTTATGAAATGTGACCCTTACAATATATAGACTCCTCCTATTTTCAAGTGTGACCCTCACAATATACAGACTCCTCCTGTTTTCAAATGTTACCCCCGCAATATAAGATTCCTTTCGTTTTGAATTGTTTCTCATTCGGTTTCCTGATTCCTAGATACTGATTGACATTATTTATGGTTTCAAATGCATTATTATATATCGCAATGATCTAGTTAAGCCTTCAATTCCTTATTAAGGGCCTATTACTTATTCGATTCTCTGATGACTTATTCGATTTCCTGATTACTTATTGGATTGCTAGGTATAAATTTACATAATAAATGGTTCAAAATGCATTATAAGCATCACAATAAGCTACATATGTACCTACATCCAATTTCTATTCCCTACAATCATTCGATGTAAGAATCCTATCTCCCGTACCGTATCCCATCTCTTGCTCGACAAGAGTAACATAGAGTGGTATTCATTCCTCCTTTATGGGGCCACAAAGGCACAATGTCTGGGGAGGAAAGGGAGAACAGAAGCGTGGGACTCCATAATGTTATGGTAGATATTACATCATGAAAATTGGTTTTACATTGAAAAACATTCATTTCTTTTCAGTATTATGTTACCATAAGTTAAGTATGCGAATTTTTATTATAGTGGAGAGTCCTAATCCAAGCAGCTTAGTCAAACGGCAAAACCTAGAGACGAGTACCAGGTAGGGAAAATAAAAAAGATTAAATGAACGCACAAAGAAAGGGATAGGAAAATGGATATACTTTCACGTGGAAAGAAGTGTATCATAGTGATAGTTAAAGACCACAAATAATGTTTACTGAGGAGAAACAGTCACAGACTTTCCCACCACAACCAGACCGAAGGAAATCAGACCATCAAATAGACTGACCACACCAGGAAGAATAAACAGCAGGATGTCCTGGAATGAAGAATCATTGAGGAGTGCCAAAGAAGCCGCAAGGGATCTAACTTCATGAGTCCTCGCCTTGCATTTCGCCAAAGACTGATCGTTTGACTGCTCATAAGCAATCTTGATCACCTGATATATCCATCTGGAGATGGACTGGGAGGATATATCCTGCTGACCCTGTTTAATGAGTGCAAGAATAGACGAGATCGAGACCTGCAGGATCACAGAGAATGGTAACAACACAAAAGGTATCTCTGACCCAACTGAGACACTAGGAGTGAATAGACAATGCATCACTCCTGTGGAGCTTACTGCCGTATTCTAGGCCTGTCCAGACTGAACCCCCTAATCAAGGCAGACAAAGAGGTGGAAGAACTTAACTCCGGTTTACAGTACACTGACAATAATACAACTGCGATAACCTACAATAGTACCAGAGGTCAGATTGCGTTCCCTATACAAAAACAGAAAGGAATCCGCAATTAGCTGGACAAAGGCCTTGACCGGATCGATCTTCCTGTCGATGCACATCATAGATTTTTCAGTGTGACTGGTAGATGACAGAAGAGGAAGACCTAATTGGTCAGGCGATGCAAGCTGACACATCAGGGTTAAAGCCTGTCTAAGCAGGGCCTCCTGAGTTAGCTTTCACGCGTGAAGGTGGAGGTTCTCGGGACGTGAATACATCGACAACAGCACCAAGCCTGGCACATGATATTGGTTCTTGGTCGGAGAACCAGAGGAACATGCATCAGAAACGACAATTAGCTCCGGAAATCAAAATTGTTTCGACCACATGGTCGCAATCAGAAGGAGGGAGCAATAATACCTCCGAAACGCCCGTAGAACCCTGACCAACAGGTTGAATCGAGGGAATCCAGAGATAGTGTGTCCATAGCCAAAGCGATTTGGTCTGGAATCTATGAGAAAAGGGTCGACAACTCTTTAGGGAAGTCGCGAAAATGTCTATGTAAGGCATACACCTGGCAAACGTCCTCGAAGAACGAGGGATATGTGGCTGCCATGCTGTCAGAACCGGGTGGCGGCGACTGGGGAGAGTATCCGCCAGAACATTCAACCTGCCTGAAAAATGCTTGACTAAAATGATAAACTGCATTGTTACGGTTATCGAGGACACAAAAACATGAAACCTTAACCCCCTGTCTCTCCAGATACACGACACAATTGCAGAGTTGTCCGTAGCAACACAAACTATCTAAGAATGCAGAATCTTCCGAAAAGTCTGACTTGGAGAGCGTTGTCTTTAAGAGTGCGTCATCGAGCAATTTCAAGCCAGGCATCCCATCCCCTGCTTGCAGGGACCCAGTTTGCGAGGAGGAACAGAAAGGTCTGATGTTAAGTCTTCCCAGGGGGACCACATCTGCCAGCGCGTTGAGGTAACGTAGAAAACTGAGAAACCTACGAACCTGGACGTGGAATCAGCCGATTTTCTAACGTCTCCAACTGTGGAAAGGCAACCGTGTTCAAACGGTTTCCTAGAAAGACAAAGTCCTGAGAATGGAGCAACCTCACCTTAAGACTTCTCACTGGAAGGAATGAAGCCGACTTTGAGTAAAACACTGGTCTTCTGTTCTCTCAACAGATTCCCGCTTAAAGTGGAGCATGAGATTATTATCTATTCAATGGGAAAACCCCACTATGACCTGCAGTAGTTTGGTAAAAACCAAAGGAGCAGTCGTGAGTCCGAAAGGCATGGTATGGAACTGGAAAACCTTCCCGATGCAAGTAAAATAGAGGAATTTCCGTGCAGACTTCATGATGGGCTAGTGTAGGTAGGCATCCTTCATCCCCTCTCTCACCGAAGCTATGATACCCAATGCTGCCTCTATCGTGAAGTGAGGAAAATCTACGTGCCTGTTCAAGGCACTAAGATCTATGATGGGACATCAAGCTCCGGACTTCTTGCGGACCAGAAGCATTCTGAAATAGAAAGTCGGATGTGCAGTCTACCATAGGTACTTCCTCGGCAGCGCCCTTTAGAAGCATGGTCCTCTCTTCCTCCTGGATGGTAGGTGTCTTCTCTGGATCCACTGGAGGAGGAAAGGAGATAGGCTTTATCGCCAACCCGTACCCTAATCTTGCGATAGGACCAGAATCTGAGATTGGAGGAGCGGAGTCCTGCAGAACAGACACTTTGTCTGCAACGACCAAAAGAGTCAGGGGATCTTCTTCCTGTCTACAGGAGGCTTTTTACCCTTCCTTCCTCTGTTGCCTTTGAAGTAAGGATTCAGCTGCACACCAGACTGGCGAGCTGAAGCCTTCTTCTCAGGTGGCCCTCACCCCTGCGAAGTACTGACCACCACGGTCTCCATTCTTATCAAAAGAAGTGCAGAAGCGACAGAGTACTCATTCAAATCCTTCTGAACAAAAGAAAGAGTTCCTCCAAAAGGAGCAGAGCCAGAGAAGGGGGCAGTTAACTCGTTTAGGCAGTTTTTCAAAACAGAAAAAACGCCCTGCTAACAAGACATTAACGAGCAATGACACCTGTAACGAAGCCAAAGCTCTCAATACTCTGTATAGGACAGAGATAACTATGTCCTGAATATCGGCCTGCTCTGTCTCGGATATATATCTGTGTTTGGGCACAAGATTATAGTTGTTTAAATGTTGAATGGTTAATGTGTGGGTTGGGCAATACATGTAGATGTAAAATATATAAAGAAATTTTATAATTCTGTGAAGTCAGTTTCTGACAAGGGGAGGTAATCAAGATGGCAATTTTATGAAATTTTGTGTCAGTTTGTGGTGCGGAATGCAACACATGATGGAACCTCCATCAAAGAGTTTAGCAAGATGATAGATCTTAAAAAGATATTTACAAGTATGTGAGATGACCTTCTTCAAAATAAGTGATGGGTGATCAGACTTGACAACTTCATTTAAACTAGACATTGGCAAACGTTAAGATTGTAGCCTTTGGGGAAATCATTTGGTTCTGCAGTCTTTATATAGACAAACCGTCAGCAGGTCTACAAACGACAGAATCTGTATGGAGAGATGGAGCAGTCTCTCCATCGTGTGATGCCCCTTGGAGCTAAACACCATCATATCTACTTAGTAGGAAATCTAAATATCAAATAGTTCATCAAATAGCTAATAACACATTTTGAACCATTTTTATTCCAATAAGAAATTGGAAATCGAATAAGTAATCAGAAAATCAAATACGTTATGGAATAAGGAACTTTGAGAAAGTATTAAACATTCTTGAAAACAGCAGGAATCAGTATACTATGGGGGTTACACATGGAAACGGGTAAAGTCTTTATATTGCTAGGGTCACACTTGAAAACGGGTGAAGTCAGTACATTGTTGGGGTCACACTTGAAAACGGATGGAGTCTGTATATTATGGAGGTCACACTTGAAAATGGGAGAATGGGAGGGGTCTATATAAGTTTAGGGTCACATTTCATAACGGGTGGATTCTGTATATTGTGAGGGTCACATTTGAAAACGGAATGAGTCTGTATATTGTGAAAGTCACACTTGAAAATGGGAGGCGTCTATATACAATGTAATTTAAGGGTCACATTTCATAACGGATGGATTCTGTATATTGTGGAGGTCACACTTGAAAACGGGAGGAGTCTGTATATTGTGGGGGTCGCATTTGAAAACGGGAAGAGTCTGTCTATTGTGGAAGTCACACTTGAAAATGGGAGAATGGGAGGGGTCTATATGATTTTAGGGTCACATTTCATAACGGGTGGATTCTGTATATTGTGAGGGTCACATTCGAAAACGGGATGAGTCTGTATATTGTGGAAGTCACACTTGAAAATGGGAGAATGGGAGGGGTCTATATGATTTTAGGGTCACATTTCATAACGGATGGATTCTGTATACTGTGGAGGTCACACTTGAAAACGGGATGAGTCTGTATATTGTGGGGGTCACATTTGAAAACGGGAGGAGTCTGTATATTGTGGGGGTCGCATTTGAAAACGGGAAGAGTCTTGATAGTCACACTTTAAAACGGGAAGAGTCTGTATATTGTGAGGGTCACACTTTAAAACGGGAAGAGTCTGGATATTGTGGAGGTTACACTTGAACACAGGAGTAGTCTGTATATTGTTAGGTTCACATTTGAAAACGGGAGGAGTCTGTATATTGTGAAGGGTCACACTTGAAAACGGGAGGAGTCTGTATATTGTGAAGGGTCAAACTTGAAAACGGGAAGAGTCTTGATAGTCACACTTTAAAACGGGAAGAGTCTGTATATTGTGAGGGTCACACTTTAAAACGGGAAGAGTCTGTATATTGTGAGGGTCACATTTGAAAACGGGAAGAGTCTGGATATTGTGGGGGTCACATTTGATAACGGGAGGAGTTTTCATATTGTGAGGGTCACATTTCATAACGGGGGGAGTCTGTATATTGTGGAGGTCACTCTTGAAACGGGAGAAGTCTGTATATTGTGAAGGGTCACACTTGAAAACGGGAAGAGTCTGGATATTGTGGAGGTCACATTTGAAAACGGGAAGAATTTGTATATTGTGTGGGTCACATTTGAAAACGGGTGGAGTCTGTATATTGTGGGGTCACACTTGAAAATGGGAAAAGTCTATATATTGTCACATTTCATAACAACAAATACATAATAGGACAAAACAAACCAATACATGTAGTGATGTGTACGTAGGAAATGAAAAACATAAGATTTTAAAGGATTTGTGCAGCCATTTGTGTTGGAAATGGCTTATAGCACGTGTAGAAACCTCTCCGTGCCGCGCGCGACCGGAATAACCTGTAAGCCGTCGGTAACGAGGTCCAAAATTCTGACCGCCCGATTATGCATATTTTCTAGCTCTAAACCGTTTGACGTCATATAATAGTCCGTGCACGTGGCTTATAGCTGTACTATATAACTGATGTGCTATCACTTACATCGACGGTCACAGAAAAAGCCGATCAACGATTTTTATGATTACTTTTGAGTGAAGTTAATCGTACAATAATATTGGCTCGAATGTAAATAACTAAAAGAGTGAAATTCGATGTTTCAAATACTCTAATTTATGCTCTAATAGCAGGTATCTTCGTGTAATTATGAAAGAAAATCCACACAGAAATGAAAGTTTCGGTTTTTTTTGTCGAGGAGTTCAGCAACGAATAAGCTTTAATTAGATAATATTTTCCTGTAGTCTGTATCTTTGATACATTGTGAATTACAAAGTTTGTGACTGTAGAATGAAATTTTACGTAACAATTGAAGAAATCCTTGATTAAAGTATTGACGTACGCACACACCGATGATTGATCATTATAAACATTGTGTTGTGTGTTGCTAACCGAATAAATTGAGATACATTTATTACAATACCGTAAAACGTTTCAACATATGGTAGAAAAAATTTATTTTTGATATTATAAAAGATCAAAATATTGAGATATTAAGCAAAACATACTATTTTTTCAGACCGTGCGGTCGCTTTCAATTTTTAATCGATATACGAGTAGATACTCCGATATAGATATATAATTAGCCATGCCTTTGGTTTGATGGTTATGTAATACCTGGACCAGGATGTTGTTTACCTGTACATAACGCCATTCATCGAACTCACCTGCATTTACCTGGCCGCGGGCAATTTGCTATTCGGTGGACTACATCGGGTATTTGCTATTGTCTTATAATTACAGTCAGTCAGGTTAGGACATCCGTTAATTGGATTGTGATTTGAATTATGGAAACCCCCGTACACATCTATGCTCTAGGTTTTTTATTGTCACCTCCATTTTTAAAATGAAGATGTAAAAGCTAATGGAAATAAAATATCCCTAATCATACCTAGGAATATATATTACATATAAATATATATGTCGTACACAGGTAAAACAATAATTGAAGTCGACTTATTCAGAAACAAAAGTCGTTCTATAACTATTTAAACTAAAGATTTAACCTTAAAAATTATTCCAGTCTAGTAATGTAATTACGGAATCGTGGCATATAGCAGTCTCCCGTAATTTCTAAGGTACTGGTAAAAATTCTAAGCATGTATTTTCACCGTTTCGAATTTACATGTATAGTCATACAAGAATGGTTACAGCATTACCACACTAAATATACTTATTTAAATATCACTAAGTATATTCTTGAAAAGGTACAAGATATCATTTCTGTTTATAATGCCTGTATACAAGTAATTTCATTTTTCATTTGAACACTATATGTGGTTACTTTTCGGAATATACGATAAATTTTCATAAATCATACTATTAAATCTCGATATGAAATACAAAAGGATCGACAATGAATATACTATTTTAAGGATTTAGTATAATTTTGAAATAATGAATTTAAATCTACACTTAAACTGTAATTTAGAAACATATTTCAGAAATATCATTGATGTATTTCTGCTTTTTAGTAAACGTTATGGATAAAGTTTCAAAGGCAACAATATAGATATACATATTATCTTCGGTATAAGTTCGGTACTGCTACTCCAATATCACATAAGTGATAACCGTCCACATTTTATTTTTTAATCAAAAACTGTGCCGTGTTTGCATCGTTATTCATATTTTACTTGGGCCCTGCAGGTAGGGCGTTAGAATTGTACCTGCTGCCCCTATTGCATGATCGTAAGAGGCGACTAAATTTAGGATGTTATCTTTTCTTTCTTCCTAAATTACTTTATTCTTCCTAACGTCTCCCTTGACACCACCTCACTTTTGGCCTTTAGTTGAGCGCTCGCACATGTGAGGAAGGCTCTGGGTTCTGTCCCCTGGCCGAGACACACCAAAGTCTATAAAAGTGGTAGTTTCTGCTCCTGCTTAGCGCTCAGCATAACGGGAGTGGGACGACTGGTTCGCCCGTTGTCAGTATAATGTGACCGGGTGGGGTGTGTTGCTTGGTGTCTTCGGCGACATGCTTCAGTGATATAACACTATAAAAAGGGCAATAGTTTTACTATACAAGAAGACATAACACGAATATACCGCAGTCTCCCAAAACACGCACCTCGCACAACATAAACACAAGCACTGCATACATGGAAGGCCGTCCTTACGTGACAATAGCTGTTAATAGGACGTTAATTAATCAAACAAACAAACAAAAAGCTTGACGCAGCGAAAATGTTTCCCAACAGCAAATTATTATTCGTAATCAGTTATTTGATGTCTTATCAATCAGTAAAAACAACAACAAATACTAAAATATATAGAAAGGCAAAAGAAAATTATTGTTATACCATAATTAGGTTTACAAAACATCACCGGGTGCGTATAATGGGCATATGCTATTTTTCGGACTTAAAACAGCTGACACTACAGTTTCCTGCTGTATTATAATTTCTTTAAATAGAACATTGACTATTGACAATTTATAACTTGAAAAGAAATTATGTAAAGTTGATAGAATATCTAGGTGGGACCAGTCACAGTTTAACATAATCCATTTTCATGTTTGAAATTTTGGAGATTTTAGCAGTGTCTCAAAAATAATTATTACAGCACAACACCTTCTGATAGCGTAACAAATGTAACATAGCTAAGCCTGTGTTTCCGTTATTAACCGTTTCCAGAACGTTTGTGTCTTTGAAAATGAGCACGTTAACTGTTTATTTCCTATGCATAGCATAAGCAAAATGTCAGTTGGTTACTACAGTGTCACATATTTCTTTCACTGGTGCTTAATGCTAACCATTGTCATTGTGCGTGCTTTCTCGCCTCACTGCTCTATCCACTGAAGAGACTCGGCATGTCTGGTAGCTTGCAGTCCAAATAAGAGTAATCGAGAAATCGGTATCAAATTCGGGATCTCCCACAGATTCTTACGTATATGGATATGCTGTTTTAGATTTATCTGGCATAATGTAAATTACACCAGATCCACATTCTTCGAATGGTGGAATTGGTTCTCCTTAGTACATAGCTTCATAATTCGTATGAAGTACCATTCATCAATTTTGTGGACCCTTGTGCGACCATAAATGGCACAGGTGATATCAACAAGGTCATTAATGAGGCCATAAACGTTAAAAAAAAATCATTGGTCTGACTTTTCCCACTCCCTTGAATGTGCTGGTTGTGTCACATCTGGTCTATGCATAAAGAGACCATTAAAGACTCTACAGAAAAAAGTTTTCTACAATGCTTTCCAGACTTGGCAAATAGTGGAACTTCACTGCAAACCTCATTTATGACCACAAAGAATCCACCTGTGCCATCTATGGTCACTGAGGGTTCACACGAATGAGAAATTGTGCTTCATACGAATTTAGGAGAACCAGCTCAACCCTTCGCAGAATGTGGATCTGGTGTATTTTTCATCATGCCGGTGAAGTCTAGAACATCATACACGATATCTGAATCACTAGGTTGGAAACAGGAAGAGCTCCCACATCCCTGAAACCGATGTTTCTTATGTTAACTCTGGCCATGGACGGTTGACAAGTTAGAACCACGATAGTAACCCTGTAATGTAATGTCACATCAGCTCATCGCCATCGAAGACAAAGAACTAGTGAAAGAAATATGTGACACTGTAGTAACCATCTGACATTTCCTTACGTTATACACAGGAAATAACAATGGACGTGCTCATTCTGTAAGACGCAAAACGTTTCGGAGAGTGCCATGATGTTTACGGAATGACAGGCTTACCTCAGTTTTAATTTGCTACCATATACATTGTAGCTGTTAGGTGGCGTTTTGCTGTAATAATTCAGTGTGAGACGCTACTAGTCTACAAAATTTCGAACATGAAAATGGATTATTTTGAAGTCCCACATTTAAATTTGTTAAGATCTAAATCGTTAATAGCCAATGTTATATTCAGGAAATTCTAAGACTCCAGGAACTGTAGTGTCGGTGGTTTGGAAAAAATAACAATCATAAGCCCTATATACGAATCCGATGATATTTTGTAAACCAAATGATGGTATACCAATAATTCTCTTTTCCTTTTGTGGTTGTATAAACTGATTGACAAGAGATCAAATAACTAATTATGAAAAATTATTTGTTGTTGGGAATCCTTTTTTTCTGCGTCAAGCCAAATATGAAAAATTTGCTGAAAAATCACCATTTTTTCAGCTTAAAATCCCATTTTTTCATTTTCTGCGTACAAATCACTACATATATTGGATATTTTAGTCCTGATATGTATTTGTTGTTCTATTGTGGTCATTTTGATATCTCATTTGTCTACTTCGGTTGAAAAATGTCTATGTTATGACTATTTTTCTTTTTTAGTGAAATTTGAGATGGCGGCCATCTTGATGACGTCATAACCGGAAGTTCATCCCAACTTATGCACTGTTAACATTTTGATTTGTGATCAATGGGTCATAAGGGTCAAGAAAAATATTGGTTCGGAGGTTTGGGAGGGGGGTCCATGTTGGACCCTCCTAGCCCATGGCCTATGACTTTTGTCAACTGAATGATTGTTTGTATAACAAAACTTATTTTTGTAATATGTTATAAATTTTGTTAAACTGGACTCAATTGTGTGTTGAACAAAATTTATGTTTGTCTACACAAAATTGGATTTCGTATACAAAATCACAAGTGTCCCATTTGGCGCCCCGTAGCCATGAACATAGTGTAAACCTAGTATAACATGATTGGATCCGGTGTAACGTTGAAAACTGACCTCGAGTCATTTTTCAACGTTGAAAAATGATCCCAAAAACCATTGAAAACTGAACATTAAGCGCACTTTTTACACCGACCCGTTGAAAATAGACCTCATTGAAAGGTGACCCAATAAGAACTCGGTTTTTTTTATTACGAAACCCAACTTTCCCAATGACTGGCCTCAGTCGACTCTATCTGTCTATCTTACGTTGGAAAAAATAAATGCCAAAATTCAAGGTCTTTATTTTTATCAAAGGCCAAGATTATTTTTTTTACATTTCTATCATTTTTTACAATATTATGAAGAAAATCAGAGCCGAAATTAGCAAAAAGTTGTTTGACAAATGAATTAGTTTGGTTTGGTTTGGTTTATTTTTGTTTTATTTCCCATTAACAGTAAGGGTCATTTCAGGACGTGCCAGGTTAAGGGGGTAGGGGAAATCCAGAGTACCTAGAGAAAAACCACACCACACCACAACAACACAACAACACCATACGACAACACAACACATCAACACACAGCACAATATCACACAACATCACCACAGCACACAACACCATACGACAACACAGCACATAACACAACATTATACAACAACACCACACAATAACATAGCACACAACAAGACAACATCACAAACACAACAAAACATTACACAACACACAACATACATCACCACACAACAACACAACACACAACAATACCGTACGACACAACAGCAACACAACACATCAACACACAACACAACATCACACAACAACACCACATAAAAACACAACGCACAACAAAACCATACGACAATACAACACACAACACAACATCACACAACAACACCACTCATAACCTCACACATCACACAACACAACAAAATATCACACAACAACACACCACCATACAACAACACACAGCACAACTACACAACAACACCACACAACACAACAACACACAGCAACACATCACACAACACATCACATAATAACACAACATCACACAACACAACGAAATATCACACAACACACCACACGAAAACACCACACAACACAACAACACACATCCACACAAAACATTAACCACAACACACAACACAAAATAAAACAACAACACAACATCACACAATACAACACAAAAACATACAGAAGCACAACAACACAAAACAACACAACACTACACAACCACACAACACACAACCTCACACAACGCAACAACATAGCATCACAACACAACCATACGCAGATCACAACAAAACTGATCCATATGCAGACATATAATACATGCATTCTTAATAAAAGCAACTTAATAAAAGAAGTTCTATGCAAAAGAATGGGGATACAGCACCGAATAGCTTCTGCTTATCATCCATAGTCCGTGTGCCTTACAGAGAGGTATAATAGGACACTATGTACAATGATTTCGTCGTATACAAACGAAAATAGCGACGACAGGGAAGAAAAGTGGGATTTTGTCCTGTTTGTAGTAATAGTAGTGTTATAATTATGACAATGTTTTTGTATTAGAGTTATGTCTCTTGCCCCTGCTCTCTTTTGCAAAAAACCCGAAATAAAGAGATGGACGCACAAGGTTGCTAGAAACGTGTTTACGTTATCTTTAGTTATAATCCTGCCTATCGTCGTCGATGTGCTGTCCGGCGGTACAGGAAACCATTACACTGTTTGCATACAGAACGGCGAATCACGAGTCTACCAAAATGGACCCATTCTCATTATTTAGTATAAGGTAGAAAAGCTGTACTGCCAGTTAGACTGGATTTATCTGTTGTCGGAGAGGATTTACCAAATGAGCCACTCTGCAGTTTAGGATGGAGTGTTTTGTCAACTTAGCTGCATAACAGACACAGGCATCGGAACACGTGAAGCGGGGACAGGGTCGACAAAAACATTATCATGACAAAAAAGCATCAAAAACAATATTCCATAATTCCTTTTTTATAACACCAGGAAAAACACGAGAAAAGGAAGAAAGCTTGATTCCCGATGGCTTGGCCCATACAAGATTGAATCTGTTCTTCCGAAAGGGACATATCGCCTTGAAGGTTAGCGTAGCATCATTAATGCTAGAAGACTGAAGCACTACTTGCTGGACACCCGATGTTCTGACGCGGGTAGTAGTGAAATTATGGAGAAAGGAACATTATCCAAGCATGGGAATGCGGATATGAATTTTAACTCTACACAGAAGGAAAGAGATCCTTCATTTATGTATGTACTCGTCCCGGGGATATGTTTTTCCTTAGAGAGAAGAAGGATATAGCCTATTTAGAGCATTCAATTACGTGTTGTTTGGGGTACAGTCGTATCATGTCTTGATACGCGATTACATACAATGTATTTGATTACATGAAACAAAACGAGAACGTTTTCAACAATATCACCTCTACACCAGAACACGCATACATTAAGGAAACTCAAATAAGAGAAGTTGGCACATGGGGCACGGAAGTAGAAACATTGGCCATGGCAACGAAACTAAACACGAACTGTACGTATATTGTGAATACAACGAGGATGGGAAATGTCCGTGGCTGTTGAATGCACCACTTAGAGATACGAGAAATGTAGTTGAATATGAAAACATTTATATTAAAAACATACACGGACATTTTGGGCCCCTCGTGCATGTCAATACCGAGGAAAACGCATTGATAAAGAATCCGTACATTGGAATAAAGCACAGTCTATATATTTATACTCGGGGACTCTGTATGCAATTCTTATGGACAATCACCACGACGAGGATATTTGTATGGAGCAAGGCCATGTCCAGGATATCTTTGTGAAGTCGTACATATACATATTTATGCACAACAGTCATATTTCAGATTATTAAGGCAATTCTATTAAAATATTGCGTGAATTTGAGTCTCGGAAAGATATTTGTGGTAAACGTCGAAATAGTTTTAAGTACAAACTGTCACGAAAACTTGTGTTAAAATCTTAACACTTGAGTGATATTGATGGTTTTGTTATGTTTGTATATATTAAAGATCCCCTGAAGAGCAACAATAGCTGCGAAAGCGCTAGAGATTGTAGACTTGTTTTGATTTTTGTTTTTGTTTTGATGCCTACAAATTGTGTTCCTGCATGCAACCCTCATAAGGCGAGTTCAGTTGTTTGTCAAATATAATTTGTGACGTCGTCGAAAATTCATGTATAATCATAAAACAAACATTAAAAATAAAATTAATTATATTCCATAATTATAGTTTTGTAACACTATCCACTGGTACTCGGAAGTGAACACCACATAGTATAAAGTTTGCATGCAGTTTATAACAACGTTCCTTTTTATTTACTGCGTCACCTCAGTGTTATATAGCAATTCCTTAGTTTAAGAATACTTAACAGTATCTACACGGACGGGCGAACAAAATGACTATAGAAAAATGAAAGTTTTGAAATGCTGTATTCTTCGTAATAAACACACAATCACCCAAAATATTAAAATAAGGTATGTGTTACGATGATAACAATACAAAATTTCAATTCAAATCGCGGTGATTTCGTAATTTAAATACAAGTACAGAAGGGGTATTGAAATTATATTAGTAATGACAATTACCAGGAATGTTTGTACAATAGCTATATATGTGTATGTATAAAATGTCATGTTTCAACAGACCATCCGTTGAGAGCTTGCCAAGGTCATTTTTCAACGGTCATTTTTTAACAGACCTGCCGTTGGGAATTGACCCTAGACGCTGTCAATTTTCAACGACATGTTCAATTTTCAACGGCATTCGGGGTCCGTTTTCAAGGTTGAAAAATGACCCGATGTCATTTTTCAACGGAGGTCCATTTTCAACGTTACATCGGCAACAATGGAAAGTAAACATTTTATTTTATGTAAATGCAATTTGTTGGTTTTCAGAATCTATTTCGTTTCTGTAGTTTCTGATATTAATCGTGCAGATAATTTATAACTCCTAAGACATAAATCTTTTAAAAAATCAAAAAAGTTTCTGTTGTAGATGATGGAGGGAATTAGCTTAAGATCTTCTGTGGCATGACAGAGGAACTAACAAATTTTTACATTTGGAAAGATGCTTAAAACAAACCTTCTGAACAATGTTGCAAAGAAAGCACTGTGATCTTAATGTTGTGGCTGTAATAGCACAGCCATGTCACAAGTATACAAGAAGATATGTATCATATGGTGTGCTGACCATCTCACTGCTAAACCAAAATGTCAATTTTCATAACGCGGGTCGTCTTATGATTCCAGCTGTAGTCCTAAATATCGCGCTGTAGTTGACGTTTACTGCGCCAGACGGCAAAACAGCGAAATGAATCTCCCCTGTTTTCATACATCATAGATCGAATCTAAAAAAATCTGTGTTTTTGAAATCTGCGGTATCAATCGTACCGAGTCTGTAAAGGCAATGAAATATTAATACATTGTTCATTCTGCCACTTCTATTTCGTTTTGAATGTAAAACTTAGGCGATTATATTATATCTTATCAGCATTAAGTCGTTAACGACGACATCCCTTCCTACGAAGTCACTGTATTATATAATCGATTACAAATTCCTACCTCGGTGTCATTAAAATCTACTTAATAAATAATTCATACAATTTGAATCAATGACAAAATCTATTCATTTCCTGAATAAGATTAATTTATTTTTACGTTAACCTCAAAGTTTCTTTAGTAAACAGAATTTCTGTTGTCTTAACTACATGTATGTTTCAACCTATCTTTCGGATCATTACATTGTGTAATTACAAACAGTTTATTACAGAACAGTAGATAATTGATTGAAATGTATAATTGTTTGTTGTGCATTGCTTCATTCCTTCTTTCAATCAGAACACTAAATGGTCTACCAGTGTCGGTCATTGTGTCTCTCCAAGAGAAGATTAATATGAGAAATTTCAAGGAACGCGTATTTTATTTACAAAAGGTAACGAGATGTTGATTTGCATACTTTTCTTAAACTAAGTGTTAAGTTGCTGTATTTAAAACATTCAGTACAGCATTGTAATGTAATATGTATGTTTTAATTTAGTAATTTGAGTTGCTATGTTAAACATACGAAATATGCATAATTCAAGCGAATTCGAAAACTTTTGTTTTGTCTACGAAACAACAGAGCGCTATCTTGAATAAACTTGATATTTACCAAACATATGTAGGCACTTCAGTTAAATCTTAAGAAAAATATTAAAACTGTTCAAGAGTGCGCTTTATAGTTTCTAGATGACAAATGTGGCAAAATGCGGCTACAATTTCCACATTTACATGATATATGCATGTTAGGGAGGTAACCATAGCAACACAAGCTGTAATTAAGGATGTACTTGGTATTTGAGATTCAGCCATTTAATCACTAAAATCAGGTTTGAACATTTGACGGATTTGGGGGCAAAAAAAAAAAAAAAATACAAACCATTCATAGTCCTGTCAATAAATCAGTTTCATTCCTTTTAGTTCGTTGTCTTGAGTAACACAAACGGAAGTCTCCCAAAACACGCATCTCGCACTTCACACACGCAAGACACCACATACACGAGAGACCGTCTAAACAGGTCTTGGCTGTTAATAAGATGTAAATATGAAAAACAAACCGAACCTTCAGTAATACACTTACAAAGACTAAAAACATAAGGACAAAAAGTAGAAAAAATATTAAAACTACAATTGTCAGACTTAAGCTCAGATCAGAATCACATAGGAGACCATGATCAGGACCATCACGTGATATTGAACATCGCTTCTTTTATTCACTCATAAACACATACAAATGTAGTTTGACAAGATATTTATGTGCATTCATGCACTACTGATGTATTTCTTTGATCTCTGGTTTCGTGTAGATATTCATCGAAGTGTACAATGATATGAAGAACGCCCAGATGATTGGTATTTGATTTCGATGTTCACTCTCGACCACAAATCACATAGAACTAAAGAATTTGTATCGGTGTGTCTCTGAATGGAGTTGAGTGTCATATGTCGAGCTTGTATTCCCATTTGTAAACTCGATACCATACATAGGTATGCTGGAAAATTTCACTATACTTTATTGAAAGTTTCGAAGAATTCATTACTGAAGTGTACGTGAGCGAAGTGATGGGAACATTTTGGCCTCTCCATATACACGTGTATAGTACAATGTAGAATAGAATTATTACCAATTTTGATCTAGACCCATATAGCGTCTTTATGGGCACTCTAAAACTAATTCTCATATCCCTGTGACACCAAACTTCTAAGTCACAAAGTCAACCACAATGTGCCGTTATTTGATTCTTTTGGTGCACTTCAATGACCAAATTAACTTTTCATCCGTTGTCGCTGACATAACCTTCAGTTTGCCAAGACATAGTCCAGGGATGTATATTACGACAAGTGATAGTAAATCATGAAAAACAAAGCTATGAACCGTTTTGGTAATATAAAAATAAAATACCTATTTTTCGATTTTTACCCCCAAAATGATGATAATAATGCAGTTGATTAAATGTAAGCAGTCATCGTAATAGCAAATTAAAAAGTTTCAAGTGTCAACAGAAACGAAAGACTGAAGGAGACGATTCCGTGCGTCGGGGATATAATTACTATTTGTAGCAGTCTCCTAAAGGTGTTTGAAAGCATACAGATTGTGATGGCTTGGTCGGGGATCGGCAGGGGTGAGATTTACTGGTGGTTTGAGAGTAACACGGCCATGGAAGATATTGCAGGCGGCGGAGATAGAGAGGTGAATTCAACATGGCAGTGACAGAGCTGGTGTTCTGGTAGTTGTACATTTATATTCTACTTTATGTGGGCGGCTGATCTTAAACTGGGGGTCTGTGCTCTAGTTTGGAAAAAGACATGGCATGATTAGGCATGATTTTCAATATTCGTTGAATTTTTAGTTGCGGAACAGAAAACCTAGCTAACTATTGATTTGCTTAGGTAGTTGTATGTAGAGGGTTTGACTGATGTTTACTTGAGGCTCCAGGGTCATGAAAAAATCTAAGACTTAACTTTTATTTAGCCAATCATAAATGACGTAACTTTTTGTAACGTCATCTTTGATTGGCTAAGTTTCCAATAAAGACACTTTTGGACCTATGTCTGTTTCATGATCCTGAGGCGGATTATTTATCTGGGTGGAGTCCCTTTCTCAGTCAGCTGCGGCATTCAGATCAGTTTTATCATCATCGCTTGTTTATTCATTCCTTCGACCATTAACTATTTAATTCCTCTCATAAGAGAAACAAAGATAATTTGATAAAAGTAACTCAAACGTTTACTGTCTTTATATGTATAGGAAAAAATAAAAGAATTTCAAGTGAAATGACGCGTTTCCGTCATGGCCTTTTCATCTATACACCCGATGTCACCCATGCAAGACGAGAAATAAAATAACAATACCGACCGTACAACTTTGGCATCATCTTCATTGATTAACTTGAATTTCTCAACTGTTGATGTGACGTCATATTTTCGACTGTAAATGACATCTATCAGGATGTCACATGAGGAGGGGAAGAAGTCTGAAGTTAAAAATCAACCAGGCTATGTAAACACGACTGGTGGTATAACACGGTTATTTCATCCCCTATAACCCAAGGGTTACTATTACTGTCGTAATACCCACCCCTTGAATAGCTGATAGCAAAACTAAAGGCAACAAAAGACAAAGGTAGTTTGGTCCTTTGGTGTACATAGAAAGAACAGGATAACAGTAATCTTCAAAGGTGGTTGCTGCTGATCTGTGATTGTTCTATCATTTCTATCCTGAAATGCATTCAGTTTTACTATAAAACAATAACGACCGTGATAGTAACTAGGTATGGGATTTGAAACCTGGTCATCAAGGTTAATCTCGTGATTTCTTCCGTTTTAGATTTTAATTGCTATTCGACACATTTAACATGTGTATTCAGAACGGAAAGATAAAAGTAAAGATCAATAGGGAATATTTCCTGTAAAACATAAAATCATTTGAGGTCCTTATAACAGGTGCATTCAACGTCCCTTTACAATAGAGCCTGAGCCTACATGAATGACATGGCTACATTTGATTTATTAATACCACCAGAAGAATGACGCGAGAGAGCTCTATGGATGGTAAATCTAATTTTATATTAAGCTTGACCTGTCATTGTATTACTGATTTCTGTCATTATACGTAGCAGTTTTTTCAAAACTCTTTTTTTTCTATTATATTTAATTTATCCTTATAGTTTTTGTTACCAACCTTTTTCGTATCATTTGCTCGTATTTAAATAATTTCCAAAGTATAACAGAATAAAAAAATTAAGATACAGAAATGTATGTCACATTAATCATATAAAATGTATTTCTGAAGTATTTTTAAATTTTAGTATTTTAATGCTGATCAAATGTTAAACCTGATCTAGGTGGGTTTTTTTCAGAATGAAATATCTATTATGCACAGACCTGAATGACGAAGTCTACATTGCCTGTGTTTACCTGTACAGGTGAGTGTGTGTACGTATTGAACACCTGATCTCGCTGCAGACTTTTGATAGTTTTGTATATCATTATCTACCAACATGTCCAGAAGTCTTACCTGTGCCCAGTACACATAAATACTCTACTAGTATTGCTGTCTATAAATAGAATCGGATACTACCTACCTTAGTAACGATCATTCTGATTCGAGTCAGGTGGAATTTTTACCTGCCGTGTTATGTACCGTTATTGAAATGTTAAGTTACGGATAATATCTGCTGTTTATTTGGATCAAATCGTATTCGTCTTCTTCAGGTAAGATTTTCACGTAATCAAATAGACATTTTGTTATTCCATGCCCAGTGACTGTGTACCATGGTCAATGTAGTATACAGTATATATATGTTGTAAATAGTTGAAGAGACGCGAACAATACATAGAGTATTTAAATCATATATATAGTTATATGTACAACATACGCCTGTAAGTAACAGATCTAAAACTGTCTTCATAGTAGTAAAATCTAAAGAAATGTTCTATTTTTTAATTAACGTCTTCATATGAGGAACGTTTTGACATGTACATACTTTTCTATTACATATTATCACATCACATCTTATGTCATAAGACAAGTTACATTTCGAATAAGGAGTTATCATTTTGCCAACGATTTCCTACTGATGTACCCACAAACGTGAATGTAATCATTCGGTTGCACTAGCTGAAATTAAGAGGAAAGTTTGAAAGATAGACTTTATCCACATTGTACAAGTCTTCTTGCAAATTTTTCACTTTACTTTAGAGTTTTTATTCCCGATAAATCCTATAACACGCCCCTATAACTAATATTTACATATAAACGTATAGCGCTAATAATGCATGGATTAGAACCATTAGGGAAATTGATCACTCGGTTTTAGCGTGTTTACACTAGACATGTCCAACTATTCGTGCAGCGCAATGTCAATATTGGTCGACTTGACTGTATGCTTTAGTATTAATATAAGTCTGGCAACCAGATGCACGGATAAGCAGAATAGTCAAGTCAGAATAAATAGTTTGTTGAGAATATCAGTGGCTTTTGTAACAAAGTGCAAAATGATAGTGTACAATTCTTAAGTTAATGTGATAATTTAATCAGTGTATTTGTGCTGTTTCAATGATATAATTAGCTGTCTTAAATATCCTAGCTAGTTATTGAAACGTCGGGTAACTAAAAAGTACGTTGGTAGAGAAACTTAGTTTGGTGTTGGTTGAAAAACTATTTTTATCATCAAAATATCATCGCTTAGTTTCATTATGTATTGTTTATAATCATAACCAGAACAATGTTATGTTTTGAAGAGACACGCATAATTTTCGTACAAATGATTTATGTACATGTACAGGCGTCCATGGTCCTTGGTGTTCCGAGGTGTTCTAAATTTAAAACTACTTTATGGATAACGGTGAATGTTTCTAGAAAATCTTAATTATATCATGGAAAATAAACAATATAAGTATGTAGATAGCTAACACAAATGCTGATATGATATGACCCAGAGTGTATATATTGTATCTTTCTCTTTAATCCGCCAAGAAAGGAAGGTTGGTAAAATTTGTTCTCGTATCACATTGTCCGACAACCTATGGCCGTTGTAATAACCTACAATATTAAGTATACAGACCAAATTACACGGACGATAACTCACCTGTTTATTTTCCATAGATTTTCAGGTATTCGGAATAATCCACTTAGAAGGTTAGATAAAGGTAAATGCAATTTCACAAAGGTTTATCGTCTTGAATGGAACCATAGAAAGACCGTGAATGGGATATCTACCACTAATCAGGGCTATTGAAATTAAGTTCGGAATTAAGGTGACTGTATACTTGTTCTTATTGCATTACATTGGCGGCTGTAAACTTGCTTGTATTGAGCATTGCCTGGAATGTGTATTCAGGTTAGAGCGGGAGACTTAAAGTATTGTTTGCTTGCGAATTGGTTGAAATTTGTACATGATCCCATCCATTCCTTGCAAGATACAAACCAAAGGTTTTAGCAATTATTTTCGTCGTTATTAAAAAAGGAAGAAAAATGTGACAATAAGCTTACCCTTAGAAACAGAGAACCTCATAGCGGTTTCCGAGCAACCTGTTTCTTAGATTTTAATATAAAAAAAGTAGATAAGAAGCTGCATTGGACATTTTGTGGTCAAATTCTGTGGAAATGGACCAAAAGAGGAATTACAAACCTTTATCACTTAAACCTTATCGAAATTAAAGTTTTGTGCAACTTAAACCTAAACGTAAAAATCAAAGTTTTGTGACATTTCAACACTTCAAGTGCATTTAAAGAAAACCAAGTGTTTCACCTGTTTAATAATATATTGAACATTTACCATGCATTTACTGACAATTTTACAAATACTGGTTTTCAAGCTAGGGCACTCATGTCATATGATTCATAATCAAAAAGGGTAAGGCGAATGCAAAATGCGCCTTTAACATTGTAAGATATAAGTCCACTTCTAGACAGGTTACTCTCTAAACTTGTCGAAATTTGTACTCGCTCTTAAATAACGTGTATGAAATGAGTAAGCTAAAGGCGATCGGTTTGCTTATTTAAAATAAATCCACTCGATTAGTGATTGCATGAACTGTAAAACGACTGGATCAGTGTTTACGTTTGGCCTCAATGTGTTTGACCTCTCGGCTATTTACCTTTGGGATTGATCATCACCTGTCCTTTCCAGGTATTATTGAAATAATGTGGAATTGACGTCATTTACTTACCCACGTATTTACTCACGGCGTCATGTTTTCCTATCATTATTCAAACAGTGCAACTGTAAACAATATTTGAAATGAAATGACAAATTACATTAGCCATCGCATTTTTTTGCCTATTTTGAGTCTTTGGTCACTCAGTTTTGGCTCCTATGTCATCCCGAATAAGTGCTATATATTGCAGCTGAATCAGTTTATTGAAGGTGCTCAAAACGCTCTACTACACTTTGGTTTGATTAGTAACAATATCGTGGGATAGAGATAAACATTGTAACCATTGTTAAACAATTAATGGCATTACTGAAGGATTTCCATATTAGGTTTTGTTAAATGATTTATTCACAAACCATTTATCATGAAATTTGAACTGAAAATAGTCTCGCATATATTAGGTGAATTTTCAATACACATGGATTGATTTGCAATCATTTACCTTATTGCATGAGATAAAATGTATATATAATCATAACGCATTGCGTTACATGTACACGAGATTAGATATAGGTTAATCGTACATTAATCCAACCGTATACTGATATTTGGAGCAGCTAAATAATATATAATTTGTGTGTTGTATCGATGTTATACCTCACTAGCGTATTATATATAGCCCCTCCAAATATCATATCATTAAAGTCTACTGGTCTATATCTCTCGTATTGTCTGGCTCAAACGTTATATATACCAGCTACATCTACCCACACGTAGCAGTATGCTATACTAATCATGGTTCATAAAGAATGTTGTTCGGTAAGTTATGTTTTAACATATTTGTCCTTTTATAATCTATACCCCACTGACAGGACCTAATCGATATCGGTCATAGGCTATATGATCTCTATGCGTATCCGATTTTTAATTGTGTGTAATCATAGGATAATTACCCGAAAGATCATTTAGACATTGGTGTGTATGGTGAAATCTTATTTATGCCTTAATAGACGTCCTTTCAAGACGAAACAGTTTCTTTAAAGTGCCATTATTACGAAGAAAGATACGTATGTAATCATTTTAAAATCTTCCATTCATCAAAAGTAGAAGGTATTATTCATAGCATGTCAGTATTGTATTTCAGACGATATATGGATTTTGTGATCTAAATAGAAAATATGATATAACGTCTTTTTCATTCTACTCTTTAATCTCTAAAATGAAACATTAGAATATTATAACTAAGCCATTGTTTATTGATGTTGAAGACTACTAAGATATGTGACTGACAAGCAGTTTTGAAATAGATCTCCTTTTTTTATTTAGAACGTTTTTACTGAATAAGTTTACAACATGCACTTTTGTATTCTGTGCTCACATTTCCTTTGTTTATTAATAATTATAATCGTCAGTTAGTTATTACATGAACTATCCGTGCCATGACACTGTTTGGACTACAATTCCATGTGTGTTTGTTGTGCGGCCTAGGCCTACTTTCACTTTTAATGAAAGTCATTATAACTTATGTAGTCTATTGGTATCAACGCACAAGTTAATTTGTCTCTGTGTATTGAAAATGTGGGCTATCTGTTAATTCATCATCATTTTATAACTCAACGTTAATAAGTATATGTTAGAGTACATATTGTATTATCCACGGAATATAACCTAAGTCACTGACAAGACGACTTGCACAAATGGTATCTGGTCGAAATATAATTGAGTTAATCGATTTAAAGGGATTCAATATGGATTAGGAATTCTTTTACAAACAATGTTTGAAGCCTGTTTGTTATAAACCACACCACAAACTTAGGTGACAAATCTTCAACAAGACTCTTTAAGATACCGGTAATTGACTTTTGGTCTTTTCCATGTCAAGGTACTTAAATGGTTTTGCATCTTTTCACTGGATGATCATGGTTTGTTTGTAAAATGTTTGTATTAAGATCGTTTTGCCGTTGATACAAGTGCTGACGAGTTACAATAACAAATCCATAAGTCGTAGTCTGTTCGGGGGCTTATTGATACAGCAAGGGTTACTATTACTGTCGATATGTCCACCCATGGACTGTCTTATCGCTATGAAATATAAGGTGTACCTCCCGATGTTATTTATTGCATCCACTCTACGCATATTGTGCAATTGTACTACGTATATTTTACTATTGTACTACGTATATTTTACTAATGTACTACGTATATTTTACTATTGTACTACGTATATTGTACTGTTGTACTTCGTACAATGTATATTGTACTATTGTACTACGTATACATTGATGTACAGACAGTTCAATATATGGTTTAGTATTTACATTTTATTTTGTAGTAGCTAGATTATATGGTATAGTATTGTTTATATTGTATTTTGTAGTAGCTAGATTATAGACCATATCATTTGTAATGAATTTAATAGATGCAATAGCAACATTATGGAATAGACTATATGTGTTGTAGAGATGCGTTTATAAAATTTCACTTGCATGTTTTTAGGAAACAGATGTTTTAAGTACAGCACAATGGTAAGTTTGTTTTAGTCTGCACACTGTCTTTATTTTTATCTGTTTTATTCCTTCTTTTTTCTGTTTTCATTCTTATCATTACCGTGCCTGTTGTTGCCCCTTTCCTCTGCCAACCAAGAAAAAAGAAAAGAAATATCGTGAATTAGTTAGAATATCGCTCATGTTTAAACATTCGCAGAGACAGACTATCATGTATCATTGAGAACGAAAGGTGAAAATAATTAATGATAACGCTTTACACATACAGTAATAACAAAACCGACTCCATTTCGGTTTTTAGTGAATTGAGTCAAATTTGAGTTATGTTTCTATCAATGTATATTTTTTCGCTTGTGAAAATTTTCTAGCGTATTCAGCTGTCAAACTTTTCTCCTCGTACCGATGTTCATCTGTAAAGAAATTATTCACATGTAAAATTACATATATTTCTATGTTCCGTGTGGATCTGTTAACGAAAACAAATTCAAGTTCAATATTAGATTCATGTAATGATGAAGGTAACAGTATCCGCGTGTTTCAGTTACCATTACATGAAAGTCGTACTTCCAATATGGACGGAAATGTTTGAAAAATTCATTATTAAATATTTCGTCGTTATCAAACCACTTATCTAATGTTATTTCATGTCATTTCTTATTTCCGATTATAATCACCACCCTCCTGATCCAATATCCCACCACTACAACTGCCATTAAGGTACACCGATGTGTCTACCTAGATGTGTGATTGGATCACACCTTTTATTAATCTACCCCTTGACCAGTCACCTCCCGATCGTATCACTAGTGTCACCAGTCAAATCAACTCCGATCTGGTTTACATTGTATCTTATCTCTCTCTTTAAGATTTTTTTACCAGATTACTCTTACGAGGCTCTTACATATTAAACACCAAAGTAAGATGTCATTTCAAAATATCACTGTTGATGTTAATGTGTATTTTTTGTAAGACGTACATTTGTATACAAATCGTTGGAGACATCTTTCGTCTTGATATACCGTTTCTCTTTACATTGTTTTGAAAATTGAAGGGTATGATATCCTTAATAGACAATGTTTTCAGCATCACAAAACATCTTACACGAACCATAATCAAGAACAGAAATTGATTTAGTAGTGTAAAATTTTATTTTGTTCTTTTGAGGTAAGGATATTCTACATAAGACCACATATCATTTCTCCTCCAGATGTATTCTGATATCACGCTTTGTTCCAAGTAAGATATGTTCGAGGTATTTAGATGTATCACGAATTACTAGACAACAGATGTGAGTGTCCATTACGAACAAATCATACTTTGAATTATGTTGATAGGTTTCCAAACACTTGCATGGAACTTATGGATGTTAGCCAAAGAGGTCGAGACACCTGAAAAGAGATACTAAAGCTTGATACAACATGTAATTGTTTCATTCGATCTAAACCTTCTACGCTTAATTAATTGAACAAGCGTCCCGTCAATTAAAATGATTTATAAGGATAATTTAATTTAATTGGCATTTAAATCACAGAAAAAAATCAAGTCATTTTATTGACAGATACATCTCAGGAGTTGACCAAAGTTGGCGAGAAATGCATTTATAACGTAGGTTTGTTTAGGTGGGATGGTTTGTCCGCACAGATGGTTTAGTCGTGGGATCGACCTCTAGCGGGAAATACGGATTGAGTAAAACATGTTTTTTAAAACACTAATTGACATTTAAAAATCACCAAATGTACAACTATTTAAATCGGCGTCGAGTTCAGATGTTATTTTTCGTCTCCAACTGATCATCGATCATTTACATCAAATGCGTTTGTTATATATTCTCTCTATAACTTTAATTGTTGGTGTGTGGATTTCTATCAATCGATTTCTACTTTGATTTTCTCATGCAGGTTTTGATTCTACTCTCGTCCTTTATGCAGACATGTATGCCTGTATCATTCCTTTCTGCATGCCTTTATTGGAGTTAGTAAATCTAACCCTAAAAGTCTCTTTCAATGATTTGCTGTCTTTTACATTAAAAGCATGTATATGTGTGTAAAGTTTGATCTCGAATGATTTACCTATTTTCATTCATCCGGATTAAATGTACCACTCTTTCACTGATTTCACAGCATTCTTTTCAGGAAATTAGCCCTTAAAGGATGTAAAGCGTTATCTTAATGGATTGTTTTCAAAAAGTTGAAGTTTATATATATGGTTTTCTTTTTGTAATACTAGTAAGTTATGTGTTTGTACTTCGGTTAATGAAAATATCTATCTACATCTATCTAAGTGAATGGCTATTTAAAATAAAAGGATGTTATTTGTGATAAAAGTCATATTTAACGAAAAATTCACGGATTGAACTCGAATTACTTTTATATCATAGAATTAAATCTTGGTAATCATTTGATACTCAATAAGCTTAGCAAAGTGGAACGAGGTTTTCTCTCTTTACGACAGCTTTGACGAATACCCTCAGACTCCGAATAAAGGTCATCCGTACCTTTATACAAATGTTAAAACTGATGTCGCGAATGTTAGGGTATATTATACAAATATTTCATGGCCTACTGTGCTCTAGTTCATAATATTTAACCCGAGGTGGTGGTAATCAACAAATGTTATATTGCACGAGGCCGAAGGCCGAGTGCAATATAATATTTGTTGATTACCATCACCGAGGGGTAAATATTATGAACTAGAGCACAGTAACCCATGAAATATTTGTTTTATTACATAATCACCAGTTTTTCAGTTGAATATTATTATAAAATGAATACGACAATCACTTAACAAAATCATCAGCACCG
>SAYR01061286.1:2002650-2031794 GCA_004382745.1 Argopecten irradians irradians | reverse complement strand
AATATTCAACTGAAAAACTGGTGATTATGTAATAAAACAAATATTTCATGGGTTACTGTGCTCTAGTTCATAATATTTACCCCTCGGTGATGGTAATCAACAAATATTATATTGCACTCGGCCTTCGGCCTCGTGCAATATAACATTTGTTGATTACCACCACCTCGGGTTAAATATTATGAACTAGAGCACAGTAGGCCATGAAATATTTGTATAATATACCCCTAGGAATACTTTAGAGATAGGGGATGATCTATTCAGATTTGTAACTCCTCATTAGTATTCCAAACGGAACATAATTACAATATTCATGATATTAAACGTCTCTGCTCCAATTTTTTGTCTGCCTCACCTTCGTCAAGAGAATGAACCTCAGTCTGCTGATCAAGTCACCACCTTGCAACCATCTTGTTATTTCCACATTGTTTGTTTGAAAAATCGGAATGGTAGCAGGATGGTTACTTGAACAGATTTGGATTCATTTGACGAAGGTTATGTAGCCGAACATTTGGAGCAGAGCCAGTAAATATTATGAATACTTAAATTTGGTTAAACTGTGTTGAAATTTGTTATTTTGGACCCCAGTAGTATGATTGAGTAAATGGTCATTAAGGCAAGCTATACTGTAATTTATAAACCTCATAGAAAGGCAAATCACTACATTATGTAAGTAACAAATAATGTTATGAATAAAATACTCGGAATACTTTTAGCTGAACCCGAAGAAGTAGTTCGTTAGACATGCTATTTTGGTATCCGGTACTGAAACATTTGAATACTACCGAAATTCGATATACATTTGTAATGTTAGAAATGCCATACAAATAAGAGACACTACACTGAGTTCGGGTCAGATAAACATATGATTGAAACAGTTCTAAAACATATCAAAGAGTAGGTATGAGCACTGTTTACATTCGGTAAGTGGCTCAGGTGTCAGATATACCCCCGAACAAACTCTTTATAAAATCTCTTTCAACATTACGTGTGAAAGCTTTCTTATATATTTGCACTTCATAATATACATTCCTGGCTTCCCGTGTCCGTCGCACAGGGCACAAAATGTCAAGAATGAGCAGCATAAACTTTTCAGATACTCATCTTAAAGCAAAACGTCTTCACAAAATGCTACGGTTTATGATTTCTTATATCAATAAGGTATTTGTAAGTGTATATTTGATCTTTCATTGATCTTTTAGAAGTTATATCAAATGATTACTGCAAGATAGAAATTAAGAAATGCTTATTTAACATAAAGCTAACAAATCATAAGTAAGTTCATGGGCGTTGTTGTAGGTCTAGGTACACAAACGTTTTAAGGACAAGACACTTAAAGCCTTGTTAGCTTCCGTTATATATCTAATAAAACGCTTAAAAGCAAGCATCACTTATTACAGGCCATTGTTTAATTACAAAATCAACAACAAAATAGGGAACAGCTTTCTTATGGCTAGTATCGTTTTCTCATTTTATTCTACAAACATGATTAGATATTACTTATTAAGCTGTCAATGCGGTGCACACTCATTTCTACTATTTGTAGGTATATGAGAGATTTGGATATCATTAAATGCCCTCCAAACTATAATGATCACATGATCAGAAAATCTCATTAGATTATAATGTAAAAGCTGATGTACTCGATGTAAACTAATGATTTGTTTTGTCAGTCGTCCATTAGAGGCCGGAGACGTTAGTGTACATTTTGGGATGATTTTAAAGTGATACAATATGAATTCATGTAAAGACGGCTTCCTGTACTTAATTTGAAGGTTTTGCCGTTATTTGATTGCAGACTCTAAGGGCCGTTCTTAGCCGGGTATAATATACATGTGTCCATATTACATGTAGTGCTGTTTTGGGGGAAAACTTAGATTACTCTTTTAGACCTTTTAAAGTTACCTGACATGTCAAATAGGGTTTATTATGGTAGATTAAGCCGAAGCTATCGAATACGCCATCAGCTTACTGCAAACCATACGCCAATTTAATGTCCTAGTCATGATCGTTATATTTATGACATAGTAGTATTTAAGTCAAATTAGCACAAATTAGGATGCCTTATATACCTTGTCAATAAATATCTGTACTTATACTCATGTATCTAACGTTGTCTCGGGGACGTGACAACAGCAAATAATTGTAGAACAGTTTTTAAATTTCATACAATTTACAAGGCAATGTCACCTTTCATATTTTAATGTGTGATCAATGTAATCGCTAGTAAAATATTCTGTAAATCTAAAATACACGGTACCTTAGTATGATTTAATCACATCGTCAATCCAATTAGATTGTTGAAATGTTGTTTATTGATAACGCGTCTATTGACATTTTGGTATGCAATCAATGGCTATTGATTAAAGCCACTCATTGGCACTGCCTTTAAAGTCATATCAGAGTCATAAATATATTCATGAAATCGTAATGACTTTTCAAAAATCTTTAAATGTATCACTCAAAACCATGTTCGCGCGACCTTTTTAAATTCTGAAATAATCACGTCAATATTTCAAAGATTAACCAATTTTCTGTAATTGTGTTTTAAGATGAATACAGATTAGCTGTAACGACACCATGCTTGTATCTTCGGCCGATATTGTATATCTAAAAGCAAGGCTTAAGTCATATTTATCATATTGATATTGAGCAAACCTTGGGCTAACTTGCATGCATAATCATAAATTGAATCTCTCTATGTGATTGAAGTTAGGAAAATTACTTTCAATTAGTGGCAAACACAGAATTTGATCTACTCTCTAAACACGAGGTAAACCTTAAAACTGTAAACCATCTTATATGTGTTGTGTTTTTATGTCTGTCGACTCCCTAGTTTATAGCGATTTAATGTCGCGATTAACGGTTAAAATACTTTGTTTTGATTATAGATGAATGTGTTCGTGGGTTCTTATCGCCCATGATATACGCCAATTCATCCAGTTGGTTTATGATTTGCATTTTGGTACCGGTGTCCCTACTCGAATGGTTACCTAACTCCGAAAAAAAATCTTTCTTTCTTTCCTTTTCTTTCTTTCTTTCTTTCCTTTTCTTTCTTTCTTTCTTTCTTTCTTTCTTTCTTATTCTCGGTCCTAATTTTACTTTAACTATTTCTTTGTCGTACTCCGCATGATATTTGATCATTACGATGTCCTTCTTAGAATGTACAAGTATAGTCAATAAAATAGTTCACACAAGAGTGTACATTCCTGACACTTTGCTATATAGTATACATTGTTTAGTTAACCACTTCAATGTCAGTAAATACATCGTTCCTGTGTACATACAGTAAAACAAATAATGTCGGTACGGTTTGTTTTCACAACTGAACAGTGCATTGCTATAATACCTTACTTGAGAAATGACAAACAGTGGGACTCCGATAACGGCCAAGTGTATACCACGGCAGATTTACAGGCCACTTTGCACGGCAAAATAAGACTCATATGGTCGTTAAAGCGATGTATTCGGTTCAATTCAATAAATTTCAAATGATAGAAGTAATCTAAGTGTTCTTACCGAACACCAATTTAATTTTAAAGCATGGGCCTTTTCAAAGTTTGTCTAGAAACCGCTGTACTCCGGTTAAAGTAAAGGTGAATATTTTCGCGAAGTGAGCTATTAAACTGCTCCCATATGGTAATTAAACTACTTCCGGTATGGTTATTCTCGCACCGTCGGGATTAAAAAAACATAAAGAGATAAAAAGAAAGCCAAACTAATCATAAACCTCATACATTAATAAATTTAATGCTGATGATGCGTTTTTAAGCTCTCACCTAGTCCTTTATTCATACCTAGCCGACGATACATCAAAAATACCTTCCGATTGCGGACGTAGTCATTTTTCGCGCACCGTAAAATCAGGATTTCTATGGTGATTCAGCTAAAGTTATTATTTTATTCTGTAGGTCTTATCGATGAAAAATATATTAATTCTGCACAAGATATAAAAAAAATAACCAGGGATGTGGAAAACATATTGATATCCGTTTTTTATTGTTTTCCTACAATTTTTAAAAATAAAATGGCAAAGTTTTAAAACAATTTGTAAATTCTGTTTATTTTTTAATGTAAGTCACTTCGTGGCTTGGATAAAAGAAAAAAAATACATATGATGTTGAAAAATAGTAATTTAAATTATTTTAATGAATTTTACAAATGACAAAAATAATTCCATTAAAAATAGGAAACACTGTATTTTTTAGTGTCCATCAAAATTGTTATCACTGATATCATCGTCCGTTTAACAGTCAGGTGACCCAAAGCGTTCCTTACGATGACATTTCCGTAGTTATAAAGTTGCCAGCAACGTTTTGTAAATATCTTAGGGTTGATCTCCAAATATGGATGATTGCGCGTTAAATACTGACTAGTATGGATGATTGCGCGTTAAATACTGACTAGTAGAACATTTCATCATTTTACAATGAGAAGGAATAAACAACGACCACGCTATCCTAAAATAGCTAGGTACGTGACGTCATCCCTTTCTGTGTAAGTGACGTCACCCGGCAGTCAAAGTGCGCGATAACTGATCTGCTTTAAAATAGACCCCCAAACGATATATGTTAAGATTTGCATCTGCTGATTTGTTTACATAGGATAATATATACACGGAGATCTAAGAAATATAGCGAACATTTAAACACCGCGAATAAAACTACTTTTACAGTATTACATTTTTGTAAAATTATACGAAAAAAAACCCGCTTATTTAAATAAACGAAAACAAATAAATAAATGAATTCTGAACAATCCTTTTGACTCGGAGATATAAGTATTCTCAGTTTAAGTGAACGTTATTTTAGAAATATACTAGGTTATTATTTAGTATAGAAATATTCTAGGGTATTCTTCGCCACATTTTATATTTGTTTGCATTATGTGAGATGTGAAGTGGTAAGTTGGCATATTTCCACAATGTGGAAAATGGAAAAGCAAGAAATGTATTTAACCTTCTCCCACATAATTGCAATATTGACTATTTTCTAGATGGGTGGGTGTATCATATTGTTTGATTTTAAACATAGAGCAACATGAAAGCAATGATTGCTCTTAAAATTTAATTATTGAAATTGCACTGCTTATTCATATATAAAAAACCAGAGTGTCAATGCAATACTCGCGTTAAAACTCTGAATTATAATCAAACTTAAGATCAGTATGTAATGTTTTATCACATTATTGATTTGTTTAAATGCTTGTTTCCAGTGATAACAATGGGGCTGACATTAAACTTAACCACAGATTAAGGTTTTCTATTCCAATATAAATTGATATACATCAATGTGTTTTACTGCATAGAAACAGAGAACTTCTCATTTCAGCAGGTCGTTTTTGATATTATCTATGTAATTACTGCTGCCATTTAAAACTTTTATGTCAAATGCATATCGTTTGAATAATGAGATGTGGATTTGGAATGATTTATAATTGCTTTTGAAGTCATGATTGTACTTATTTGTAAAGTATAAATCTCTCTATCAATGTCAAAATGTAAACACTACCCTTCTCCTCGCAAACTGGCGCCTAGTTTGGTTGAATATTTATTGACATTTGTCAAAGATACCTCAATCGCTGTTAAGCGTACTGTAGTGTCCTTAACAGCATCTCTTCAATGTCGCTAGGAAATGCGTTAATTTTAAACATAAGAAACAAGGGCATAAATATAATTCACGTGGCCATAAATCAAAATTTATCAAAATTGTCCCTTTAAAAATTTGATCCCCTGATAAAAGCATTTAAACTGAAGCCGGGTTTTTGAGAAGTGACAACGTGATCTTGGAGTATTATGTGTGGTTGAGTACATACATACGGCATACAATGCTGTAAGCTCATGTATAGTGGCGGGGGTTAACGGGTAACACATGGGGATTCCCTAGGGAATTTATGTCCAAAGCCATATTTACTAAAATCAATATGCATTTGTTGACTTTAATAAAGGTCAAAACAAAATTTGAGATTTTAAAGTAAACTGTCACTGTTGGCCCTCTAAGTCGGAATACATCTATCATGTTTGTTAAAGATTAATATCGCTGGTGAAGTATTACTGAATGCCTCTGGAGTAAGACATAATAAGGTTAGATTTCACTCGTATATTGATTTCGTTAATACAACAGCTATCTGTTTTCAGAAGTTGACTGTCTTTCATGCCTGAACTAGGTTTACAAACCACAAGTTTTGATTAAAGCTTGACCAGAACAGAATAATATGTCTAAGGAATGTTATAAAGCCATATCATTATTAACGTCTTTTAAAGACATAAACGTTGGCAGTAATATCGGAAATAAAGCGCCTAATGTATCCCAAGTAATGGGATATAGCGCCTTATGTAACCCAAGTGATGGGATATAGGGCCTAATATATCCCAAGTGATGGGATATAGGGCTTATGTATCCCAAGTAATGGGATATAGCGCCTTATGTAACCCAAGTGATGGGATATAGGGCCTAATATATCCCAAGTGATGGGATATAGGGCTTATGTATCCCAAGTGATGGTATATAGCGCCTTATGTAACCCAAATGATGGGATATAGGGCCTAATGTATCCCAAGTAATGGGATATAGCGCCTTATGTAACCCAAATGATGGGATATAGGGCCTAATGTATCCCAAGTGATGGGATATAGGGCTTATGTATCCCAAGTGATGGTATATAGCGCCTTATGTAACCCAAATGATGGGATATAGGGCCTAATGTATCCCAAGTGATGGGATATAGCGCCTTATGTAACCCAAGTGATGGGATATAGGGCCTAATATATCCCAAGTGATGGGATATAGGGCTTATGTATCCCAAGTGATGGTATATAGCGCCTTATGTAACCCAAATGATGGGATATAGGGCCTAATGTATCCCAAGTAATGGGATATAGCGCCTTATGTAACCCAAATGATGGGATATAGGGCCTAATGTATCCCAAGTGATGGGATATAGGGCTTATGTATCCCAAGTGATGGTATATAGCGCCTTATGTAACCCAAATGATGGGATATAGGGCCTAATGTATCCCAAGTAATGGGATATAGCGCCTTATGTAACCCAAGTGATGGGATATAGGGCCTAATATATCCCAAGTGATGGGATATAGGGCTTATGTATCCCAAGTGATGATATATAGCGCCTAATGTATACCAAATGATGGGATATAGGGCTTATGTATCCCAAATGATGGGATAAAGGGCCTTATGTATCCCAAGTGATGGTATATAGCGCCTAACGTATCCCAAGTGATGGGATATAGGGCCTAATGTATCCCAAGTGATGGGATATAGGGCTTATGTATCCCAAATGATGGGATATAGCGCCTAATGTATCCCAAGTGATGGGATATAGCGCCTTATGTATACCAAGTGATGAGGTATAGGCCTAATGTATACTAAGTGATGGGATATAGGGCTTATGTATCCCAAATGATGGGATATAGGGCCTTATGTATTCCAAATGATGGGATAAAGGGCCTTATGTATCCCAAGTGATGGTATATAGCGTCTAACGTATCCCAAGTGATGAGATATAGGGCTTTATATTTCCATTCTACTTTCAGTTTCCCGTTTGATCTATGTTAAACCAGATGGGTAATATCACGCTATGAACTCCAATCTGGTCAAACGTATGAATATTTAACGTTTCCGCCGACAATGTATGCAGTGTATACTTACGCCTATACATAATGGTCAAATAATTTAAAAAGTGGTTTTAAAATTGTGCGGTCTATATGAAATCTAATGGTATTATCGTGTTGACAAAATAGCATGTATCAACAAATAACATAGCATAATTTTCATTTGTTCGCTTGTTTTAAAACGTTTTGTGTTGAACTATATTCAGAATCTGATGCTATGGTGACGTCAACACTAGCGCAAGCGGGAAATTCAAAGGATATACGTGCATAGATTTGAATTTGAATGATCGTAATGGAAATATAAGTAATAAACTGTTACCAGATTGTACATAAGTTGATATGAAGCCCATCCGTCCGAAAGATAGATATTCATTCTATTTATCTTCCTTTCGGATGGGCTTCATATCAACTGTATGTCCAATCTGGTAACAGTATATAGCTAAATGTATCCCAAGTGATGGGATATAGCGCCTAACGTATCCCATGTGATGGGATATAGGGCCTTATGTATCCCAAGTGATGGGATATAGGGCCTAATATATCCCATGTGATGGGATATAGGGCCTAACGTATCCCAAGTGATGGGATATAGCGCCTAATATATCCCAAGTGATGGGATATAGCGCCTAACGTATCCCATGTGATGGGATATAGGGCCTAATATATCCCATGTGATGGGATATAGCGCCTAACGTATCCCAAGTGATGGGATATAGCGCCTAACGTATCCCATGTGATGGGATATAGCGCCTAATATATCCCAAGTGATGGGATATAGCGCCTAATATATCCCAAGTGATGAGATATTGCGCCTAACGTATCCCATGTGATGGGATATAGGGCCTAATATATCCCAAGTGATGAGATATTGCGCCTAATGTGTCCCAAGTAATGGGATATAGCGCCTCGCTTTGTTATAAAACATACAGCAATGTCAGTGTTTGAATTAATCCATAAAGGAATGCTAAAATTTCAATATGTAATTAGGACACTGTATCCTTTTGTAATGAGTATCTACCCATGTCTAGGTACAATGTTGTAAACAAGTACATAGGTACATATCAGAGTGAAAAGGAAACTTTTGAGTCTAGAAACTCTATCGAGTGTTCAATACATCTGTTTTAACAGGAACACATGTCAATACATAACTGCAATTTCCCCGATGCATGAGAGGTCCTTTATACTTGTTTATCAGCATGCATGTTGATTAAGTGTCTTCAAATTTAACATAATTGGATCTCTGTGTATCAGATCAATATCATGTGATGTAAAGACACCTGCAGGAGTTGAAGGACCCGTGTTTGTTTCATCTCCATGTATGTTAGATATAAAGACGATTTGATTGTGGAAACAACACATAAACTTTCATTAATCACTCTTATTGATCGGAATGAAAAGGATCGGGAGGTGTATATATGGTAGTCTAGAAATCTTGAGTATCTACGGCCATGTGCCAATATCCATGGCCATGTGACAGTTTCGACGGCCATGTGACAGAACATTGTATCTACGGCCATGTGACAGTACCCACAGCCATGTGACAGTATCCACGGCCATGTGACAGTTTCGACGGCCATGTGACAGTATCCACGGACATGTGACAGTATCCACGGCCATGTGACAGTATCCATGGCCATGTGACAGTTTCGATGGCTATGTGACAGTATCCAAGGCCATGTGACAGTATCCACGGCCATGTGACAGTATCCACGGCCATGTGACACTGTAGTTATTCACGCACGATTGAGGAATGCTCACCTTCCTATTATAAGTCAGGTTTTCTTCTGTTATATTTGAGAGCAAACCTATATCAGTCTGAGCGCTTTGTCTGTCGTTAGTGATGTTTTCTTTGAGAATAGATCACATACGCAATTTAAACCAGATCTCTTGTATGGTGATAAATATCTCTTTTCTACTGGCATAGTAATAGAATAGGAAGAAATGCAATGTTATACCCGAGTGTCACAAGATGTACTAATACCCGAAGGTTTTGTCAAGAGTTTTACGATATTTTGTGATTTCGATGTTTTCATTTCATTACAATTATATAATCAGGTATCCCGCCATTTGGAAATTTTACAGCAATCAGTTCTAAGACAACCACGACTGTATTTAAGTCAGTTTTCCAAGCATGAAATTTAAGTGACAAATCTCGCTTTTCACCCCCTTTATAGTAGATGCAGTCAGCTTTCTAAAAATGATGTTCAAATGTCTAAAAAAGACTTGGTGTCAGAATGATTTATTTTTCTTTAAATGACTTCGATACATCTCGTCATTGTAAACCTCCACACTATGTTTCTGTTATTGGTCTATTTAAATGCTTTTAAAATAAACATACATGTACAATGTTATCAATCGATCACAAAACAACTAACGATTGATGAGCTCTCATTAATGTACACGAGCCATGTATCAATAAATACCACGCTTCGATCGATGGAAATGCAGTCTTAATAGTTTAGAAAGATATTGGCACGTGTGTTAGAATTATCGATATTGTAGATGATTAATTAGTACATATCTGGACCATGGTATTTTGAAAAAGAAAATAACCAAATCCTCTTTCCTCTTCCGATACAATTACATGTAAAAATAGATAGACATGAATGTAAAATCGAGAGAAATGAATAAACATATATATTTTACATTGCTAACATATATTCTACGTTTTGTTTCCTACACTATGTTTGCCTGCAATCTAAGTATTGACCATATAGGAGTCAAATTGTATCCGATAAAACTATGTAAGTCTATAATCCTTGAAGATTTCAGTTGACGTTTATCGACTGTACGACATCACGAGAAGTCCCCATGTCATGGCGGGACTGGCAAATATGAGGATAAATGGATAAAAAGACCTTATCGATTTTGTAATTTATCTTTAAACTCCGTTTTGATTTTTATTGATTATGTATTATAAAAGTACTGCCGTGAACATGATATCAAATACCTAACTTTACATGTAAATTGACTGACATTAACTTTCCCTTGATCAATAGTAACGCACCGGTTTTCCAAACGTACATATTTTTGTATGTATGCAAGTTTACCTGATGTTGCTGACTAATGTGGAATGGAGGGCACGACCAAGATGATGTCATTATAACTCGGAGAATATTGTCTAGACTAACATCATAACGCGTGTTAAAAAATGCTTACACAGTATTTATTACAAATATTTACATTGTTTGCAGTGTATATCAAGCTAAGGGGTTAATCCAACATGTCTGTCTTGTATGCCATAATCCCCCGTGTTTTAATTAATATTCCTTTGTGTTTTATCAGACTTTTTAAAGTCAGATTTCCCATGTCATTGTTGGTTAACGTCCATGTTACATTGATATGTAATTTTGTTTGATATCCTGTTAAATATCTACAAGAAACTTTTAAATATATATCGATACATTTTTACAAAGAGCCTTAAACATCTTACTTATAATATATCATTGTATCTCTGTACTATTCCTTCATTTCGGTTGGGCTCAACATTCAACATCGACAAAGTTGAACAAATTAAAATATATTTATGTGTTGTGACTGTAGTTTCAGCTTTATGTATGGTCCGGCCTTGTATCACGATTAAGATATAGGTCTATCATTATCATGTTCTTAACTAACCTAATACTCTAACGAGAATTCCACATTTCCGTTGCTTCAGGTCCTGATATATAATGATTTCCCAGTACACAGGTACACTGACTTGTCTGTCTAGTGTAAGTACTCTGATCTTTACACCGACTACGTTCTTGTGACAAGGATTGTATATGTTAAACATCGAATATAACCTTTATTTGAAAGACTATATGTGTATATGCAAATCAATTTATGAGTAGTAATTTCTGTGCCGACTATGAATGTATGATACTATGTTATGTATTAGTGCGCGACCTTCAAATTCTCTTGACATTATGTTTCTAAGAATATATTGAAATGATTCTCTCTGACTGAATTAGGTTAGCCCACACGAAATAGATTAGCGAAAACTATAGATATGTTTTGATAATCGATGCTTTAATAACTGTACCTTTGTCGTTAAATTAATTCATTTCTGTTAACCATGTATCATATGTACTGCCCAAGGAAACATTTCACAAAATTAAACCTCGAACCTTGACTACAGTCAGGATTTAGCCTGGATACTGATAATAAAGTCCAACAGAGAAATATCACATTCTGAAAATAATGAAAATTGCGATTTCATTTGCATCCTATTTCAACATTTCAAGGATATTGTTTTAAACACATTCATTACAATTGAATGTTTGCAGCGCATAAGCAAACGTATAGAAGACATGTTGTAATTACACTAAGTAATAGACTTTAAAAACCTCGATATAACGCGCCGTCTTAGTAACGAAGTATCAAAACTGTTTAAATGATAACGCCAATCACTTGTTATAAAAAGTTACCAGTTGTTATATTGTCACAAAAATTTAAATGTAGTGAAAGTACAGAAATGATGTAGTCAGATTATGTCTAAATGCACTACTCGCCAACACAAGGTTAACGCATCGTCTGCTAAGGATGAACCATTCTCTTTAAGCACAAATCTTGCGTAAAAATGTGGAAATTAACTAACATGTGATTAAAATAAAATTTGAAGAAAAAAAGTTTTAAAATATAATGAATAGAAAAATAGATAAATGAAAAATGTGTGCTTTTTATCGTTGTGAGTCATTTTAATAACAGGAATGTTAAGGGTATATATGGAGTGAAGGGACATTGATAACGTTACCTGACACAACCTCTACAAACATGCATGCAGTGAGATAATGACCATATCGATACAACATCTCAGTGTGGATAGTTTACGTCTAGACTTCTTTGATAAATGATCAGCTGCATGTTTCCTTTGTAAAAGGACACTCCAATATGGTATATTGACATACACTGTGTGGACAAACATTTCAAAAGAATATTGTATTTATACAGTTGCTCTATGTGAGATATCTTTTTTTCGCTCAACGACGGAATGATGTTTGAACATGAAAGGAAAACAATTCCCGTAAGTGTCTTTGAACAGAATACCATTAATAAATGTCAAACGTAAATTACTTAAGATTTCTGACATCCTCAAATAAATCAAATCACAGATATCCTGGGCTCAGTTACATTTTCATGGTTGTTTCCCCGTAGAGGGAGTTAAAGGAATGCGAGAGGATCATGGTGATGAAGCACGTGGTTCTGTCTGTTGTCATGGTGATGAAGCACGTGGTTCTGTCTGTTGTCATAGTAGCACGTGGTTCTGTTTGTTGTCATGGTGATGAAGCACGTGGCTCTGTCATCAAATTGAAAACTGATCAAAATTAATCCCTCTGTCTTTATTTAATCGATTGTGAGTTTGATAAGCATTGTTTGTAGATTTTGTACTTGAATTTTCTTTATGAAAAGTTTCTGATGACGTTTTATTGGACATTTGGTATCGTTGTTTATTCTCGCCTGGAAATCATCATGGTGTCCTATCAAAATTACTTCATATTTTGTTCTGGTTTTGAATTTTGTAGGGTTTTCCCCACAGAAGAGGTGTTTGTATTCTGCAACCTTAGTATTCACTTATTATGTTTGTTTCCTATGTTGTGCTTTTACAAAACGCGATGTGAAAATTGTTTTGTAACTCATTCTTATTGTTTATTTGTAATGTATATCAGACCTTATCGGTTAGTTTAGTGGTAAAATACCATGGTATATAGGTATTTATTTAATGGCTGTTTCAGTATTGCTTACATTGTAAACAATATAACGAGGGAACCGGTTTGTTATAACACTAGAACTAGGTTCATGTGAGGCAAACCTCATTATAGATTTCAAAACATAGAGTTCACATCAGGAAAGCCTCATACCGGTAATAAATATCATAATACAAGAACATCAATTAAAAAATATTAAAAGTGGGGAAATAATAAAAGAATGCTGAACATTTACACACCACAAATACTGTATTCAACAAACGCTAGACGTTATAAATAAATATTCAGTTCTCAGTCACTCTTTTCAAGTTGATATTTTAAATACTACTTTAAGTGGCATTGAACTGACATACATGAATGACAGTTTAAAATGTATCACTCTAAATGCAAGACGTCTTTCTAAGGGTGTAATTACATGTTATGAGACAACGACTTAAAGAGTTTAAATGCCCGGTTGTTAAAACAGACTGTTACTGTCGGGAAAGGGTAGAGTAAATAGACACTGTTTTTCGTTGTTATGTAAAAGTGATTTTCTTTGTGTCTTGGTTGTGAACGCTATGGTGGCTATCACTGCCAGCATGTAGTTCAGAAGCTTACCGACATACATATCACCTGGTGTATAAATATTGATTTTCTACAGTTAAAGATAAATATACAAACCATCGGGAAGGGATTAACAATCCCATTTCGAGGCAGACTTGAAGTATATAATTACACGACAGACTCTTTGAATCCCTTTCCCACGCCTAGCGTACCTTCAGCTAAATCATCAATGACATATCGAACGTCAGTCGATATTCGGATCGAAAGTTTGCCTTAGAACTAACTGGATACAGCTGATGTGAATGTTGTTCTTCTTTGGCTCGTTTCGAGGGGGCACAACGAGAGTGTTGTTTTTAGCGATGACTTTGGGATGCTACATGGATTTCTGGTATGGACATGGAATTAATAACACAAAGTAAAGACTTATATACGTTACTTATTTCAGCTGAAGAATGCATTTATAAGTTATCGGTGTTTTACAATCGTAACAAGCGATATCCGCCTTCCATACCATTCAACGGCAAACGGACACGGAAACGTTATAGAGAAATTCTTACAAAGACAATTGTTATTGATATGGACGGGGAACTGGACTTCTGTTTTGTTACGGATTTTCCAATAGCACAGCTGTTTTCATCTGTTTTCATCAGGAATTCATTACTCATACTTTAGAACGTTACACGTTATTGAAAGTTAACACAAATGTGTGACAGGATCGATGTATGAATCCTTCGATGAAAGGTGGTTGATGATCTAAAGGATTCGAAATCGAAACATTGAAGTGATAAAATACTACTAGTGTTTATGGGATGTAAAACCATCGCAGTTTGGGATGTATACATAGTACCTCTGATATTAGATATCAAACAGTTGTGTCTACTCAAGTGTTTGAATATAACAGAACAAAACGACATAAAATGGAGGTAAGAATGATGGTGAAAATATGTAATATTCTGCACTAATATGTATTATAAACACTATGTTATCGTCCATGTGACGACTGCTTTTTTATTTTAACCTTCAGGAAAAATGGCATTCTTTTCTTGATTTTAATTCAATAACGCTGCAGTAAAATTTGATAATATAAAAAACTGAAATTATCAACGTACATGTATATTGATGGAGTAAGGGTTCCTGCTTAAAAGGAAATCGCCACAATTCTCTCGTCACTTATGTTCTCCGCAGAAAAGGTTCTACTAGTTATATGATCGATAGAAAATAATAACAGGACAAGGTCATTTGAACGTATTTGTTTAGTGATGAACGAGAATGTCTAATAGTTTAAACCTTAGTGATGAACGAGAATGTCTAATAGTTTAAACCTTGTGATGAATGGGAATGTCTAATAGTTAAACCCTTAGTGATGAACGAGAATGTCTAATAGTTTAAACCTTGTGATGAATGAGAATGTCTAATAGTTAAAACCTTAGTGATGAATGAGAATGTCTAATAGTTTAAACCTTGTGATGAATGGGAATGTCTAATAGTTAAAACCTTAGTGATGAACGAGAATGTCTAATAGTTAAAAACTGAATGATGAATGAGAATGTCTAATAGTTTAAACCTTGTGATGAATGAGAATGTCTAATAGTTTAAACCTTGTGATGAATGAGAATGTCTAATAGTTTTAACCTTAGTGATGAACGAGAATGTCTAATAGTTTTAACCTTAGTGATGAACGAGAATGTCTAATAGTTTAAACCTTAGTAATGACTGAGAATGTCTAATAGTTTAAACCTTAGTGATGAACGAGCATGTCTAATAGTTTAAACCTTGTGATGAATGAGAATGTCTAATAGTTTTAACCTTAGTGATGAACGAGAATGTCTAATAGTTTTAACCTTAGTGATGAACGAGAATGTCTAATAGTTTAAACCTTAGTAATGACTGAGAATGTCTAATAGTTTAAACCTTGTGATGAATGAGAATGTCTAATAGTTAAAACCTTAATGATGAATGAAAATGTCTAATAGTTTAAACCTTAATGATGAACGAGAATGTCTAATAGTTAAAATCTTAGTGATGAACGAGAATGTCTAATAGTTTAAACCTTAGTGATGGATGAGAATGTCTAATAGTTAAAACCTTAATGATGAATGAGAATGTCTAATAGTTTAAACCTTAGTGATGAACGAGAATGTCTAATAGTTTAAACCTTAGTGATGAATGAGAATGTCTAATAGTTTAAACCTTGTGATGAATGAGAATGTCTAATAGTTAAAACCTTAGTGATGAATGAGAATGTCTAATAGTTTAAACCTTAATGATGAATGAGAATGTCTAATAGTTTAAACCTTAGTGATGAATGAGAATGTCTAATAGTTTAAACCATGTGATGAATGAGAATGTCTAATAGTTAAAACCTTAGAGATGAATTAGAATGTCTAATAGTGCAAACCTTAGTGATGAATGAGAATGTCTAATAGTTTAAACCTTGTGATGAATGAGAATGTCTAATAGTTAAAACCTTAGTAATGAATGAGAATGTCTAATAGTTTAAACCTTAGTGATGAACGAGAATGTCTAATAATTTAAATCTTAGTGATGAACGAGAATGTCTAATAGTTAAACCCTTAGTGTTGACTGAGAATGTCTAATAGTTAAAACCTTAGTGATGAATGAGAATGTCTAATAGTTTAAACCTTAGTGATGAATGAGAATGTCTAATAGTTTAAACCATGTGATGAATGAGAATGTCTAATAGTTAAAACCTTAGAGATGAATTAGAATGTCTAATAGTTTAAACCTTAGTGATGAATGAGAATATCTAATAGTTTAAACCTTTTGATGAACGAGAATGTCTAATAGTTTAAATCTTAGTGATGAATGAGAATGTTTAATAGTTAAAACCTTAGTGATGAATGAGAATGTCTCATAGTTAAAACCTCAGTGATGAATGAGAATGTCTAATAGTTAAAACCTTAGTGATGAATGAGAATGTCTCATAGTTAAAACCTTAGTGATGAATGAGAATGTCTAATAGTTAAAACCTTAGTGATGAATGAGAATGTTTAATAGTTAAAACCTTAGTGATGAATGAGAATGTCTAATAGTTTAAACCTTAGTGATGAATGAGAATGTCTCATAGTTTTAACCTTAGTGATGAATGAGAATGTCTAATAGTTTAAACCTTAGTGATGAATGGGAATGTCTAATAGTTTTAACCTTAGTGATGACTGAGAATGTCTAATAGTTTTAACCTTAGTGATGAATGAGAATGTCTAATAGTTTTAACCTTAGTGATGAATGAGAATGTCTAATAGTTTTAGCCTTAGTGATGAATGAGAATGTCTAATAGTTTAAATCTTAGTGATGAATGATAATGTTTAATAGTTAAAACCTTAGAGATGAATTAGAATGTCTAATAGTTTAAACCTTAGTGATGAATGAGAATGTCTAATAGTTTAAACATTTTGATGAACGAGAATGTCTAATAGTTTAAATCTTAGTGATGAATGGGAATGTCTAATAGTTAAAACCTTAGTGATGAATGAGAATATCTAATAGTTTAAACCTTAGTGATGAATGAGAATGTCTAATAGTTTAAACCTTAGTGATGAATTAGAATGTCTAATAGTTAAAACCTTAATGATGAATGAGAATGTCTAATAGTTTTAACCTTAGTGATGACTGAGAATGTCTTATAGTTTAAACCTTAGTGATGAATGAGAATGTCTAATAGTTAAAACCTTAGTGATGAATGAGAATGTCTAATAGTTTAAATCTTAGTGATGAACGAGAATGTCTAATAGTTAAAACCTTAGTGATGAATGAGAATGTCTAATAGTTTAAACTTTAGTTATGAACGAGAATGTCTCATAGTTAAAACCTTAGTGATGAATGAGAATGTCTAATAGTTTAAACCTTAGTGATGAATGAGAATGTCTAATAGTTAAAACCTTAGTAATGAACGAGAATATCTTATAGTTTAAACCTTGGTGATGAACGAGAATGTCTAATAGTTTTAACCTTGGTAATGAACGAGAAAGTCTAATAGCTAAAACCTTAGTAATGAACGAGAATATCTAATAGTTAAAACCTCAGTGATGAACGAGAATGTCTTATAGTTTAAAACTTAGTGATGAATGAGAATGTCTAATAGTTAAAACCTTAGTGATGAATGAGAATGTCTTATAGTTTAAACCTTATTGATGAACGAGAATGTCTAATAGTTTAAACCTTAGTGATGAACGAGAATATCTAATAGTTTAAACCTTAGTGATGAACGAGAATGTCTAATAGTTAAAACCTTAGTAATAAATGAGAATATCTAATAGTTTAAACCTTAGTGATGAATGAGAATGTCTAATAGTTAAAACTTTAGTGATGAATGAGAATGTCTAATAGTTTAAACCTTAGTAATGAACGAGAATGTCTAATAGTTTAAACCTTGTGATGAACGAGAATGTATAATAGTTTAAACCTTAGTGATGAATGAGAATGTCTAATAGTTTAAACCTTAGTGATGAATGAGAATGTCTAATAGTTAAAACCTTAATGATGAACGAGAATGTCTAATAGTTTAAACCTTAGTGATGAATGAGAATGTCTAATAGTTTAAACCTCAATGATTAACGAGAATGTCTAATAGTTTTAACCTTAGTGATGAATGAGAATGTCAAATAGTTTAAACCTTAATGATGAACGAGAATATCTAATAGTTTAAACCTTAGTGATGAATGAGAATGTCTAATAGTTAAAACCTTAGTGATGAATGAGAATGTCTAATAGTTTAAACCTTTGTGATGAATGAGAATGTCTAATAGTTTAAACCTTAGTGATGAACGAGGATGTCTAATAGTTTAAACCTTGTGATGAATGAGAATGTCTAATAGTTAAAACCTTAGTGATGAACGAGAATGTATAATAGTTTAAAACTTAGTGATGAATGAGAATGTCTAATAGTTTAAACCGTAGTGATGAACGAGAATGTCTATATGTTTAAACCTTAGTGATGAATGAGAATGTCTAATAGTTTAAACCTGGTGATGACTGAGAATGTCTAATAGTTTAAACCTTAGTGATGAATGAGAATGTCTAATAGTTTTAACCTTGTGATGAACGAGAATATCTAATAGTTTAAACCTTAGTGATGACTGAGAATGTCTCATAGTTAAAACCTTAGTGATGAATGAGAATATCTAATAGTTTAAACCTTAGTTATGAACGAGAATGTATAATAGTTTAAACCTTAATGATTAACGAGAATATCTAATAGTTAAAACCTTAATGATGAACGAGAATGTCTCATAGTTAAAACCTTAGTGATGAATGAGAATGTCTAATAGTTTAAACCTTAGTGATGAACGAGAATGTCTCATAGTTAAAAACTTAGTGATGAATGAGAATATCTAATAGTTTAAACCTCAGTGATGAACGAGAATGTCTCATAGTTAAAACCTTAGTGATGAATGAGAATGTCTAATAGTTTAAACCTTAATGATTAACGAAAATGTCTCATAGTTAAAACCTTAGTGATGAATGAGAATGTCTAATAGTTTAAACCTTAATGATTAACGAGAATGTATAATAGTTTAAAACTTGTGATGAATGAGAATGTCTAATAGTTAAAACCTTAGTGATGAATGAGAATGTCTAATAGTTAAAACCTTAATGATGAATGAGAATGTCTCATAGTTAAAACCTTAGTGATGAATGAGAATGTCTAATAGTTTAAACCTTAGTGATGAACGAAAATATCTAATAGTTAAAACCTTAGTGATGAATGAGAATGTCTAATAGTTAAAACCTTAATGATGAATGAGAATGTCTAATAGTTAAAACCTTAATGATGAATGAGAATGTCTCATAGTTAAAACCTTAGAGATGAATGAGAATGTCTAATAGTTTAAACCTTAGTGATGAATGAGAATGTCTAATAGTTTAAACCTTAGTGATGAATGAGAATGTCTAATAGTTTAAACCTTAGTGATGAACGAGAATGTCTAATAGTTTAAACCTTAATGATTAACGAGAATATCTAATAGTTAAAACCTTAATGATGAATGAGAATGTCTAATAGTTTAAACCTTAATGATTAACGAGAATGTCTCATAGTTAAAACCTTAGTGATGAATGAGAATGTATCATAGTTAAAACCTTAGTGATGAATGAGAATGTCTCATAGTTAAAACCTTAGTGATGAATGAGAATGTCTAATAGTTTAAACCTTAGTGATGAATGAGAATGTCTATATGTTTAAACCTTCATCAGTTTCTTATACTTTGTAAAATAAGTAAGATATTAATATTCTGAATTCCAGTTCTAGGATAAAGGGAAAAATATGTTCGCATTGTATTCCTATCAGTTATAACAATAAGCACATTCATTATTTGATTGTGCTTTGCTGCCAATAAATGTTGAAAACAATACATTGATACGGATTTGTATGACCCAGTTTACTAAGACCCAGCCGACCTATGCCTAATATGATTATCTGAAATTCCTGCTAAAGCTTACCATACGAATATAATTGTCAGTTAATTTATTGTTTATTTGTCACTGTTATCTTAGTGAATGTCGAATATTGGCATAAGATAAAGATTAATAACACCATAGTATTTCTCGTGTATTTAGAGTTCCTCCTGCCTGGTGATTACTCCACTTCACTTCACATGTTCATTTCTCGAAGATTTATACTAAACGGTTTAGCCCCAATCTTTTCTTTGAAGCCAATTTGTTTCTTGTGTATATTGTTTCTCTAGAACAAATTAATCCAAAAAGAAAACTGTTATACGTAAGCCACAATAAATCAAACCAGATAACATTAAAGGCCAATGGGTTATCGATACGGCAAACTTCGACCATTATTATGGACCTGCGCTTGTTTGCTTGTTCCAATCGTGTATTTAAAATAAATCAAATACAAGATAATCTTTGTAATGAGGACGGCCACAGGTACATAAACTATAATACCGTACGTATGCTACCTATGATTGCCTGGTAAGTCGGTGGGTGGCAGGTGTGTTAGGTTTGGCTATTGTATTCTTACGACATCAGGTAAGTCTTCTGTCTCGTGTGTTCTACCCGTTACATATTATTGGTAAAATGTTATGAATTCATATAAATCTTATACAGGTATAACTGTATGTTACCTTAAAAGTTTATCACTCGTAGGTAAATATATAAAGGAATCAGACACTACATTTTAAACACGTGTTCCTTCCATGTATTGAATATTATTTGCATTATTAAATTCTTTAATGAACTTTAAAATTATATGTTAATGATTTGATGGATACATGTATTAAGAAAAGAGTAGGTCATGTTTAGAAAACTAATTTCATTTTATTTCCTTTCTGGAAATTGAAAGTAATTTAGCCATTTGATTAAGAAATTATTAAAGTAATACAGTGTATACCATAAGACATTTTAAGACACGTATTATTTTACCATTAGGTTACAACATGTACCTGCTAGCTATCCGTCCATAACATGACACTGGTTCTATATCCGCACTCCAACTTTCATCATGGATTCTACCATTTACATTGGTGCCTTTAGAGTTCTCGTATTTAGTCGCCTTCGACGTCAGTTCTTTAATTTGACTATAACATCACTGACAAGTCCTGGACTGACTTTTGGTTTTATCTGATTGTGGAGGTTTCTTTATCGTGTTTGTATTCGTACATTCATCCAACCTAAAATCAATGATTCTATGTTTGTAAAGTCATTAGAAGGTAAGACAAACTTACCTCATGAGATTGTATATAACGGAAATTTGGTTCAAGTTTTTATACATTTCTCAATCGATGACAGACTCCTGTAAGACCTTGAAAGACCGATTGATAATAGCGATAATAGTATCGCAAGGACAGTGAATCCGAGTTATTTCTACAGACCATCAGATTTCCAGATGTTTCCGCCAATGTTCACTCGGAAATTAATATTGCTAACATAACGAAGGTTGTCTAGTACAACATAAATACATATTACTAGACATACCGTAGTTTGACTAGTACAACATACAGATTACTAGACATGCCGTAGTTTGACTAGTACAACATACAGATAACTAGACATGCCGTAGTTTGACTAGTACAACATACAGATTACTAGACATGCCGTAGTTTGACTAGTACAACATTACGATTACTAGACATACCGTAGGTTGACTAGTACAACATACAGATTACCAAACATATCTAAGGTTGACTAGTACAACATACAGATTACCAAACATATCGTAGTTTGACTAGTACAACATAAATATTACTAGACATACCGAAGGTTGACTAGTACAACATACAGATTACCAAACATACCGAAGGTTGACTAGTACAACATAAATATTACTAGACATACCGAAGGTTGACTAGTACAACATACAGATTACTAGACATACCGTAGGTTGACTAGTACAACATAAATATTACTAGACATACCGTAGTTTGACTAGTACAACATAAATATTACTAGACATACCGTAGTTTGACTAGTACAACATACAGATTACTAGACATACCGAAGGTTGACTAGTACAACATACAGATTACTAGACATACCGAAGGTTGACAAGTACAACATACAGATTACTAGACATACCGTAGGTTGACTAGTACAACATAAAGATTACTAGACATACCGTAGTTTGACTAGTACAACATAAAGATTACTAGACATACCTAAGGTTGACTAGTACAACATACAGATTACTAGACATACAGTAGTTTGACTAGTACAACAGAAAGATTACTAGACATGCCGTAGTTTGACTAGTACAACATACAGATTACTAGACATACAGTAGTTTGACTAGTACAACATACAGATTACCAAACATACCGTAGTTTGACTAGTACAACATACAGATTACTAGACATACCGTAGTTTGACTAGAACAACATAAAGATTACTAGACATACCGTAGATTAAATAGTACAATATCAAGATTACTAGACATACCTAAGGTTGACTAGTACAACATACAGATTACCAGACATACCGTAGGTTGACTAGTACAACATACAGATTACTAGACATACAGTAGTTTGACTAGTACAACATACAGATTACCAAACATACCGTAGTTTGACTAGTACAACATACAGATTACTAGACATACCGTAGGTTGACTAGTACAACATAAAGATTACTAGACATACCGTAGTTTGACTAGTACAACATACAGATTACTAGACATACCGTAGTTTGACTAGTACAACATACAGATTACTAGACATACCGAAGGTTGACTAGTACAACATACAGATTGCTAGACATACAGTAGTTTGACTAGTACAACATAAAGATTACTAGACATACCGTAGTTTGACTAGTACAACATAAAGATTGCTAGACATACCGTAGGTTGACTAGTACAACATAAAGATTACTAGACATACCGTAGTTTGACTAGTACAACACAAAGATTACTACATATACCGTAGGTTGACTAGAACAACATACAGATTACTAGACATACCGTACGTTGACTAGCACAACATACAGATTACTAGACATACCGTACGTTGACTAGCACAACATACATATTACTAGACATACCGTAGGTTGACTAGAACAACATATAGATTACTAGACATACCGTAGTTTGACTAGTACAACACAAAGATTACTACATATACCGTAGGTTGACTAGAACAACATACAGATTACTAGACATACCGTACGTTGACTAGTACAACATACAGATTACCAAACATATCGAAGGTTGACTAGAACAACATACAGATTACTAGACATACCGTAGGTTGACTAGTACAACATACAGATTACTAGACATACCGTAGGTTGACTAGTACAACATACAGATTGCTAGACATACCGTAGGTTGACTAGAACAACATACAGATTACTAGACATACCGTAGTTTGACTAGTACAACATACAGATTACCAAACATATCGAAGGTTGACTAGTACAACATACAGATTACTAGACATACCGTAGGTTGACTAGTACAACATACAGATTGCTAGACATACCTAGGTTGACTAGTACAACATACAGATTACTAGACATACCGTAGGTTGACTAGTACAACATAAAGATTGCTAGACATGCCGTAGTTTGACTAGTACAACATACAGATTGCCAAACATATCGTAGGTTGACTAGTACAACATACAGATTACTAGACATACCGTAGGTTGACTAGTACAACACAAAGATTACTACATATACCGTAGGTTGACTAGCATAACACATAGATTACTACATATACCGTAGGTTGACTAGTACAACATACAATTTACTAGACATACCGTAGTTTGACTATTGTATTAGCTGTCCGTGTTCAGACATTTTCCCACAGTCACTATTACATTGTTTTGACTTACATCAATATCAGGTTATACTAAATGAAATGTGAATAAAGTCCTATACTAATTGTTGTTATCATTTGTGATCAGAGCGATCGAGTGTCATTTCTTGTGTCCATCTGGCAAGAAGCTATTGTTGTGTGACCGATTGTTTAAAACCCCATTTAGTCGCACGCGTTCCAAAATGGTTTTTACATTGAGATTAGGTTTGGTCACACTTAAGTTACAAATATTTTTCTTGTGATTAAATGTGGAGTTTTTACTACTAGACAAACTAGACAAAGTACAAAGAGTCTTTTGAAACCTTCATCTCTCAAACTGGTTCTTAAATATAATAGATTTTTTTTTATATTTCATTTGAATCATATTTCTACCTAATAGCCACGTGGTAGCCATGCACCTTTTATGCAGGTATACGTGTTTGATATAAACAAATTTTAAGCTTTTAATTGCTATGGAATTCAAAAGATATTTTGAAAGTCTTGGTGGTAGACTAAGCTTGATTTCTGATTGGTATGACACGGCTCACTAGAGAATAAACGTATGACCTCGATATAACAGTCTGGTCCTGAACGTAAATCCGAAGATATACGACTTAATACGTTTGGACGTAGTCTTATTGAACTATGTAAATCTACCGGTTTAAAGATGGTCAATGGTCGTATATCTGGAGATAGAAATGGTAAGATCACGTTTTATAATACACATGGTACAAGTGTAATTGACTATGTGCTTGCAGATATAATGGCTTTGTCAAATGTTATCAGTTTTAGGGTAGGCTGCTTTAATGAATTTGCAGATCATGCACCTATATATGCTACCTTTCAAGAAAGGGCTATAGATATTGTTGATAATTTTTTGTTATTTCGGGCTAGTTTTCAATTATAATGGAAGATTAACTCTAGCTTAATACTTTAGCATCGCAAGGAAGAAAGTCATACTATCTCCTTAATAGTAGAATGAAAAAATACATGCTTAATGTTGAAACAAAATTATCATTATTTGATATTTATGTGTCATGCGTGCTTAATTACTGTTGCGAGGTATGGGGCTCTCACTCAGCACCTAAGACTGAAGCTGTACAACTTTTTAGCCCACCATCATCAGATGGTGGGCTATTCAAATCGCTTTTTGTCCGTGGTCCGTCCTTCCGTCCGTGCATTAACAATTCTTGTTACCGCTATTTCTCAGAAAGTACTAAAGGGGTCTTTCTCAAATTTCATATGTAGGTTCCCCTAGGGCCCTAGTTGTGCATATTGCATTTTGGGAGTAATCGGTCAACATAATGGCCGCCAGGCAGCCATCTTGGACTTTGATAGTTTAAGTTTGTTACCGCTATTTTTCAGAAAGTACAAAAAGGATCTCTCTCAAATTTCACATAAAGGTTCCCCTAGGGGTCTAATTGTGCATATTGCATTTTGAGACCAATTGGTCAACAAGATGGCCGATAGGCCGCCATCTTGGATTTTGATAGTTTAAGTTTGTTACCGCTATTCCTCAGAAAGTACAAAAGAGATCTCTTTCAAACTTCACATGAAGGTTTCCATAGGGGTCTAGTTATGCATTTTGCATTTTGAGACCAATCGGTCAACAAGATGGCCGACAGGCCGCCATCTTGGATTTTGATAGTTTAAGTTTGTTACCGCTATTCCTCAGAAAGTACAGAAGAGATCTCTTTCAAACTTCACATGAAGGTTTCCATAGGGGTCTAGTTATGCATATTGCATTTTAAGACCAATCGGTCAACAAGATGGCCGACAGGCCGCCATCTTGGATTTTGATAGTTTAAGTTTGTTACCGCTATTTCTCAGAAAGTGGTGAAGGGATTCTTCTCAAATTTCACATGTTGGTTCCCCTAGGGCCCTAGTTGTGCATATTGCATTTTGGGACCGATCCATCAACGAGATGGCCGACAGGCCGCCATCTTTGATTTTGACAATTGAAGTTTGTTACTGATATTTTTCAGAAAGTACTGCAGGGAGCTGTCTCAAATGTCATGTGCCCCAGGGTCCCCTAGATCCCTGGTTATGCATATAGCATTTTGGTACCGATCGGTAAACATGATGGCCGACAGGACGCCATCTTAGATTTTGACAATTGAAGTTTTTTTTTGTGTAATAGTTTATTTTTCAAGGCATTTATATATACATGTAGTATAAAATAAAAAGCAATCATTTGTCATCAATCATCATTATCATCATCATCATCATCATCATTATCAACATCTTATCTTCATCATCATGATTATCATTATCAGTAGCAATATCTTATCATTATCATCATCATCATCATCATCATCATCATCATCGTTATCAGCATCTTATCATTATCCTCATGAACATCATTATCATTAATAGTCAGAAGTATTACCATCAAAATCAACATCATCCTTATCGTCATATCATCAACCATCATCATCATTATTGCCTGACAATTGAAGTTTGTTACCGCTACTTCTCAGAAAGTACTGAGCGGATCTGTCTCAAATTGCAGCTGCAGGTTCCTCTAGGGGTCTTATTGTGCATATTGCATTTTGGGACTGATCGGTGAACAAGATGGCCGACAGGCCGCCATCTTGCATTTTGATAGTTGAAGCTTGTTACCACTATTTCTCAGAAAGTAATGAAGGGATCTGTCTCCAATTTCATGTGCAGATTCCCCTACTGGTCTAGTTGTGCATATTGCATTTTGGGACAGATCAGTCAACAAGATTGCCGACAGGCCACCATCTTGGAATTTGATAATTGATGTTTGTTACAGCTATTTCTCAGAAAGTACTGAAGTGATCTGTCTAAAATTTTAAATGTAAGTTCCCCTAGGACCTTAGTATTGCATATTGCATTTTCGGACTGATCGGTCAAAAAGATGGCCGACAGGTAGCCATCTTAGATTTTGATGATTGAAGTTTGTTACTGTTATGTATCTCAAAAAGTACTCAAAGGAAAAGATCCCTCTTTCGTTTGTCAAACAAAGATCAAAGATTGGTTGGCTCCAATATCCCTCTAGATCTCTTGTATTCCTGAAGAGTTTATTGAATGTGGAAAAAACCAGTCAATAGTTGTATGGTATATTTTGAGACTGGTAGGTTTACTTTGCATATACAGCGTAAAATAATAGTGATGAAATATTGGTTAAAGCTATTAAGAACAGAAAACTGTATTTTAAAATCATGCTATAATGCTCTATTTGAGCTCATAAAAAACCTAATTATAAATTAAATTTGTTGTATGATTTAAAAAATGATTTAGGTAAACGTGGTTTCAACAATATTTTGATTGCTCAAAATGTAGATAATGAAAAACACTTTTTGGAAGTGTATTCACATTGCTTGCATGATATATTTATTCAGGATCTGCGTTGCGCATTTGATGTTTCTTCTAAATGTGAAATTTACAAACATCTTGTTAATTACTTTGAAATTCAACTGTATTTAAAGAAACCTTTGAATTTTAAACTGAACTTTTCACCACGATATGTTTAGTTAGCCGAGTAAATGTTAAGTATACTTTTCACCACGATATGTTTAGTTAGCCGAGTAAATGTTAAGTGAACTTTTCACAACGATATGTTTAGTTAGCCGAGTAAATGTTAAGTGAACTTATTACCACGATATGTTTAGTTAGCCGTGTAAATGTTAAGTGAACATAAACAACGATATGTTTAGTTAGCCGTGTAAATGTTAAGTGAACTTATCACCACGATATGTTTAGTTAGCCGAGTAAATGTTAAGTGAACTTATCAGCACGATATGTTTAGTTAGCCGTGTAAATGCTAAGTGAACATAAACAACGATATGTTTAGTTAGCCGTGTAAATGTTAAGTGAACTTAAACAACGATATGTTAAGTAACCGTGTAAATGTTAAGTAAACATATCACCACGACGTGTTTAGTTACCCAAGTATATGTTAAGTGAACTTATCACCAAGATATGTTTAGTTAGCCGAGTAAATGTTAAGTAAACTTATCACCACGATATGTTTAGTTAGCCGAGTAAATGTTAAGTAACCTTATCACCACGATATGTTTAGTTAGCCGAGTAAATGCTAAGTGAACATAAACAACGATATGTTTAGTTAGCCGTGTAAATGTGAAGTGAACTTATCATCAAGATATGTTTAGTTAGCCGAGTAAATGTTAAGTAAACTTATCACCACGATATGTTTAGTTAGCCGAGTAAATGTTAAGTAACCTTATCACCACGATATGTTTAGTTAGCCGAGTAAATGCTAAGTGAACATAAACAACGATATGTTTAGTTAGCCGAGTAAATGTTAAGTAAACTTATCACCAAGATATGTTTAGTTAGCCGAGTAAATGTTAAGTAAACTTATCACCACGATATGTTTAGTTAGCCGAGTAAATGTTAAGTAACCTTATCACCACGATATGTTTAGTTAGCCGAGTAAATGTTAAGTAACCTTATCACCAAGATATGTTTAGTTAGCCGTGTAAATGTTAAGTGAACTTAAACAACGATATTTTTAGTTAGCCGTGTAAATGTTAAGTATACTTATCACCACGACATGTTTAGTTAGCCGAGTAAATGTTAGGTAAACTTATCACCACGATATGTTTAGTTACCAAAGTAAATGTTAAGTGAACTTATCACCACGATATGTTTAGTTAGCCGAGTAAATGTTAAGTGAACTTTTCGCCACGATATTTTTAGTCAGCCGTGAATGTGTAAAGTAAACTTATCACCACGATATGTTTAGTTAGCCGAGTAAATGTTCAGTAAACTTATCACCACGATATGTTTAGTTACCCGAGTAAATGTTAAGTAAACTTATCACCACGATATGTGTAGTTAGCCGTGTAAATGTTAAGTGAACTAATCACCACAGTATGTTTAGTTAGGTGAGTAAATGTGAAGTGAAGTTATCACCACGATATGTTTAGTTAGCCGTGTAAATGTTAAGTGAACTTATAACCACGATATGTTTAGTTAGCCGAGTAAATGTTAAGTGAACTTAAACAACGATATGTTTAGTTAGCCGAGTAAATGT
>SAYR01061286.1:1881673-2001158 GCA_004382745.1 Argopecten irradians irradians | reverse complement strand
GGGGGTCCGTGTGCTTACTTTTTTGCCCCACTTGAATATTTGTTATTTTTCAGTATTTTAGAGTAAAAATTAAAAGTGCTCAAATTACCATTAAATGTAGAAATAAAGTGAAAAAAGTGAATCATTTCATACATTAATGCTCAATATTTTAATTATCACGAACCAAGTAAAGATTTACAGCAAAAATTAGCTCAATACAGCTAAAAATGCTGGTGCAGTGATGATTTAAGTAAAAACAATTTCAGTAAAAAACGGTAAAACTGTGGCTCTACTTTAAGCGAAAAAAGACACAATTTCAAAATGGCCGCCAAATGGGTCATTTCTTAAAATCCCCGTATAAAGAAATCTGCTAAAGTTAGAACTGTGATTTTTTGACAAAATTTGCAACTGGCAACTTGCTACAGATATTGATAAATTGTATTTGAAAATCTCATAACTTCTTTGATCTTTGTCGAAACGAGACTTCAACGGGACTGAAACCTCAGAAGAATACATCCTTAAGTGAACTTTTCACCACGATATGTTTAGTTAGCCGAGTAAATGTTAAGTGAACGTAAACAACGATATGTTAAGTTAGCCGAGTAAATGTAAAGTAAACTTATCACCACGATATGTTTAGTTAGCCAAGTAAATGTAAAGTAAACTTATCACCACGATATGTTTAGTTAGCCGAGTAAATGTAAAGTTAACTTATCACCACGATATGTTTAGTTAGCCGAGTAAATGTTAAGTAACCTTATCACCACGATATGTTTAGTTAGCTGAGTAAATGTTAAGTGAACTTTTCACCACGATATGTTTAGTTAGCCGAGTAAATGTTAAGTATACTTATTACCACGATATGTTTAGTTAGCCGTGTCAATGTTAAGTGAACATAAACAACGATATGTTTAGTTAGCCGTGTAAATGTTAAGTGAACTTAAACAACGATATGTTTAGTTAGCCGTGAAAATGTTAAGTAAACATATCACCACGACGTGTTTAGTTACCCAAGTATATGTTAAGTGAACTTATCAGCACGATATGTTTGGTTAGCCGTGTAAATGCTAAGTGAACTTAAACAACGATATGTTTATTTAGCCGTGTAAATGTTAAGTGAACTTAAACAACGATATGTTAAGTAACCGTGTAAATGTTAAGTAAACATATCACCACGATATGTTTAGTTAGCCGAGTAAATGTTAAGTAAACTTATCACCAAGATATGTTTAGTTAGCCGAGTAAATGTTAGGTAAACTTATCACCACGATATGTTTAGTTAGCCGAGTAAATGTTAAGTAACCTTATCACCACGATATGTTTAGTTAGCCGAGTAAATGTTAAGTAAACTTATCACCACGATATGTTTAGGTAGCCGAGTAAATGTTAAGTGAACTTGAACAACGATATGTTTAGTAAGACGTGTAAATGTTAAGTGAACTTATCACCACGATATGTTTAGTTAGCCGTGTAAATGTTAAGTGAACTTAAACAACGATATTTTTAGTTAGCCGTGTAAATGTTAAGTATACTTATCACCACGACGTGTTTAGTTACCCAAGTATATGTTAAGTAAACTTATCACCACGATATGTTTAGTTAGCCGAGTAAATGTTAGGTAAACTTATCACCACGATATGTTTAGTTACCCAAGTAAATGTTAAGTGAACTTATCATCACGATATGTTTAGTAAGCCGTGTAAATGTTAAGTAAACTTATCACCACGATATGTTTAGTTAGCCGAGTAAATGTTAAGTAAACTTATCACCACGATATGTTTAGTTAGCCGTGTAAATGTTAAGTGAACTTATCATCACGATATGTTTAGTTAGCCGAGTAAATGTTAAGTGAACTTATCACCACGATATGTTTAGTTAGCCGAGTAAATGTTAAGTGAACTCTTCGCCACAATATGTTTAGTTAGCCGTGAACGTGTTAGGTAAACTTATCACCACGATATGTTTAGTTAGCCGAGTAAATGTTACGTGAACTTTCCGCCACGATATTTTTAGTTAGCCGTGAACGTGTTAAGTAAACTTATCACCACGATATGTTTAGTTAGCCGAGTAAATGTTAAGTGAACTTTCCGCTACGATAGTTTTAGTTAGCCGTGAACGTGTTAAGTAAACTTATCACTACGATATGTTTATTTAGCCGAGTAAATGTTAAGTAAACTTATCATCACGATATGTTTAGTTAGCCGAGTAAATGTTAAGTGAGTTTATCACCACGATATGTTTACTTAGCCGAGTAAATGTTAAGTAAACTTATCACCACGATATGTTTAGTTACCGAAGTAAATGTTAAGTGAACTTATCACCACGATATGTTTAGTTAGCCGAGTAAATGTTAAGTGAACTTTTCGCCACGATATTTTTAGTTAGCCGTGAATGTGTTAAGTAAACTTATCACCACGATATGTTTAGTTAGCCGAGTAAATGTTAAGTGAACTTATCACCACGATATGTTTAGTTAGCCGAGTAAATGTTAAGTAAACTTATCACCACGATATGTTTAGTTACCCGAGTAAATGTTAAGTAAACTTATCACCACGATATGTGTAGTTAGCCGTGTAAATGTTAAGTAAACTTATCACCACGATATGTTTAGAAAGCAGTCAAAGTTTGGTTCAGCAGTTCTCATTACCAGACTCTATATATTACACAATATCAATGCTATACATACAGTATATGTAATGCTCGGTACACAGTTATATTAACGTGTTATGTTGGTTTTCTAAATTTAAACTGTTTTGGTTACGCCAATGCTGATATGCGAATATTTGTTTACCAAGAGCTATAGTGAAGGAGTGAATATAGTAGCCGCCTTTAGTCGTTTAATTCTGTTTTAACTACACAACCTTCATTTTTCCTCCACCCATTTGTTGGTGGTCCTGATATTTTTTATTTAAAGTGTTGGTTGCTGTGTAAATATATGTACATACTTTACAATGGGCCAGTAATTAAAAGATAAAACGGCAGTAGGTCTGTTATGATATTATCAAGTCCCCTATGGACTAATTAAACAGTTCCAATGTCGTCCTATTGTTTAAATTAAAACGGTATAAGATATTGTATGTCATTGCATCATTCACGTTGTAAGGGAGCACAGATTCACTCCCAACGTAATTATGTAAGGTATGAGGACGCCACGTCTGTAATTGTCGCGTTTTATATTACACTGCGTAGTCACATGTAAATACACCTTGGGTCTGACGCGTGTCTTCGGTAGATTGAAATCCGCTGATTATCATATTAGTTTATTTTTGTTATTGATGGAAGAACAACATAATGGGTATCTGGCAATAATAGAAATTATATTACGCATTCTCCGTAAATGAAATTCGTCATGTTGATTTTATCTAATTGGATACGCAGTTTGTACATTCAGTTAAACTATCATATTGAAACTTAATACGTATTATATGTATATATTGTTGTAATCGATAATACGCAAATCTATTTGATGTGCTTTTTTTAGGTTAAACGATATCAATTTCCTGCATGTGTCATATACTCCAGCAATGAGTAAGCCTTTTAACTCTGCAGCTGGCAAGAGGTTCCAACATAGATCGCCATATAAACATATCCCTTACTTCATGTATACACACTGACCTTCATCGTAAAATAACTAAAAAGGAAGCATTTTATGACATTTCCTAATATGTCCTTTTTATTTCATTACAGGATGCCAAGACAAACGCTATACTAGATCGCCGGAAGTTTCGAGGGGAGTTAACTCTCAGCGATTCGGAGACGGCTATCTCACAACATAAGTGGACCAATGAAAATGCATAGAAAGCAGAAGTTTAGTGGGGCAACCACAACAGTTTATACTCACAGGAAACCAAAACGCACAAAATCTCTGATAGAACCGGTGCTGGTTATACAAATAGCAAGACCAATGTCGCACATGGGATTTCAAGGTGCCCGGCACATGCATCCGGAGCGACTGCCTACAAAACAAAGAGAAAAGGCAGTGTCTCTCCGTCTTTTTGATCTGGAGAAAGAAACTATAGAAAATGTTCAAAACCTTGCAGAGACTATAAAAAGGTTGATGATTCCAAGTCTCAACCTCAAAACTGTACCGGATCACTTAGTTGACAAATTAGTTAATCTAGAAAAACTGGACTTAAGTCACAATAGCATACCAGATGGAGGACTTCCAGATTCAATGAAGGTGTTGGAAAATTTAGTTGAACTCAACCTCACAGACAACCGACTTACGCGGGTTCCGGCGTCACTGAAAAAACTAAAGTGTTTATCTAGACTCGACTTAAGCTACAATAACATTGAGTCACTAAAGGGTCTAGAAAAAGCACGACGTGTTCAGATATTGGTCGTGGACCACAACAAACTCTCAGGGGTGTTCAAAGACATTAGTCACATGAGAAAGCTTGAAGTGTTTCGATGTAGCCATAACAATCTTCGGGATATAGGAACGGATGTGCGCCAGCTCAAGAGTTTAAAGGATATGGATTTGTCCTGTAATAAAATTGTTGTCTTACCAACGGACGTGTTCATGTTGCCAAAACTGGATGCTTTAAATGCTAGTCACAACAAAATCACCAAAGTGTCCTCTTTCAACGTCAGAGTTCACAATAAACATTGGGTGTCTGAGGTGGATTTATCAGAAAATAACATCACAAACTTCCCAGGTCATCTACTCCAAATGTCAATGAAACTAGATCTGAGTAAAAATCAGATAAAAAAGCTGGACATGAATGCGATGAAACAACTAGAACGAAACCCGGATCAGGATTTGTATGTTGACGATAATCCTCTCACGTTTCCTCCTCCAGACATCACGGGGATGCGTTCAATCCTTCAGTACATGCACGAAGCGCGAATCAATGCTACAGTATATAGAGGCGTGAAGGTAGTGGTGCTTGGCTCTACAAAGAGCGGAAAGACAAGTCTGGTGCAGTCACTAGTCGATCAGCAAGGTCGGTTGGTGGACAGTGGGACTGAGATCAACGCTGGTGTCGAGGCATATGATATGCGAATCGACTACGAGGAACACAAGGCAGAACAGGGCAAATACTTGCAGTTTAGCATCTGGGATTTTTGTGGTGATCCGTTTTACTTGTATCCTCATCATATGTTCCTGGAGCAACCTTCCATAGCAGTTTTGACTTTTAATATGAAGCAATACTCGTCCAACAAATTTGACGAGATGATAGGATCGTGGTTTGACTGGATGATAGCGAAAACCAATAGATTGGTGGTACTACTTGTAGGAACACACAGTGATCTTGTGTCGGAAACGCGTCTGAAGCAAATAACCAATGATGTTAAGGCACGATTAGACTCGTTCAGACAGCATCATGAAAACCTCATAAAGAAACGGATAGCAAAGATTGACGCTATTCCAGAAATCAAGGCGACACACTCGGATCAACTTATCGCCCTGAAGAGACTTCTGTCGTGTACGGAAACGTTGCAGATCCAGACCGATCTGATCGTGACTAGTGCTAAAGAATACGTCGGATACGACCAGCTAAGATCAGCTTTAGACGAACTTGCCAACAACAAGAAGCTGTTCCCTGATGTCATGACAGTTGTGCCAACATTTTGGGTCGAAGTGCAGAATTACATCGAAGAAAAAGGAAACACAATGATTGTTCCAATCATGAAATATGACGATTTCTTTGATGAAATTACTGACAAATTCGGTATGAAGAGAATGATGAAGGATATAACAGGGTACCTCCACGAGACTGGCCGAGTCATCTGGTTCGCCAATAACCCAGTCCTCTCCCAGTACGTGTTCCTCAGACCCTCTTGGTTGTTTGAACTACTCCGCCACGTGTATAGGCATGACCAGAGCACCGTACTAAACTACGATACAAATGATTCGTTCAAATCCATGGGATTCAGTATCAACCGCTTTGAGCGCTACAAGAAAATGCTCCTTGATGAAGGAATCATGGAATCTGACATGCTGCGAGGAATTCTGGGACATTTGCTGCCATTAGATGACGATAGTCCATTCAGCATGGTGGAGACTCTGCTTATTGACGCCTTCCAGGTTGGCTACCCGATCCAACGGAGGAAGGACAATACGTACAGGTACAACGTGGACCCAGATGAAGATGGCAATTTCCAGGTGACGAAAATACTCATGCCTTGGCTCAGAAAAGTGGACGAATCAAACGAGTGCATAGAAAAATGGGAAAAGATTCAAAACAGGAAAAAGTTAGTCGCGCTATTGCATTTCCCAAAGTATATGCCGCCAGGTTTATTTGAAATTGTCAGTGTCCGCTGTCAAAAGAAGAAAAAGAACAACTTGAAATATTTGGCACATTGGGGAGGAGGGGTGCTGGCGGAACACACAGAGGAGGTGGTCCTTGTGAGAATAAGTTACTGTCAGGGCAGCAGAGGGAAGGGAACAAATCTCAAGTTTGAGGTACGTGATAACACGAAGGAGGATGCGTATGAGGATACACCTCCCTCCAGCATGTGGACTGTACTACTACCACTCCTGATGGAGTTCGAGGACGTCATCAAAACATATCACGGTAAATGTATTTTACTAATATCATGGCTTCAGCCGCTTAATCAATATCATAATGCATCACACAAATTCAAAATTAAAGATGTGCTATTTCTATACTGTTGACATTGATCAAAGACCCAAGAGTAATTTCAATAAAATTTCATACATTAAAGATAACATCATAGTACAAAATTCCTAGTCTAGTCTTTTCAAACCTTTTGTTATATAAGCATTTATGAAAGTTTTCCAACAGGTCTCTTTTTCTGTTTCTGGTAAATAGAAGCCAGTAGTTCAAACAGTGATTAAGCTAATCGGGACTTTGTTTTTATGATGTTTTTTATCTTACCTAAAGGAGTGTTGGTGGAAAGATTGATGCACTGCCCACGATGTGAAGAAGCCTCCTTCATAGGGGAATGGTTAACCCCAGCCGACACTCAGACGCTCGAGACCAAACAATGTGACATGTGTAAAGAACACGTAGATCCAGCGTATCTCGTGCAGCCACGTGAGAAGAAACGAGGTATGTTTACACGTTCGTCTTTAGTATACGTTTACACGCTAGCACGGAGCGGGGTATACCACGGGTATTTGGCTCGTTATAGATTGTGTAGGGTGTTACGCTTAGTGGTGGATGGGTGCCCGTACTATTACCGTGTTTGTTTTCATTATGTCTGCCGTGTCGTATATAATGGGAACTTTTCTTTTAAAATAAGCGGGAACAATTAACATTTCATATATTAGATAATTTGCAAAACAACATTGAAAATCGCATAAAACAGACAAAAAAGAACATATATACATGTTTAGCAAGCACAAACCAAAGAAAAAACGAAAAACAAAACAAACCGAAAACAAACATCAACTATTTTGCGTTTTCATATCATTAATTTCTACATGAATTAAAAACCTTAACCGTATTTTGTCCGAAAGTATTAGTATAATACAGTGGCGTAAACAGGCATGCTCACAATACAGTGGCATACAAAAGGCATGCTCACAATACAGTGGCATACAACAGGCATGCTCACAATACAGTGGCATACAACAGGCATGCTCACAATACAGTCACATACAACAGACATGCTCACAATACAGTAACATACAACAGGCATGCTCACATTACAGTAACATACAACAGGCATGCTCACATTACAGTCACATACAACAGGCATGCTCACATTACAGTAACATACAACAGGCATGCTCACATTACAGTAACATGCAACAGGCATGCTCACAATACAGTGGCATACAACAGACATGCTCACAATACAGTGGCATACAACAGGCATGCTCACAATACAGTGGCATACAACAGGCATGCTCACAATACAGTGGCATACAACAGGCATGCTCACAATACAGTGGCATACAACAGGCATGCTCACAATACAGTGGCATACAACAGGCATGCTCACAATACAGTCACATACAACAGACATGCTCACAATACAGTAACATACAACAGGCATGCTCACATTACAGTAACATACAACAGGCATGCTCACATTACAGTCACATACAACAGGCATGCTCACATTACAGTAACATACAACAGGCATGCTCACATTACAGTAACATGCAACAGGCATGCTCACAATACAGTGGCATACAACAGGCATGCTCACAATACAGTGGCATACAACAGGCATGCTCACAATACAGTGGCATACAACAGGCATGCTCACAATACAGTGGCATACAACAGGCATGCTCACAATACAGTGGCATACAACAGGCATGTTCACAATACAGTCACATACAACAGACATGCTCACAATACAGTAACATACAACAGGCATGCTCACATTACAGTCACATACAACAGGCATGCTCACAATACAGTCACATACAACAGGCATGCTCACAATACAGTGGCATACAACAGGCATGCTCACATTACAGTCACATACAACAGGCATGCTCACATTACAGTTACATACAACAGACATGTTCACATTACAGTGTCATATAACAGACATGCTCATATTACAGTCACATACAACAGACATGCTCACATTACAGTCACATACAACAGACATGCTCACATTACAGTCACATACAACAGACATGCTCACATTACAGTCACATACAACAGACATGCTCACATTACAGTCACATACAACAGACATGCTCACATTACAGTCACATACAACAGACATGCTCACATTACAGTCACATACAACAGACATGTATCAGAATTCAAAACTTTCACAATCTCTCGGGCATTGAAGCCACAAAGCAAGTTCCCTCAGTTGTCTGTTTGTGTTTGTTTTTCGCTGTATTTTGAGTATTTGTATTTTTGCTATACACATCTTTATAACACGCGGAAAAGTTTCACTTTAATTTTTTTCAATCGTAATAAGTAGCAATATTACATATTGGCTTTTATGTATTTTAATATCTACTTTTCTCTTTTATCTATAATTGATTTTTATGATTTCTTATACTAAATGTAATTAAAACCACATCCATCATTGTCACTTTGAATAACGTTTATATATTACAACTGTAATGTTATTCCTGTGTGATTTAATTATTTGTGTTTATTATCATTCATTCCCTAGACCAAATAAGTATGACATTTTACTTTATGTTCGTTCCATACATCTGTATCTCTGGGTCTGACCTTTCACTTCTATGGCGTTTGTTGGTAGAAAGTGTAGTCATATGTTTACATGTGTGAGAATGGCTGTTGATCACTTCACATAAATTAATGGACGTCACTTTAACCTTGATTTGCAATGTACATCCTACTATTATCAAAGATATATATATAAAGCTGATATTGATAAGTAAAACATATTTTGCAAATACAATGTCTCTAACATCTGGTTTTAAATTTGAAAGATATTTATGATTTTATTTGAAACGATTTTATGCTGCTTTAATGAAAATAGATTTTGTAAACGTAAAGCTAAATGGTTTAAATATTCTCTTTGTTATATTAGTATATATCATTGTAAGCCAAGGTGAACATATACGCATGGGTTTTCACCGTAGAAACTTTATTAACATCTTTCTTTCTCTCTCTCTCTCTCTCTCTCTCTCTCTCTCTCTCTCTCTCTCTCTCTCCATTATAACCCTGTCTAAAAGTGATATTATACAATGTGACAATTGAACATCATTCAGTATAACAAACGCCTGCAATTATATTTACATGTAGATTATTTTAAGTAATATTTTGTTAATTTTACACGTGTCCCTGGAATTTAGTTCCAAAAGAGTAAATTGTCAAAAGTACAATTGTATTTCAGATTTAAGGCCACAACGTGGCGTGAATTCATCGTAAAATCTTGCATAACGTAATTCGCTACCCACAGACTTACCTGCAGACTTTTTTTTCATTTTTGAATAATTTTGAAAGTTAATAAACCCTTAAAAATATTGTGTTAGTTTAAACTTAATTTCAATAAAGTATTATCTCATACATACACACATATATTTACTATTATGGTTGAAAAACAACCTGATATCACACATTGTTCCTCTCTAAGAATATTGTATTGTTGCACCTTTACAATGATCGGTATTCTCAATAATGACTTAACATTACGTAATGCCGAATTAATTTCCACGGAAGCTTTTACACGTAAGATATACCTGGAATTCAATATAAGTAGCTACCATTAATTAATGCAAATCAGGAACCTTGACCGATATTTTTTCACCTGTTTACACCTACTTCATCACACACCATTTATTGTTCAAATGACAGAGAATAGGGTTGACACTTTAAAAGAGAAGTGATTATAAGTTCTCAATTATATAGGTCCTATGTACACCGCATTGTTAAAAATGGCAGGAGGATGGACACGCTCATATCTCACAACAATGGAACCAATGTTACCAAACACACTGATAGCAACAATATCTCAGACTTCCTATTCCAAATGTGTATGACTGTGGGAAATATAAATACTCTGAGTATCTCTTAGATAGAGACATGCGTTCCTTTTTATCGTCTTCATGCAATACAATGCACACTAAGTAGATACAAATCAAAGTTTGACTATACTATGTAGAGGCGTGTGAAACATAGATGTTAGAATTATTGTTATTAATTCAAGACGAAGAATTATGATAGATTAAAACACCCGTGCTTTCATTTCATTTTGAATAACAACCAGAGTATTTTTGGACAATATTGGTAGAAAGCAGTTTGCAATACCCTACCTTAATATATGCGAATAGTTGTTAAGGGATAAAGGTCTTTGATGCTGTAACTTAACAGTTGACAAAATGATGTATAGATTTACTCTGTTGCTGTAACTTAACAGTTGACAAAATGATGTATAGATTTACTTTGTTGCTGTAACTTAACAGTTGACAAAATGATGTATACATTTACTCTGTTGCTGTAACTTAACAGTTGACAAAATGATGTATAGATTTACTTTGTTGCTGTAACTTAACAGTTGACAAAATGATGTATAGATTTACTCTGTTGCTGTAACTTAACAGTTGACAAAATGATGTATAGATTTACTCTGTTGCTGTAACTTAACAGTTGACAAAATGATGTATAGATTTACTCTGTTGCTGTAACTTAACAGTTGACAAAATGATGTATAGATTTACTCTGTTGCTGTAACTTAACAGTTGACAAAATGATGTATAGATTTACTCTGTTGCTGTAACTTAACAGTTGACAAAATGATGTATAGATTTACTCTGTTGCTGTAACTTAACAGTTGACAAAATGATGTATAGATTTACTCTGTTGCTGTAACTTAACAGTTGACAAAATGATGTATAGATTTACTCTGTTGCTGTAACTTAACAGTTGACAAAATGATGTATAGATTTACTCTGTTGCTGTAACTTAACAGTTGACAAAATGATGTATAGATTTACTCTGTTGCTGTAACTTAACAGTTGACAAAATGATGTATAGATTTACTCTGTTGCTGTAACTTAACAGTTGACAAAATGATGTATAGATTTACTCTGTTGCTGTAACTTAACAGTTGACAAAATGATGTATAGATTTACTCTGTTGCTGTAACTTAACAGTTGACAAAATGATGTATACATTTACTCTGTTGCTGTAACTTAACAGTTGACAAAATGATGTATAGATTTACTCCGTTAGTGATGCTGTAACTTAACAGTTGACAAAATGATGTATAGATTTACTCCGTTAGTGTTGCTGTAACTTAACAGTTGACAAAATGATGTATAGATTTACTCCGTTAGTGATGCTGTAACTTAACAGTTGACAAAATGATGTATAGATTTACTCTGTTGCTGTAACTTAACAGTTGACAAAATGATGTATAAATTTACTCTGTTGCTGTAACTTAACAGTTGACAAAATGATGTATAGATTTGCTCTGTTGCTGTAACTTAACAGTTGACAAAATGATGTATACATTTACTCTGTTGCTGTAACTTAACAGTTGACAAAATGATGTATAGATTTACTCCGTTAGTGATGCTGTAACTTAACAGTTGACAAAATGATGTATAGATTTACTCCGTTAGTGATGCTGTAACTTAACAGTTGACAAAATGATGTATAGATTTACTCTGTTATATACCCTCATTGAGATATTCGGTTATTGTTAAATTTATCTAATTGACGAAGTTAAGCTTATCAACGACAAAGCGAAGAGGGATGAAATGGTTCACAAAGTTTGTATTCTTCTTCATTCTGTCTTTGCTTATTATAGATAATTCTGTGGGTAGGTATCGATCGTGACTTCATTATTTTAGAAGAGAATAGAGTTGTCGTTTCAAAATATGACGTTTCGTCATAAATTAATGACGTCACACCTATACCAAACGGCAGAGGTAGACAAGTCTGCAATGTGCGGAATAGAGATGTAAAAATGTTACACGTATTTCTGTTAACCTTCCAGTTTTAAGCTAAAACATCCCCGGACGATGGAATCTATACAATATATGTATTAGTTTGTGTTTTCTCTTTACAGTTGACCTTAGGCGTAATTTTCAGTTGGAGGTAGAGGGTTATTATATTTTACTTAATCATGTTAAACATTACCCAGAATTCCCTGCAGCCCAACCCTTGACTTCACTCCAATATTAACATACAATAATCGGAGATGACATCTATATCATTTGCATGCATGACTACATTTGCTTTGCAGCCTTCCATAGAACTAACTGTTATTTTTACATTTTTGTTTTTGTTTTTATTTTGGATCGAACTTATATTTCGCATCAAGTCTTAGAAACGAACGGCGAGGTAATCACAATGCCTCGTTGTGTGAACAGGAATTTCCTTCTGACAGTAAAATGATAGAATTTTTTCATTTCTTAATGAACACCATGAGGTATCAAAGTTTTCGTCTATCAGAATTATTCATTAAACCTAGAAGAATAAAAGATTCTATGTATCAAAAATACAGCATGTAAATTGTAGTAATATGAGGGAGTCATTGATTAAATTGACAATTGATAAAATATATCACAAATGAAACAGGAATATGTATTTTGCATGAAAGTTGAGACTTTCTTATAAACGGAATAATATCATCTTTAAAGTATCTTTTAGAGCAAGTCACCACAAAATGCTTTTATAGAAAATATGCTTTTGTTTTGCCGCCACTCGAAACGCATTATCACGCTAATCAAGATTAGCATAGATTAATGTTTTGATCACTACTTTTGTAGTATCATATTATTATTTAAACTAATTTCCAATATCATTTTATTTCATATCTCCCAAGTATACCTTACTGTTTTATAGATGAAAGCCAAATATATTGTTGTTGTATTTCAGTCGATTTATATGAATTACGGGCTAGAATAAATGCAACAAAACCAGACATCTCAAATATGGAAACTAGTAGCCACAAGGCTTTAAGATGATGGGGACGTAAGTAAATTATGTGCACCACAGATGTGATGACGTGCATTGTGTCCATATTGTGGTGACGTGTCGTTTGCCCCAAATGTGATGACGTAATCCCCAGAATTGATGAAGCTACTTACTTGTTATGTGCTGTGTTTGATATTTAACTCCTCGTGCATGTTAATACACGACATTATATGTCGGTTACGTGGAAAGAAAAGTTTTATGACGGGGGAATTCTTAATCATATTAATCTTTTAATTAGTGTGATGGAAGAGGAGTGCTTCATTATTATGTACGAGTTAAAAATAACAATTTCTGTTTGCGATCGTTTGGTTTTAAACATTAGCTATAACTATACACGCGAACATGGTTACAGTTCGTTACGTACATTATAGAAACCTATATATTTAAGGAAAAGGTATTGAAATGCAAAAATATTATCCAAACAAAATAAAGTTTATTAAAGGAAATCTACATGTTATTTTTACTATTTTTATCAAGCAAACGAACATCCAAGCAATTAGATTAGTGTAAGATATTTTGCTGCTTGGTTAAAGCAACTTTTGGTGTAAGTATGAATAGGATTTGAGTCGATAACTACATGGTTATACTAATGACCTTGATTGATCCTCACTTGTTGTAGTATTACAATAGTTGTTCACTAAAACTAACATGTGTAGTAGTGATGTTGTATTGTGTCCCTTTTTATTATACAGAGCAATTTAAACTGCTCTGTCAGCTATTGTTGCGTCGTTTGTTTGCTTGAGAAACGTTATCAATGTTTGCTGTTTGGTATTGTTACCACATCTGTTAGCATGAGAAACTGCATTAACTTGTGAGAAAAACGTAACTTTCTGTCACAAACGAATGACTTAACAATCAATATTTACATATCTGAACAGAAAATACACATAAAGGAAATTTTTTTTTTTTTTTTTTTTTTTTGGAAAAAAAGATATGTTCATATATCTATGTTGGTTCCATATTGTTAAGCTAACACGTTGTAGGTTAACTGTTATTAAATATCATCTACATTATATTAATAAAATATATTAAAAGATATTATCTGAAATAAAGATATATCTAATGCTTGACAAATATTTAGTATATACATGTGCGGCTTAATAATGTTGCACACTTATAAAGTTAACACCCTATGTTTGATATTTAAGATTTTTAATGCTAATTCATTTTCTGTCATAAGACTATAGAGTTTGAATTTATTTGTAGATTCACGGTAAGTAATTGATCAATACGCAGCGATATTTCATATCATAGTTAATGTACATGTTTACCTAAAGTGTTAATGTAACACAAATTATTTCAGCTGTTTAAAAGGATAAACATTTAAAGATAACAATACGAATATACGTCATATAGAATGTTTACACTACCATGTTTGATTTCAGGCAATATATTATTACATAGATGATGAATCATTAAGACATACAAAACAGGACTGATGGAATGGTCTTAAACTAGAGAGCGGAGGGAGGGATGAGTATCTCCTATGCATGGTTGAAGTCAGTAATACTAGTCTCGGACTTGTGTTGTTTACTCCTCCTGTGATATATATGATATAATGTAATGTTTTTCCTGTCGTATCCTGATATAATGTAATGTTTTTCCTGTCGTATCCTGATATGATGTAATGTTTTTCCTGTGATATCCTGATATAATGTAATGTTTTTCCTGTGATATCCTGATATAATCTTTTGTTGTTATTCAGATGATGTCCTCGCAAACTTAAGCAAGGTTCGAGCCAGGAGGAAGGCGGCATTGATCAAAGGCCAGACACTTCAGTCAATGCTGCTTGACGATGAAGACGTGGTAGAGGAGGGTGGTGATAAAAAGGACGATGATACACCTGCTGTTGGAGGTCGACGACGAGGTGGAGTGCTGCCTCCTCCCGACCTCACCATCCTCGCCCTGCCCCCAGGACTATCACTCCCGGGACTTGAGGAAACTGGGGAAGATCATGAAGACCAAGCAACAGACGTAAATGATGAGGAGAAGATAAATGACGGCGATGAGGAGAGAGAGAAAAACTCAGAGGAAGACGAAGATAACGAAATTGACGACGATGGTGATGACAACGGAGGAGCACAGTCTAATCTCGCCTCCGACCTAGCTGCTTTTCAAGGTCATCTTCGGATGTTAGCTACGCAAGCCAACCCAGATATGCAGTTCGAAGATGAGGATGAAGGAGAAGATGACGAAGAGGATGAACTCAAATTTGATGATGACGAAGAAGGAAACAATGGTCAAGAGAAATTCACAGTGGATGGTTCAACACAGACTTCAAGAACTAGACGACGTTAAAATGTCACATGATGTCGCAAAAGTTGTTGAAATAATCATTTGTCGCAAAAGAAGTTTTGATTTAAGTTAAAGTGAACAGTCGGGCAAGGATGGCTAAAGTCGGTAAAAATGGTGTGAATGTATCCAGTATAATTTCTTATGAAATGGAAATATAAATAAAATCTCTCGTCAAAATCCGTCAGCGTACGAAGAAATTAATTTAAAGTATGGAAATTTTTAAAACGTCCTCCCGGCTCACTATGTCCGTGGTTACATTTCAACGCAGCCTCGCTTTCAATGCTTTCAACGTTTCTTTACTTTTATGGTCAGAACTGGGAAACTAAGCAGAACTTGACCGTCGTATTAATATGTGAGAACTTTTGGAAGGCCAATGAACGCATTTAGACTGGTTTTCTTTGCCCGACTATTCACTTTAAGGTAGTTAATGTAAAAAAGGTGGAACAAGTCCTTTGCAAACAGACAGTGGTCTTTATTTAGTTTGTACGTATTATAAGGTCATAATTATGATAACAATGGAAGAAGAAGATTTTACCGATTCTGATGCGTATAATTTCACCGATCAATTCCTAATTACATGTACTACAAAAACCATAACTCTAATTGATATCTAGTAAAAAGTCTGTATTGAAGTGAGATACAAACGATGAAATACATTATATATGCTATTATGAAAAGGAATTATATTATGGACAATAATGGACGGATGGAATATTCAAATTCTGTCTGTAATACTTGTATACATCGAGTGATAGTGAACTAATTATCAATATGTTTGACACAGAGATTATACATATTTGTTTATTTATATTCAAATTCCAGTAAAAAATCTTTTTATGTTAAATAACCAAAGCTGTTATATTTACCTTAATTCATGATCAAATTCATTAGATTATAGCCAGTTAATAAATGCTCTCTTTAACAGACTTGTATTGTAAAGCCGTTATCATTTTTTACTAAAAGCAATATGTAAATCATCCACTTTTTCAAGCATTATTAAGATTATTTTGAACTTGTTAACAAAATTCTTTTTTATTTCATTTTCATATCGCCTAAAAGCATAATTAGCATATCGACAAACCACTATAAAGAATTAACTTCTACTTAGTATGTGCCAAACTTTTTTTCTTTATATTTCATGTGAAATTATGTTTCCTCTCGGAAAAAAAAGAAACGTTGTCTGGCACGGTCTTTAGTTTGATATCAGTTATTACACGTTGTCACTATATAGTCCTATGAAGAGGCTTCCTGCACTTTTCGTTCTCCGCATACTTAATTTATTTGGTATATTTGCATTGTTTTGTAAGTGTCGAGTTTTGCGTCGATTCGTAAAGTAACTGCTATTTTTATTATTATGGATTTGAAACAAAAAATCCCTGGAAGAAAGAGCTAAAACTTCTACTAAATTGAATTTACTTCATCAGTTTGTTATTAACATAAGGTCGTAATTGGTTTTCATTCGTGTGTATTTTTATTCAATCATATGTACCAATACAGCATGTGAAATTTCCATAGTTTTTCTGTTGGAGCCTGTGTTTAGACATCTTAAAGACATCATTAAATCATTTTTATGAATATTGTACAATTACATGAATTTGATATACTGAAATATAAAAGTGATCCTTAGCAAATTTTGAGTAGTATATATTAATCCAATGGGTACACAGCTATTTGCATATATATCGTCACCTAATAAGTGACCTATTTACGTTACTACTGCGCATTCATAAAAGCATGTGAAGGTTCAGGCAACAATAATAAAGTTCCATTAAGTAAGGTCGTAACTTAGTCAACAATGCAACCAAACACAGAAATGGAATATGTTTGCGGGAATGAAATTTTAGCAAAATCACGCGGGAGTCAATCAGCTCAAAAATATGTCATACTATTTTATCATGGCATTATCCTACCGATCAGTGAAAATCAAATCGATCTGATATAAGTGTTTCACACCATTTACATCCTCCTCCAAATGTTTGTGACAAGAATCAAATGTGTAGAATAGAACAGCCATTTCAATGTAGACCAACCTATTTTAGCGGGGACTTTATTTCGTGGTTTACATTAAAACGCTCTGTTGTACTTGTAGGCGACTTTTTTGGGGCAATTTATTTTTACGAATACTACTCATCACGAAAATTAATCGCACGTAAAAATAAATTGTGTTACAATAAATAAGTTATATAAACTTTATTTATTTTACATCGATTACGAAACAAGTTATATAACTTATGTAAATCACTCTCGATGGCCCGGATGTAAGCGCGCGAGGGATCTTTAGTGTGGGAGGAAACCGGAGTGCCCGGGGAAAACCCACGTGATCGGGCAGGTGGCCCCTAACCTTTTCACGTCCGTGCCGGGGATCGAACCCCGGCCGGCTAGGTGAAAGGCGAGTGGCTTAACCACTACACCACCCGATCACCCTAAATAAGTTATATTGAGATATGTGCAAGTCGCAAAAACAACACAAATAGAAATCTGAATCTTGAATTAGCCAAGACCTTCGCTATATAAGGATTATTTATCTAGTGCCAGGTTTGCTGTAGAGATATATTTTATTTGTCATAATGTTCACTCACATACATTTGATCTTAGATATCTGGGGATAGTATTAACATGCTCATTCACATTGACAGGTAATTAACCATAATGTTTCTAAAAACAATTCTATTATCTGAAATACTCAAAAGTTTTTTGAAGGTTTTATTTCCAGATAAAAGATTCAACTATGTGTGTTTGTATCCATTTATCAACATCCAATAAATTAATTTTCCGATTATGTGATATCCTGTGTTGGTAACCGTCTTCCGGTAGTTATGTGCCATTGTATAACCTATCATCACTACCTTTGTTTCCATGCATTTGTTATGTTTCAGCATATGTTCTTATTTCACTTGGTTATTTAATCTCAACTATATATTTCGCTAAGGATATTTAAAATATAATGTTCTAAGCATCTCTGTGATATAACTATGTTCACTGAGGACATTCGATTGTTACTGTTAATGTGGGTATTTTTGTTGGAATATTTTTGCTGATTCATCTCACAAACTGTTCGCGATGTGCCAATTCTCTCGAACAATTTTACTGAATAGTATGTTGACGCATTAATATACTCGGTATTCGCGGAGATTCGAAAAAATCGAAAATGTTCATGCCACGAAAAATTTCACGTGTACACTAAGTGATATTGTGTCTTTATTCTATGGAGGTTTTCAAGTTACATAAATAATGTGATTAATCATTCCGTATGGAATATGTTTATCCATGTATATTTTTGTTAAATGTTGACACTCTACTTTATCGTAAATAACTGTAACATAGTGCTAAATAGTATATATATATTTATCATACATTCTCTGCAATAAGTAGTTGACAAACTATGTTAATAGGCAAACACATGTTGTGGGTTCTTTTCTTATGTTTCATGTTTTTTATTTTATGGCTTATTTATGATTTATACAAAATGATTTATTATCCCAGAAAATTATCACTTAGTATTCCTTATTAAGGCTCAACGCATGACATAATTTAGGCATCTACATAAAAAATGTTTAAAATATGTCTTCGTCGTTGTTGTTGAGAATTTTGTATGATAGTTAATTCATTAAATAATTCTATCTTAATTGTTATGTTATTCTTATTTAATTCTTGATAAGATACATTAAATGAAATGTCTAAATAAACATAAATATTATCCAAGATTACACATATCCGAACCCCACTATTTGAACGTTTCTAATATGCTAGATTTTTTAGTTTGCGCCCAGAAGCTTCGGAGCATTAAGCCTACGTACTGTTTCTAAAACAACTCCATCTATTTAGGTCAAATCTGGGTAAAGACTCAAACACAAATACAAACCATCGTCGTGCCTCTCACTTAATTACATATACCCTGAAGACTTTGTTGTTGTGTGGAGAAAACGCTTAACATATATCGTATCGCTTTTGTTCCTCTTCATATAGCATCATAAGGACAATTAGTGTTTATAGTAGAATAACTTTACACATTACAATGCTGCCGTGGAACTTCAATAAATTTACACATTAAAATGCTGCCGTGGAACTTCAATAAATTTACACATTACAATGCTGCCGTGGAACTTCAATAAATTTACACATTACAATGCTGCCGTGGAACTTCATTAATTATGTGGTCAGCTTTCACATCACTCTTTCGGAAGGCTTCGGAAAGACCTAAATATACAGCCATGTAAAATTTCTTCTGCTTCCATGTTCTGTAAATACTTGTATTGACAGCCTCTTTTTCGTTCGAATGTTTTTCTGAATTTATTTCCATAACAACACTCGACTTCCGGTTCAGACCAGCCCCTGGTTCAGTAGTTGACACTACTCTGTAATGTTCCTGATCGTCACGGGATTTTTTCTTCCTTTTGTCGTCAGGCCAGGGGAGATGCAAAAGTTTGTACTGTTTGAATTTTGCAGGCACGTGATTGGTATACACGAGAATTTGTTCTCGAGATGCTTTATATTTAGAAGCTACATCCCTTGCTATATTCAGCAATTGGTCCGTGTTGGAGTCTGCCGTGATAATATAAATCACAGTAGCACTTGCTGGTATCAGCTGTAGCTCATTAAATCTGCTCCCTGTAACAGCAAAACATCATTTTAATCATGTTTAGGTAGCGATCATTTTGATTCGCGTCAATAAAGTATTGCCTTCAATAAAATATAGAAAGTTGTACAACTCACATGCAACAACCATCACACTCATACATGAATCATGCACTAAGAACCCTAAAAGTACAGCAATTATCATTAAGTTTGTAATGTTAATTCTAGTAACAGATTAACCATGGGAAGTTATCGAAAGCTGTGGGAAATTTGTAATATATTTTCGTTCAAAGTTTGCTCCTAAACCAATGAGTTTCGTTTTTCTATAGGTCGCATCAAAAGACTATAGTTTAAATGATTTTACTAGTAGAACTTAATTTCGCCAACCATCTTTCGCAAATTTCGTGAATTACGCGATCAAAGTAAAGCGAAAGCTTATTTCTGCAAATTAATAACTACTTTATATATATTGCATTTAAATTTTCTTTTATTTATAATTTTTGAAAGTAATGGTTTTGTTTGGAAATCGGGAAATTGCGTACCACGAAAGAAATACGAAAGAAAGTTCATAGTAATGTACGAAAAACGTTCACGAAATCAATACTCTTCCGTGAAGAACTGAAATTGACTTTATCAGCTAGTCACCGTCATCCCCGATATTCAAGTGGTTACTATCACGAGTAATGCATTATAGTTGCATTCCCAATACCCCAGGGGTTACTATCACGAACAATGCATTATAGTTGCGTCCCGATACTCCAGGGGTTACTATCACGTACAATGTATAATCATTACATCCTCGATATTCCAGGGGTTAATATCAAGTACAATGTATTACCGTTACATCCTCGATACTCCAGGGGTTGCTATCACGTACAATGTATTATCATTACATCCTCGATATTCCAGGGGTTACTATCAAGTACAATGTATTATCGTTACATCCTCGATACTCCAGGGGTTACTATCACGTATAATGTATTATCATTACATCCTCGATACTACAGGGGTAACTATCAAGTACAATGTATAATCGTTACATCCTCGATACTCCAGGGGTTACTATCAAGTACAATGTATTATCGTTACATCCTCGATACTCCAGGGGTTACTATCACGTACAATGTATTATCGTTACATCCTCGATACTCCAGGGGTTGCTATCACGTACAATGTATTATCGTTACAACCTCGATACTCCAGGGGTTACTATCACGTACAATGTATTATCATTACATCCTCGATACTCCAGAGGTTACTATCAAGTACAATGTATCATCGTCACATTCTCAATACTCCAGGGGTTACTATCAAGTACAATGTATTATCGTTACATTCTCAATACTCCAGGGGTTACTATCAAGTAAAATGTATTATCGTTACATTCTCAATACTCCAAGGGTTACTATCACGTACAATGTATTATCGTTACAACCTCGATACTCCAGGGGTTACTATCACGTACAATGTATTATCGTTACAACCTCAATACTCCAGGGGTTACTATCGCGTACAAAGTAATATCACTACATACTCGATACACCAGAGGCTACTATCGCATACAAAGTATTATCATTACAACCTCGATACTCCAGGGGTTACTATCACGTACAATGTATTATCGTTACAACCTCGATACTCCAGGGGTTACTATCACGTACAATGTATCATCGTTACATCCTCGATACTCCAGGGGTTACTATCACGTACAATGTATTATTTTTACATTCTCGATACTCCGGGGGTAACTATCACGTACAATGTATTATCGTTACATCCTCGATACTCCAGGGGTTACTATCATGTACAATGTATTATCGTTACATCCTCGATACTCCAGGGGTTACTATCACGTACAATGTATTATTTTTACATTCTCGATACTCCGGGGGTAACTATCACGTACAATGTATTATCGTTACATCCTCGATACTCCAGGGGTTACTATCACGTACAATGTATTATCGTTACAACCTCGATACTGCAGGGGTTACTATCAGGTACAATGTATCATCGCTACATCCTTGATATTCCAGGGGTAACTATCGCGTACAAAGTATTATCATTACATCCTCGATACTCTAGGGGTTACTATCACGTACAATGTATTATCGTTACATCCTCGATACTTCAGGGGTTACTATCACGTACAATGTATTATTGTTACAACCTCGATACTCCAGGGGTTACTATCGCGTACAATGTATTATCGTTACAACCTCAATACTCCAGGGGTTACTATCACGTACAATGTATTATCGTTACAACCTCGATACTCCAGGGGTTACTATCAAGTACAATGTATCATCGTCACATTCTCAATACTCCAGGGGTTACTATCAAGTACAATGTATTATCGTTACATCCTCAATACTCTATGGTTTAGTATCACGTACAATGTATTATCGTAACAACCTCGATACTCCAAGGGTAACTATCACGTACAATGTATTATCGTCACATTCTCAATACTCCAGGGGTTACTATCACGTACAATGTATTATCGTTACAACCTCGATACTCCAGGGGTTACTATCACGTACAAAGTAATATCATTACATCCTCGATTCACCAGAGGTTACTATCGCGTACAAAGTATTATCATTACAACCTCGATACTCCAGGGGTTACTATCATGAACAATGTATTATCGTTACATCCTCGATACTCCAGGGGTTACTATCACGTACAATGTATTATAATTACAACCTCAATACTCCAGGGGTTACTATCACGTACAATGTATTATCGTTACAACCTCGATACTCCAGGGGTAACTATCACATACAATGTATTATCGTTACAACCTCGATACTCCAGGGGTAACTATCACATACAATGAATCATCGTTACATCCTCGATACTCCAGGGGTAACTATCACGTACAATGTATCATCGTCACATTCTCAATACTCCAGGGGTTACTATCATGAACAATGTATTATCGTTACATCCTCGATACTCCAGGGGTTACTATCACGTACAATGTATTATCGTTACAACCTCGATACTCCAGGGGTTACTATCACATACAATGTATCATCGTCACATTCTCAATACTCCAGGGGTTACTATCACGTACAATGTATTATCGTTACAACCTCAATACTCCAGGGGTTACTATCGCGTACAAAGTAATATCATTACATCCTCGATACACCAGAGGTTACTATCGCGTACAAAGTATTATCATTACAACCTCGATACTCCAGGGGTTACTATCGCGTACAATGTATTATCGTTACATCCTCGATACTCCAGGGGTTACTATCACGTACAATGTATTATCGTTACAACCTCGACACTCCAGGGGTTACTATCGCGTACAACGTATTATCGTTACATCCTCAATACTCCGGGGGTTACTATCACGTACAATGTATTATCATTACATCCACGATACTCCAGGGGTTACTATCACGTACAATGTATCATCGTTACATCATCGATACTCCAGGGGTTACTATCACGTACAATGTATTATCGTTACAACCTCGATACCGCAGGGGTTACTATCACGTACAATGTATCATCGCTACATCCTTGATATTCCAGGGGTTACTATCACGTACAATATATTATAGTTACTACATTGTATATGAATATAACGACAATGGTGGTAACCTCTGAAGGATATGAATCGGATGGTTATTCTTTGGTTTAATTTGTAGTTCTATTAAACCGTAAAGAAAAGAAACAAGTAGTCGATCAGTATTATTTCAAAACTACATCTTACCAATTACGTCACCAGCACTCGCCACGTCATATTGACGTGATTTCAGCTCTTTGTATAGACTATCCCCGATGAGGTTCGCCTCCCTGGCGGCCGTGTCGTACAGGAGTGCAGTATCATAGCCCAGGTTTTCAGTGTCTGGGTACAGGTAAAATGAAAATCATCAAAATAAAACAAATCCCGTAGATAACAAGGTTTTTAAGAAACTCCAAATGTTAGATGAAAAAAATAGAAAATATTCCTTCGTATGAATCACTATATTGCTATTCACAATATTCTTTTGGTTTTCTTTGTAGTTTCATTACATAGCTACATCGTGGTTTTGTTTCAAAAAGCAAAACAGCGGGAAATTACTCAAATCACCGTAACTTGCATGCCGAGTATAGTAGATTGTTGATAATAAGTTAAACCATTAATGTCGTTCTTACCAAGTCGCTTACGTATGATGTCTCGTCCACGACATCTGAGGATACCATACTTCACAAACGGTAAATTGATATACGAACAACACGCACACACACCAGCTATGACGACAAGGGAGGCCACTGTACCAATCACCAATGGAAGATCAGATCGAGCATCTACAGTCACCACTCTTTTCTCTGAAACAAATTAACATTACAGAACGCGTTCAGCAGCGTGAACAACATTCTAATCTATCTGAGTTACCTCCCTTACTGAGGGAGTTAACTCTCTGATAAATCATATGTAATGGGTGATTATTAAAGCGTAAAACACAGTCACAACTTATTTTCTGATTTGACTACACTTCTAGTTTGGCAATACTCGATTAAAAATGTCCATAGTTTACACAAAAAGATCACATTTGATATGAAAAGAACTCAATTTTGGTAAGTGAAAATAATTTTGCTTAAAATGAATCATTACTAACTTGAATATGAGTATCCTTTAAACACAGCAGTGAGCAGATAAAACATATATCTTTGAAGAGAAAAAAGTTTAAAGATAAAATGAACTTTGAATAAAATCACATATTTAACAGAAAACTCTTCTTAAATGATATGGTGTAATCATTGTTCTTGTGTTTTAGTATTTTTTTTTATTTTCTAACAGTAAAATCGCCATTATCGGGCACTATCAGAGTTACTTCCCTTCGTTACAACTCGATCTGACAGTACTGACGGAGTGAAACGAAGTAAATTTAATGTGATCGATCAAAACACTATCAGTAACGAGTTTGTCCGCCTTGGTATTGGCCATTTACTGTCCGTAGGTCGATGGAATATTTGTTCAATTCTCCGCCAATTACATAAACCAGGTATTAAATTTCTAACAACTAACAGAGCAGCACTTACCTGTGTAGTTACAGATGTGGAGAGGAGGGAGCTGTTCCATGTCGGTATATGCTGTAAATACCATGAACATGAATTGTCTTGCATAGTCTACACTAGAAACGTTCCGAATGGTCAAGGTAACCATAAACGTGGTCATGTTGTGACTTTAAAAGAAAGTACAAATATATATATACACATGTAAGAAATACATGTAAATAGAAATTATCATGTAAAATATATTACATACTTCCATGGTCAAATCGACAAATATTGCAACCGCAAAAATGTCCCGCAATACGGTATATAAATGACAACTGTATAAAGGGATTGTACGTTATAGTCACACATTGTTAAAATCAAACGTTTTTACGGGAAACAACAATAAGATATCGTCCTGATAAACTTACTCACTCGTGGTTCTAAGTGCGCAAATCGTCTTGATCAACTTACTTACTCGTGGGTCTTGGTGCGCACATCGTCCTGATAAACTTACTTACTCGTGGATCTTGGTGCGCACATCGTCGTGATAAACTTACTCACTCGTGGTTCTAAGTGCGCAAATCGTCTTGATCAACTTACTTACTCGTGGGTCTTGGTGCGCATATCGTCCTGATAAACTTACTCACTCGTGGTTCTTGGTGCGCACATCGTCCTGATAAACTTACTCACTCGTGGTTCTTGGTGCGCATATCGTCCTAATAAACTTACTCACTCTTGGTTCTTGGTGCGCATATCGTCCTGATAAACTTACTCATTCGTGGTTCTAAATGCGCAAATCGTCCTGATAAACTTACTCACTCATGTTTCTTAGTGAGCAAATCGTCCTGATAAACTTACACACTCGTGGTTCTTAGTGCGCAAATCGTCGTGATAAATTTACTCACTCGTGGTTCTTAGTGCGCATATCGTCCTGATAACTTACACACTCGTGGTTCTTAGTGCGCAAATCGTCGTGATTAATTTACTCACTCGTGGTTCTTAGTGCGCATATCGTCCTGATAAACTTACTCACTCGTGGTTCTAGGTGCGCATATCATCCTGATAAACTTACTCACTCATGGTTCTTGGTGCGCATGTCGTCCTGAAAAACTTACTCACTCATGGTTCTTGGTGCGCATGTCGTCCTGATACTTTCTCACTCGTGGTTCTTGGTGCGCATATCGTCGTGATAAACTTACTCACTCGTAGTTGTTAGTGCGCATATCGTCCTGATAAACTTACTCACTCGTGGTTTTTAGTGCGCATATCGTCCTGATAAACTTACTCACTCGTGGTTCTTGGTGCGCATATCGTCCTGATAAACTTACTCACTCGTGGTTCTTGGTGCGCATATCGTCCTAATAAACTTACTCACTCTTGGTTCTTGGTGCGCATATCGTCCTGATAAACTTACTCATTCGTGGTTCTAAATGCGCAAATCGTCCTGATAAACTTACTCACTCATGTTTCTTAGTGAGCATGTCGTCCTGATAAACTTACCCACTCGTGGTTCTTAGTGCGCAAATCGTCCTGATAAACTTACTCACTCGTGGTTCTTAGTGCGCATATCGTCCTGATAACTTACTCACTCGTGGTTCTAGGTGCGCATTTTGTCCTGATAACTTACTCATTCGTGGTTCTAGGTGCGCATTTCATCCTGATAACTTACTCACTCGTGGTTCTTGGTGCGCATATCGTCCTGATAAACTTACTCACTTGTGGTTCTAGGTGCGCATATCATTCTGATAAACTTACTCACTCGTGCTTCTTGATGCGCATATCGTCCTGATTAACTTACTCACTCATGGTTCTTGGTGCGCATGTCGTCCTGAAAGAGTAACTCACTCATGGTTCTTGGTGTGCATGTCGTCCTGATACTTTTTCACTCGTGGTTCTTGGTGCGCATATCGTCCTGATAAACTTACGTACTCGTGGTTCTTTGTGCGTATTTCGTCCTGATAAACTAACTCATTCGTGGTTGTTAGTGCGCATATCGTCCTGATAAACTTACTCAGTCGTGGTTTGTGGTGCGCATATCGTCCTGATTAACTTACTCACTCGTGGTTCTTGGTGCGCATATCGTCCTGATAAACTTACGTACTCGTGTTTCTTTGTGCACAGATCGTCCCGATAAACTTACTTACTCGTGGTTCTTGGTGCGCATGTCGTCCCGAAAAACTTACTCAGTCATGGTTCTTGGTGCGTATGTCGTGCTGATAAACTTACTCACTCATGGTTGTTGGTGCGCATGTCGTCCTGAAAAGCTTACTTAGTTATGGTTCTTGGTGCGCATGTCTTCCTGATAAACTTACTCACTCGTGGTTCTTTGTGCGCATGTCGTCCCGACAAACTTACTCAGTCGTGGTTCATGGTGCGTATGTCATCCGGATAAACTTACTCAATCATGGTTCTTGGTGCGCATGTCGTCCTGAAAAACTTACTTACTCATGGTTTTTCGTGCGCATATCGTCATGATAAACCTATTCACTCGTGGTTTTTAGTGCGCATATCGTCCTTATCAAATTACTTACTCGTTGTTCTAGGTGCGCATATTGTCCTGATAAACTTACGTACTCGTGGTTCTTTGTGCGTATTTCGTCCTGATAAACTAACTCACTCGTGGCTGTTAGTGCGCATATCGTCCTGATAAACTTACTTACTCATGGTTCTTGGTGCGCATATCGTCGTGATAAACTTACTCAGTCATGTTTCTTGGTGCCCATATCGTGGTGATTAACTTGCTCACTCGTGGTTGTTAGTGCGCATATCGTCCTGATAAACTTACTCACTCGTGGTTGTTAGTGCATATGTCGTCCTGATGAATTTACTCACTCGTGGGTCTTGGTGTGCATATCGTCCTGATAAACTTACGTATTCGTGTTTCTTTGTGCGCATATCATCCTGATAAACTTACTTACTCGTGGTTCTTGGTGCGCAAATGGTCCTGATGGACTTTCTCACTCGTGGTTCTTAATGCGCATGTCGTCCCAAAAAACTTCCTCCGTCATGGTTCTTGGTGCGTATGTCGTGATGATAAACTTACTCACTCATGGTTCTTGGTACGCATGTCGTCCTGAAAAGCTTACGTACTTATGGTTCTTGGTGTGCATGTCGTCCTGATAAACTTACTCACTCGGTGTTCTTTGTGCGCATATCGTCCCGATAACCTTACTCAGTCGAGGTTCATGGTGCGTATGTCGTCCGGATAAACTTACTCAATCATGGTTCTTGGTGCGCATGTCGTCATGAAAAACTTACTTACTCATGGTTTTTGGTGCGCATATCGTCGTGATAAACCTATTCACTCGTGGTTTTTAGTGCGCATATCGTCCTGATTAACTTACTTACTCGTGGTTCTTGGTGCGCATATCGTCCTGATAAACTTACGTACTCGTGGTTCTTTGTGCGTATTTCGTCCTGATAAACTAACTCACTTGTGGTTCTTGGTGCGCATATCGTCCTGATTAACTTACTCACTCATGGTTTTTTGTGCACATGTCGTCCCGATAAACTTACTCACTTGTGGTTCTTGGTGCGCATATCGTCCTGATAAACTTACTCACTAGTGGTTCTAAGTACGCATATCGTCCTGATAAACTTACTCACTAGTGGTTCTAAGTGCGCATATCGTACCGATAAACTTACTCAGTCGTGGTTCTTGGTGCGTATATCGTCCTGATAAACTTACTTACCCATTGTTCTAAGTGCGCATATCGCCCTGATAAACTTACTCACTCGTGGTTCTTGGTGCGCATATTGTCCTGATAAACTTACTCACTCTTGGTTATTTGTGCGTATGTCGTCCTGATTAACTTACTCACTCGAAGTTCTTTATGTGCATGTCGTACCGATAAACTTACTCAGTCGTGGTACAAAGTGCGCAAATCGTCCTGATAAACTTACCCACTCCTGGTTCTTAGTGCGCTAATCGTCCTGATAAACTTACTCAGTCGTGGTTCTTTGTGCACATGTCGTACCGATAAACTTACTCAGTCGTGGTTCTAAGTGCGCAAATCGTCCTGATAAACTTACCCACTCGTGGTTCTTAGTGCGCAAATCGTCCTAACAAACTTACTCAGTCGTGGGTCTTGGTGCGCATGTCGTCCTGATAAACTTACTCACTCAGGGTTCTTTGTGCACATGTCGTACCGATAAACTTACTCAGTCGTGGTTCTTGGTGCGCATATCGTCCTGATAAACTTACTTACTCATGGTTCTTTGTGCGCAAATCGTCCTGATAAACTTACTCACTCAGGGTTCTTGGTGCGCATATCGTCCTGATAAACTTACTCACTCTTGGTTCTTTGTGCGTATGTCGTCCTAATAAACTTACTCACTCCTGGTTCTTAATGCGCATGTCGTCTCGATAAACTTACTCAGTCGTGGTTCTTAGTGCACATATCGTCCTGATAAACTTACTTACTCATGGTTCTTTGTGTTCATATTGTCCTGATAAACTTACCCACTCGTGGTTCTTGGTGCGCATGTCGTCCCGATAAACTTACTCACTCGTGGTTCTTAGTGCACATATCGTCCTAATAAACTTACTCACTCGTGGTTCTTAGTGCACATATCGCCCTGATAAACTTACCCACTCGTGGTTCTTGTGTTCATATTGTCCTGATAAACTTACTCACTTGTGGTTCTTTGTGCAAATCGTCCTGATAAACGTACTCATTCCTGGTTCTAAGTGAGCAAATCGTTCTGATAAACTTACTCACTCATGGTTCTTGGTGCGCATATCGTCCTGATTAACTTACTCACTCGTGGTTCTTTGTGCACATGTCGTACCGATAAACTTACTCAGTCGTGGTTCTAAGTGCGCAAATCGTCCTGATAAACTTACCCACTCGTGGTTCTTAGTGCGCAAATCGTCCTGATAAACTTACTCAGTCGTGGTTCTTGGTGCGCATGTCGTCCCAATAAACTTACTCACTCTTGGTTTTTTGTGCATATGTCGTCCCAATAAACTTACTTACTCGTGGTTCTTAGTGCGCAAATCGTCCTGATAAACTTACTCAGTCGTGGTTCTTGGTGCGCATGTCGTCCCAATAAACTTACTCACTCTTGGTTTTTTGTGCGTATGTCGTCCCAATAAACTTACTTACCCATTGTTCTAAGTGCGCAAATCGTTCTGATAAACTTACCCACTCGTGATTCTTACTGCGCAAATCGTCCTGATTAACTTACTTACTCGTTGTTCTTGGTGCGCATGTCGTCCTGATAAACTTACTCAGTCGTGGTTCTAAGTGCGCAAATCGTCCTGGTAAACTTACCCACTCGTGGTTCTTAGTGCGCAAATAGTCCTGATAAACTTACTCAGTCGTGGTTCTTGGTGCGCATGTCGTCCCGATAAACTTACTCACTCTTGGTTTTTTGTGCGTATGTCGTCCCAATATACTTACTCACTCGTGGTTCTTAGTGCGCAAATCGTCCTGATAAACTTACCCACTCGTGGTTCTTAGTGCGCAAATCGTCCTGATAAACTTACTCAGTCGTGGTTCTTGGTGCGCATGTCGTCCCGATAAACTTACTCACTCTTGGTTTTTTGTGCGTATGTCGTCCCAATAAACTTACTCACTCGTGGTTCTAAGTGCGCAAATCGTCCTGATAAACGTATTCATTCCTGGTTCTAAGTGCGCAAATCGTTCTGATAAACTTACCCACTCGTGATTCTTAGTGCGCAAATCGTCCTGATTAACTTACTTACTCGTGGTTCTTGGTGCGCATGTCGTCCTGATAAACTTACTCAGTCGTGGTTCTAAGTGCGCAAATCGTCCTGGTAAACTTACCCACTCGTGGTTCTTAGTGCGCAAATCGTCCTGATAAACTTACTCAGTCGTGGTTCTTGGTGCGCATGTCGTCCCGATAAACTTACTCACTCTTGGTTTTTTGTGCGTATGTCGTCCCAATATACTTACTCACTCGTGGTTCTTAGTGCACATATCGTCCTGATAAACTTACTGGCGGTTCTTAGTGCGCATATCGTCCTGAGAAACTTACTCACTCGTGGTTCTTAGTGCGCATGTTGCTCTGATAAATTTACTCACTCGTGGTTCTTAGTGCGCATATCGTCCTGATAAACTTACTCACTCGTGGTTCTTGGTGCGTTTTTCGTCCTGGTATCGTGTGTCTTCCGATAAATGGTGAAACACATTGGTATCATTGTTGTCTATAAAGCCAATCCACCCAACGCGATACATAAATGTCGGATCATTCGGATTGAAGCACTTTACTTCAGAGTAACACGTGATCATGACGTCACTTCCGTTGTTATAACAGTCGCATTCCTCCTTATGAAGAATCTTCGGTTGAGGTACATCACATGCTTTGTGGATAAATTGGTGAAGAAACGAAGAGAAAAAAATGAAAAATGAATCTTATAAAATAACAAGAGGCCCAGAGGGCCTGTATTGCTCACCTGGTTTGTAATGCCAAGTAATGTTCTAAATACAGGTTCATTGTTTCTTTTCTGAAGGAATTCGAATATTTACCTCTAATTCACCTACTGGGCCCTACCCATCCTGCCCCCGGGGGGGGGGGGGGGTCCAGAGCCAACATTTATAGAAGTTCTGTTCCCCTTCCCCCATAGATGTTTGTGGCAAAATTTGGTCACAATCCATGCAGAACTCTAGGACAAGTAGCGATTTATAGGATTTACCTCTATTTCCCCTATTGGGCCCCGCCCCTCCTGCCCCCTGGGGGTCAGAGCCTAACTTTATACAAGTTCTGTTCCCCTTCCCCCAAGGATGTTTGTGGCCAAATTTGGTTACAATCCATGCAGAACTCTAGGACAAGTAGCGATTTATAGGATTTACCTCTATTTCCCCAATTGGGCCCCGCCCCTCCTGCCCCCGGGGGGGGGGGGGTCAGAGCCAAACTTTATACAAGTTCTTTTCCCCTTCCCCCAAGGATGTTTGTGGCCAAATTTGGTTACAATCCATGCAGAACTCTAGGACAAGTAGCGATTTATAGGATTTACCTCTATTTCCCCTATTGGGCCCCGCTCCTCCTGCCCCTCAGGGGTCACAGCCAAACTTTATACAAGTTCTGTTCCCCTTCCCCCAAGGATGTTTGTGGCCAAATTTGGTTACAATCCATGCAGAATCTCTAGGACAAGTAGCGATTATAGGATTACCTCTATTTCCCCTATTGGGCCCCGCCCCTCCTGCCCCGGGGGTCAGAGCCAAACTTTATACAAGTTTCTGTTCCTTTCCCTCCAAGGATGTTTGTGGCCAAATATGTTTACAATCCATGCAGAATCTAGACAAGTAGCGATTTATAGGATTTACGTCTATTTCCCCTATTGGGCCCCACCCATCCTGCCCCGGGGGGTCAGAGCAAACATTTATAGAGTTCTGTTCCCCTTTCCCTAAGGATGTTTGTGGCCAAATTTGCGTCACAATCCATGCAGAACTCTAGGACAAGTAGCGATTTATAAGATTACCTCTATTTCCCCTATTGGGCCCCGCCCCTCCTGCCCCGGGGGGTCTCAGAACCAACTTTATAAAAGTTCTGTTCCCCTTCCCCCAAGGATGTTTGTGGCCAAATTTGGTTACAATCCATGCAGAACTCTAGCAAAGTAGCGTATTATAGGATTTATTACCTATCTTCTCCTCTTATTTGTGGGCCCCCGCCTCCTCCTGCCCTCGGGGGTCAGAGCTCTAATCTATTATATCAATTGCTTGTCCCTACCTACCAACAGAATGTTGTAGGCCAAATTTGGTTACAATCCATGCAAGAACTCTATGGCAAGTAGCGATTTATAGGATTACCTCTATTCCCCTAATTGGGCCCCGCCCCTGCCTGCCCCCGGGGGTGTCAGAGCAACATTTATAGAAGTTCTGTTCCCTTCCCCCAAGGATGTTTGTGGCCAATTTGGTTACAATCCATGCAGAACTCTAGGACAAGTAGCGATTTATAGGATTTAACTCTATTTCCCCTATTGGGCCCCGCTCCCTCCTGCCCCCGGGGGTCAGAGCCAACTTTATAAAGTTTGTTCCCCTTCCCCCAAAAGTTTTGGCCAAATTTGGTTACAATCCATGCAGAACTCTAGGACAGTAGCCGATTTATAGGATTTACCTCTATTTCCCCTATTGGCCGCCGCCCCTCCTGCCCCCGGGGGTCAGAACCAAACTTTATACAAGTTCTGTTCCCCTTCCCCAAGGATGTTTGTGGCCAAATTTGGTTACAATCCATGCCGAACTCTAGGACAGTAGCGATTTATAGGATTTACGTCTATTTCCCCTATTGGGCCCCGCCCCTCCTGTCCCGGGGGTCAGAGCCAAACTTTATACAAGTTCTGTTCCCCTTCCCCCAAGGATGTTTGTGGCCAAATTTGTTTGGCAATCCATGCAGAACTCTAGGACAAGTAGCGATTTATAGATTTACCTCTACCCTATGGGCCCCGCCCCTCCTGCCCCCGGGGGTCAGAACCAAATTTATACAAGTTCTGTTCCCCTTCCCCAAGGATGTTGTGGCCCAATTTGTTTTATCAATACATGCAGAACTCTAGGACAAGTAGCGATTTATAGGATTTACCTCTATTTCCCCTTTTGGGCCCCGCCCCTCCTGCCCTCGGGGGGTCAGAGCCTAACTTTATACAAGTTCTGTTCCCCTACCCCCAAGGATGTTTGTGGCCAAATTTGGTTACAATCCATGCAGAACTCTAGGACTAGTAGCGATTTAAAGGAAATGTTGACGGACGGACGACGGACGGACGACGGACGACGGACGGACGACGGACGCCGCGCTATGACATAAGCTCACCGGCCCTTCGGGCCAGGTGAGCTAAAAAAGAGATAAACAAGATCAAAAAAGTAAAAACGAGAAAAAATATAAAATGGTAAAAACAATACAGTTGTGCGACCGCACATGTCACAACGTACAAAAAACTGTGTACGCACATAGTGCGCACATCTATGCGGTGTGCGATGCGTACCGCACAGCTGTGCGTAGATGTTTGTACATGTAAAGTTGATGTGTTGGATATACTCAATGTAATTGGTACAAAAGTCTGTCACATACACTGATATACATTTACTGTAACATTGAACGTGAGTAAATGACTTAGCTTGTGTACTGTTAACTCAAGCACACATATCTGTCGTTATGGTCACTAGGCCTAGGACCCTTTCCTCCCTCTTTCCCCATTCCACCACCTAAGAAGGCGACACCTTACCTGAGATGATGATCAGTGTCAGGGGTCACAGGTAATAGGCCACGGGCTAAGGGGGTCCTACATGCACCCCCCCCCCAACCTCCGAACCAATATTTTTCTTAACTTTTATGACCCACTGATTACAAATCAAAATGTTAACATTGCATAAATGGGGTTGAACTTCCGGTTATGACGTCATCAAGATGGCCGCCATCTCGAATTTCACTAAAAAATGAAAAATATTTATAACATTGACATTTTTCAACTGAAGTAGACAAATGAGGTATCAAAATGGCCACAATAGAACAACAAATACATATCAGTACCAAATAATCCAATACATGTAGTGATTTTCACTCAGGAAATGAAAAAATGATATTTTAAGCTCAAAAATGATAATTTTTTAGCAAATTTTTCTGACTTGACGCAGCAAAAATGTTTTTCAACAGCTATCTATTATTTCTTATCCATTTTTTGACCACTTATCAATCAGTATAAATAATAACAACAACAAAAACCAATGTTAACATTGTATAAGTTCTGGTTATGACGTCATCAAAATGGCGGCCATCTCGAATTTCACTAAAAAGTAAAAAATAGTCATAACATTGACATTTTTCAACTGAAGTAGACAAATGAGGTATCAAAATGACCACAATATAACAACAAATATATATCTGGACAAAATATTCCAATATATGTAGTGATTTGTACGCAGGAAATGAAAACACAAGATTTATGCTCAAAAATGGCAATTTTGATGCATTTTTTTCATATTTGGCTTCACGCAGCAAAAATGTTTCCCGGCAACAAATTAATATTCGTAATCAGTTATTTGATCTGTTGTCGACCAGTAAGAACAACAACAGAAATATAAAGAAATGCAAAAGTGAATTATTTTTTTACCATCATTTGGTTTACAAAGCATCACCGGATGCGTATACAGCGCATATGATTGTTATCGAAGTGGAACTTCAAAATAATCCATTTTCATGTTCGAAATTTTGTAGACTAGTAGTAAGGGGTGCCGATTGGGACTTTATCTTTTTTGTAATCAAAATCAATTTTGTGTACATAACGAAATCATTTTCGTCTTACAAAATTATCTTTTAGCACACGAAAATCATTTTTGTCTCCACAAAATTCATTTCTGTCATGACAAAATTCATTTTTGTTGGCGAAATAGAGTTTTGTCAGACAAAAATGAAATTTGAACAGAAAGTTTGATTTTGTGTCACAAAAGTCTATTTTGTCACTGAATCTAAATATAGATATATGTAAATGAACTGTCTCATCACGATTTTGTGACGTGGCCTCTCATTGGATATAGTGACCGTTGGTGTATAGCATTATATAATCAGGGGCGTAGAAAGGGGCGTAGGAAGCAGGGGGGGGGGAGGGGGGCAGGGGGGGCAATTGCCCCCCCCTTCCCGTTCCCCAGGACAGGAGGGAGCAAACATATCTTTTTGCCCCCCCCCCCCCATTTTCGCCGAGTGAAATGTTCTAAAAATGCACATTTAAAAGAAAAAAGGGTCCTCCTGCACATTTTTGAACTTCATTTTAGAAAAATTTTCGCTGCGCGGCGCGCTTCCTAAAACGTTCAAGCGCGTTTAGTTTAAACATATTTTATTGACATAAAATGACAAAAGGATAAGTCATTAAGTTTTACCAACTTATATGCGACTTCTCCTGAAATATAGAAAATATAAACATACATAAATGAATAGTCACGTGATTACATGGAAAAAAATAGTATGAATTCACATAAAACACCAAGAACATTAAACTAGTAAGAGAGAGGGAGAAAGATAGAGATCAGTCCCATTAATCGGGTTAAGAAATTGATTTGTACTATTAGTATTCGTGTGATACCATTATAATATATAAAACAAGCGATGAAAAATGGGAAAAAAATCTTGACAACTTGTAATGATATAGGAAATAAGTAAGAGAGCGAAAGAGAGAGGGGGAGAGAGAGTGTGAAAGAGAGAGAGATAGAAAGAGAGAAAAAGATAGATGAAGAGAGAGAGAGTCGATCAATCGAATCTACCCGTTCTTACCAGGAATTGCTGTACAGCTTTTGCAATTTTCATGTTATTAATGATTGAAATGTTAAGATCACCTTTGCATAGAATATCAATGTAAATGGCGCCTTCGTCCCACGATAAATCAGTGTTGAGAAGTGCTCGATGATTGGCATACAAAGGGCAGACAATAAAGAAGTGATAGCTGTCCTCACAGGGATGTCCACACTGACAATATGCAGAATCGGTAAGATTTGCTCTAAAAAGGTCATATTTTAGGGAACTTGCTCGGTTTCTTAGACGACAATGGAGGATATTAAGTTTTCTTGGTCCATATGTTGCAAAAGGAAAATTAAAGTTTGAATTTGTTTTCAGGGATTTCATCATATTGAGTTTAAAAGAATTTATGGAAGGAGAATTTCTAATGTTATGGTCTAAAACATTCCAAAGATGTATAGTAGAGGGAAAAAATGAACTTTGAGATAATTGTAACCGATAGTAGTGTTCTCTTATTTGATATGCATTTCGTAAGTTATAAGGGGTTAAATTACCAACATCATCAGGCAATATATCTATGAGGAAACTTGGTGCCATACCATGGACTATTGAATATAACATCGAAAGTTTTAACGAGCTTCACGTCTCTTAGAAAGTGGCAGCCAACCGGTTCGCGGTATAAAAACTCAGTTTTAGTAAAAACTGGAAGCCCTGTAACAATCCTTGCCGCTTCTAACTGAATATTTTCAAGTTTTAAAGAATTATTTACTCCGCAGTTGTCCCACTACTCACACGCATACTCAAGCAAAGGTCTTATATAAGTGAGATACAGTTTTTTCCAAGTTATTTCTTTTTAGAATTAGTTTAAGTTTGCGTAGGGTTGCTATGTATTTAGTTACTTTACTTGTGATATATTCTATATGGATATTCCACTTACAGTCGTTAGTTATAATAACATAATTTGATTTAACATATTTTATTGCAAATATATACAAAAGGATTGGGTACAAGTTTTATGCAACTTATATTGCCACCCTTTCCAAAATACTGAACAAATACAAAACATGATATGCAAAGTAATGAAATATATAAATATGATTAAATAGTAAATAAGAACACTTTGAGAGAGAGAGAGAAGAGAGAGAGGGGGAGGGGGAGTAAGGAGAGGGAGATAATACAATGTCTTAAAATTGTAATAATAAATCGACTTAATCCATAAGCAAGCGTTCGCCCCTTAGTACCAACTTGCCATAATATCTAAAATAACGTGATTTAAGTCGATTTCTAGATAACACAAAAATACACAAAAGAGATATCGAAAAGAACTGATAGGTGTATAACAATAAAGGTATTCGTCTAATATTAAAATCTTTTGCTTAATTTAATAAAGTTTTGAACATATAAAAATATGCCTGTGTTCGTTTCCAGAGACAGATCCTCATTTCCAAACAAGATTAAATTTAAATCAATAAGAACATTTAAATTCATATTATTTAGGCTTTCCAATAGCAAATTCCTTTCAACATTATAATTTTTACATTCGAAAAAAAAAGTGATGTACACTCTCACAAATATGTCCACAGTTACAGCATGGAGTTTCCACAAGGTTTATCCTGAACAAATCGTAATTTAGGGAACTACATTGATGTATAATAACACCGAGGTGTTTGTGATTATTAGTAAAATGAATGGGAGTGTCATCAAAAGTAAGGGACGGGTTATACGGTAACTGGCGATTAGATATGACTAGAGCCTCTGTTTTAAAGGGATTGAATTTCATCAACCAATCTTTCGACCAAATTTCTAGTTTCCTTAAGTCCGATTGTGCTTCGTTCTCGATTAGAAGTAAGTTCGAGGATGAGTAAGAGAGTGATGTATCGTCTGCAAAAAGCCTAGTTAGAGAAGCAAGATTACAAGAGATATAATTTATGTATATCAGGAAAAACAAGGGTCCAAGTACAGAACCTTGTATCAAATCTCAAGATTTTGGCTCTATAGATATACAGATATCACTATGTGTAATAAAAAAATTGTTGTGTAATACACATATTGCACATATATAAGAATATCCATATGTCTGTAGAGACCATAGCCTGTGGTGCCTGTTGTTAAATTGCATTATTCATTATTAACTATTTTTAAGTTGCAAAGTTTTGATTAACTTTAATTAGTCCAGGTCAATCAAGGTCTACAGGTAAAAGCTCTTAGCAACTCCACTTAGTGTTTGAAGCAATATCACACTAAAGGAATTATGATTGCTTGAATATATAAAAAATAAACTAACAAAATAATCTAATAAAGTTATATTTTCCGTCAGGTTAGACTATATACATACTAAAAAAATAATTTTACTGCAATTACTCTAATGACATGAGAATCACATGCTATGGTCAGCTTATTTACTACTATATGCTATTTTGAACTCCAGTCATTTTTTATTGACTTAAAATTCAATGCATAATATGTGTACATGTACATTATACAATGTATATGTATGTGCTATTTGTGTATGAATATGATTGTATAAGAAACACCTAGGTCTTTCATCATATACATCTTTCCATTCATTTGATTCAGAGGCAAATTCTGAACGTCATATGATATGATAGCTATATGGTTCATTGGCAAACTTTATGTACATGTAGTTGTTTTTTTGTATATGTACATCACAAATTAAACCAAGAGAGCTGTCTTCATTATCTACACAGAAATTGTATACATAATTGCATATTAGACATTCAGAACTTATAACACACACTAAACAGGTCTTATTTCAACCTCAACCCCTTTCTTTCTTTTTTGTTTTTTTTTCTTAATTTTCTGTAATCCTTGAAATCATATAACCAAATGTTTATAGATTCACCAGAAATTTATCATCATGTTTTCAACGAATATGGAGCTTTTCCAACATAAATATCAGCTATATACATACATGTATAAAGTTTTATACTCGTTTATGGCGGTACATGGTGATTTTTTTTATCACACATTGATATGTATACACATATGACTTTGAACAAAAATGCATATAATGTCAAGTTTGCTCTCCGTGCTTATTTTACTTGATTTCTCATTGTATTTTATTTCGACCTTTATAAAATAAATGGTTATCCAAGGCAAGTTAAATATCGTCTGAGATATTTATTTAAAAAGTATCATCAGAGATTTACATGTAGATAACCATTTTTGTCTCTGTCTAGTACGATGTATCTTGTCTATTTCATTATTTATTTATCGATACCATTATTTTTATATAAGGTACATATCTAGTCTAGTACGATGTATTGTATCAATACCGTTCCGACAAAAATCCCTCCGGTGGCCCCCTGAAATTAGGCAAAGCGTTGTCAACCGATCGCCGTATTGTAAACACTCAAAATGACCGAATGGAAGTATGTGTACAGGACAATAATGTATATTTATTGTTCTGGGGGACTCTTTAACTTCATCACATAACAAAACATTCACATGTTCATGATAAGTAACAAGTTCTTCTGCTAACATGAACTACACACTTATAACTGGGCACGCCATTTCGTTTGGTCTGGAAAGTCACGTGATCGTCTAAGCATTGAAAATGGCGCGGTATGCATATTTTAATCATTAATTTCTTTTGAACTCGGGACTTTTTTGGTGTGTAGTTAGGGGAAAATTGATAACTTTTTATAATATATGTACACTAATTTTCTTTTGTTGATTTATGGACCCAGAAAGATACGTTCGATAATATACTACATGTATGCCTGGTAAAACCTATAATCTAGCTTGAATTAATGTAACTACATGTACACTATATATCTTTTAAACGATTTTGCGTATAGTTAAGTTTGAATATATAATTAAATGTAAAATGTAATGAGACAACATGACAATAGTTTTAATTAATAAAATTGTCCTCTTTAAACTATTTATGTAATTTGTTTTAGTCATTTAAATACAATCAAGTTTTAAAACTGAAAAATTGTTCAAGTTTACAAAAGAAAAAAAGTTTGAAGATATTTATCAAATACGTACGTAGTAAATCAACATTGTAAAGGTCTAATTAGCCGATATGGTGTAACAGTGTCAATTATTTGACATTTGCATTTGTATAAATTAGTATTAATTTATTTGGTATTTGTAGTAACATTTGTATTAACAAATATGTACATCAGGTTACCGTATATGTTTACCTGTGTGTAGTATGTGAGTGTATATACTACACTGTTATGTAACACCTGTGCAAACCTGTCTGCCAGGGTTCAGAGTTTATATCTATTTTTATATTGAGAGTGACCATGGGTCATTGCGCACCCGCGTTTTTTAGGGTAGCGTCACTCCCGTACTGGCCGTCGTAGAGGAAGGACGTACATGTATTTATGACTATATGTAGATCTTGATCTAGAGCGTACTTTAGATAGATCAGCTCCATTACTATGTAAGTACTTTATTTATGAATTATCTATGTTCATATTCATTATAAAGATTACGTTTAATTGTATTATTTATATCTTTTGTTTCATCTGTGAATCAGAAGTATTTGGAGAGTAAATTCGCTAATTGATTAGTATTTGTATTTCCCGCCAAATTGTATCGATTGTAATATTTATGTTTTGATTATTCTGGTAATTGTAAGCTTTGTGCATTTCATAGTCTGTGGTTTATATAATCTGCTAGACGTCCGACGCCAGTACGTTTATGTGTTTTTTACTATTTTGTCATTTGTTAAATTGTAGCGTTTTGTGCGCACGTTCCATCATATCATGCCACAATAGCACATTTACATATACATTGTATAATGTACATATACACATATTGTGCATTGAATTTTAAGTCAATAAAAATGACTGGAGTTCAAAATAGCCATCAGTTAGAATAAAGCTGACCATAGCATGTGATTCTCATGTCATTAGAGTAATTGCCAGTAAAATTATTTTCAGTATGTATATAGTCTAACCTGAGGAAAATCTAACTTATTAGTTGATAATTTGTTAGTTTATTTTTTATATATTCAAGCAATCCTAATTCCTTTAGTGTGATCTTGTCCAAACACTTCGTGAAGTTGCTAAGAGCTTTGTAATGTATACCTTGATGACTTGACATTATTATTAGTTACTTCTAATTAATCAAAACTTTGCCAACTTAAATAAATTTAATGAATAATGCAATTTCACAACATGTACACAAGGCTATTGTCTCTACAATATATGGATATTCTTATATATATGTACAATCTGGTATTACACACAACAATTTTTTTATTACACATAGTGATATATGTATATCTATTAGAGCCAAAATCTTGAGAATTTGACATGACTTTTGACCCAAATAACCTTTGATCTAGCTCCAGTCTTGTTTGCCTATTTATTTTCTGTATATTTGAACATTTCTAAAAATGAACGAACTAAATATAAGTTAAACAACTCAGACAACTGACAATAACATATTTTAATTTGGTTTATTGTTCATTAAAATTGGAATTACATCCTTGTCCCATATAAATTATTCAAAAGATAAATATACATTACTAGGTATGTAAACATGCCAATTAATCATTATTATTCCTTTTTCATTTGTGTTGAAGAAGAAATAAATAATTTGAAAATATCCTGGTGAAAATAGTAATGAATGTATGCTAGGTTTGTTCTGTCCTTTCCTCCTTGAAAATATATGCTTTTCTGGTTCATAATGGGCTACATTACAAACAGACTTTTATTTTTTTACTGTCCAGTTTTTGATCTCAGAGAACATGTAGTTGTTCTTTCCCTTTTATTTATTGGGCGAAGCTGCCATTCACATCTTGCACGTTGTGTCATACTGGATCTGAAGGTTTCCATTACCATTCTATAAAGAAAAATATGGAGTTAAATGTCAGTTAATGTACATAGCATAACTACTGTGATACATGCATGCTACATATCTTTCAGTGCTAAGTCCTACATGTAAAAAACAAACTCAGTTCCCCAATTGCTTTTCTGTCAAACACAAACTTATTAACAATTATTACACATCCATGAAATAATTTACCGATGGCCTAAGAAGAGGTATGCAACACCAAACATTGTAAGCTTTAACGGTAATATATGAAAACAGTTTTCGAGAGCTCAGTTCACTGTTTTGCCGTTCGTATAGTGATATTCAATACCCCGGCCGTATTTAGGGAGCGACGCGGGCGGAAACTAAGACGACCCGCGTTATGAAAATTAACATTTTATTAATTTTGACTTACACATTTTTCAGCAAGGTTGATTGATATATGTAGTCTTAAACCTGTAAGTTCAATAACTATTTGCGACTATTACAAAAATTATCGAAATCTCGTTTTACATTCCCGTTAATTAAAATATAAAAGGCGTTTTCGGACAAGTAGTGGGCTTTAATGTCGAGATTAAAATAAAGTTCATTCTTTTTGGTGTTGGAGAGATATATAGGATTTTATTGTGCACTCGATATCTGGGTTGTAAACTTTACTTTGTAATATTAAAAATATCCACTACATTCCAGAGCAAAACACAAAAGTTCCTTAAAGACATCTAATAACAACACAAAACACATGCAAGACTGTTCCTGGCGTCAATAGGAGTTCATTTCGCTGTTTTGCCGTCTGTGCCGAGTGCTGCGTAGTGCATAGAACTACCACGCGGTATTTTAGCACGACGGTGGCGAAAAAAACAATAGGACGCACCGCGATTATGATGAAAAAGTAATATCACCTCAATATGAACTTCACATAACGGCACATGGAATAAAAATGGCTAAAAATTAAAAAGTAAACTCATGAAATTGAACGATTTCACTATTTTATTTTTCGAGATATCGGCAGCCATACTGTACGTGTGCGTACATGTACACATACATCTTTATTTATGTGTAACAGTGGTTTATACCATTCATTAAAAATAATATATACATGGGAAATAACGAAATATATATTTTACAAGTACTTATTGAGATATGTGTTGGTAATTACGTATAAATAGTATTAATTTCCCAATTATTGGCTGTTACCCGAGGTGATCTACCAGCGAAGCCATGCACGAGCGGCCGTGGTCTGGCCAGGTGGTTTACATTTCGTTATATTTATATTAATTAGTGTTATGAACAGATTTTTCGTGTATAAAAGAAATATGATACATTGTAATCAATTATCTATTCATAACTTTTTCACAACATGGATTTCTACGTGTGAACAAAAAGCGGGTACGTGTGACGGCCCGGCACCGCTTCGCAAGCTGGCTTCAACACTAAATCTACACAAATATAAATGTCTGTAACCTCTGAAACAATAAGAAGCTATTTAAAAAATCAGAATTTGCAAGTATGAAAGTGTAAACTTTTGCCAGCGTATCGATTGTGTAGCAGGGATGTACATATCTGTTATTGTTTTTATTAGTCGCCATACTGTGTTTGTACCTTTGAGGACCCGGATGTAAACTTTCTGTGACGTCACGCCATCTTTTCTGAAATCTCCTATAGGCCTACGGTAAAGTTTATAAGAAGTGTCATATTAGGCAAATAACGTTAATAAAGTTGAAAGTTCCACTGCAAATGACATCTTAAAAATTCACAGTTCAATAACTGTAATCTATAACTTCAAGTCTTCAACAATGTCTTACTTTTCCTGACAATTAAAGTGTCAATATAGAGTACATAGGCATCTTTCAATGTTTACGTTGCCATGTTGAAAGTAGTTCTGACGAAGTAGATCCAATATGGCGACTTCGGAAGTAAGTCCGAGGTGTATTCTTTACAGAATGCCCGAGGAGTTCCGATTGAATTAAAGGCCCACTATCTTTCCGGAGCAAAATATAAACATTAATTAAAGCCGCATAATCCGTATCTTTCAGGGTCCGTAAATCAACAAAAGAAAATTAGGGTACATATATTATAAAAATTTATCAACTTTCCCCTAATTACACACCCAAAAAGTCCCGAGTTCAAAAGAAATTATTAATGATTAAAAATTCGATATGCATAGTGTTTGAATATGCATTTTCAATCGTAGACGACCACGTGACTTTCCAGACCAAACGAAATGGCGTGCCCAGTCAAAAGTGTGTCGTTCATGTTAGCAGGATCTTCTACGGAAGAACTTGTTACTTATCATGAACAAGTGAATGTTTTGTTATGTGATGAAGTTAAAGAGTCCCCCAGAACAATATAAATACATTGTCGTCGTGTAAACAATACTTCCATTCGGTCACTTTGAGTGTTTACAATACGGTGATCGGTTGACTATGCTTTGCCTAATTTCCGGGGGCCACCGGAGGGATTTTTGTAGGAACGGTATTTAAACTTCGTATAAAATACGTGTTGCGATACCATACATCGTACTAAACAAGATAATAAATTGTACAAAAATGTACCAGATATATAAATAATGGTATTGATAAATAATGAAATAGACAAGACACATCGTACTATATAGAGACGAAAATGGTTATCTACATGTAAATCTCTGGTGATATTTTTTAAAATAAATATCTCAGACGATATTTGACTTACCTTGGATAACCATATAACTTGTTTTATAAAGGTCCACATGAAATATGATAATAAATCAAGTAAAATAAGCACGGAGACCAAACTTGACATAATATGCATTTTTGTTCAATGTCATATGTGTATACATGTATACATACATATCTACATGTAAATTAGTTTAAAAAAATCACCATGTACCGCCATAAACGAGTATAAAACTTAATACATGTTATTGTATGTATATTTCTGATATTTATGTTGGAAAAGCTCCATGTTCGTTAAAACATGGTGATAAATTTCTGGTGAAACATTAAACATTTGATTACATGATTTCAGGGATTACAGAAAATTAAAAAAAAAATAAAAGAAAGAATGGAGTTGAGGTTGCAATAAGGCGGTTTAATGTGTGTTAAAAGTTCTGAATGTCTAACATGCAATTATGTATATATTTTCTGTGTAGATAATGAAGACAGCTCCCTTGGTTAAATTTGTGATGTACATGTATATGTACATGCAACTTCGCTAGCCAAGGGTATTAAGTCTGATTAAAAGTAGAGTATCTGCTTATACCCTTGGCTAGCGAAGTTGATGTACATGATATCTTGCCAATGAACCATATAGCTACCATATAATATGATATCCAGCCGTGAATTTGCCTCTGAATCAAATGAATCAGAAACATGTATAATGAAAGACCTAGGTGTTTCTTATACAATCATATTTCATGCACAAATAGCACATTTATATACATTGTATTGTGTACATATACACATATTGTGCATTGAATTTTAAGTCAATAAAAATGACGGGAGTTCAAAATAGCATCCAGTAGTAATAAGCTGACCATAGCATGTGATTCTCATGTCATCAGAGTAATTGCAGTAAAATTCATTTTTCAGTATGTATATAGTCTAACCTGGTGGAAAATCTAACTTTATTAGTTGTAATTTGTTAGTTTATTTTTATATATTCAAGCAATCCTAATTCCTTTAGTGTGATCTTGCTCCAAACACTTCGTGAAGTTGCTAAGAGCTTGTACATGTATACCTTGATTGACTTGGACTAATTAGAAGTTATTGTCAGTCTATTCCTTTCTAATTCAATCAAAACTTTGCAACTTAAAATAGCCAATAATGAATAATGCAATTTCACAACATGTATCACAGGCTATTGTCTCTACAGATATATGGATATTCTTATATATATGTACAATCTGTGTATTACACAACAACAAGATTTTTTTTATTACACATAGGGATATATGTATATCTATAGAGCCAAAATCTTGAGATTTGACACTGACTTTTGACCCAAATAACCTTTGATCTAGCTCCAGTCTTGTTTGCTATTTATTTTCTGTATTTGAACATTTCTAAAATGAACACTATATAATTAAACAACTCAGACAACTGACATATATTATTTTAATTGGTTTATTGTTCATAAATTGGAATTACATCCTTGTCCCATATAAATTATTCAAAAGTTATACATACTAGGTATGTAAACATGCAATAATCATTATTATTCCTTTTTCATTTGTGTGAAGAAGAAATAAATAATTTGAAAATATCCTGGTGAAAATAGTAATGAATTATGCTAGGTTTGTTCTGTCCTTCCTCCTTGAAAATAATTTCTTTCTGGTTCATAATGGGTACATTACAAACAGACTTTTATTTTTTTACTGTCAGTTTTGATCTCAGAGATACATGTAGTTGTTCTTCCCTTTTATTTTTGGGCGAGCTGCCATCACATCTTGCACTTGTGTCATCTGGTTGAAGGTTCCATACATTCTATAAAGAAAATATGGAGTAAATGTCAGTTATGTACATAGATAACTACTGTATACATGCATGTACATAATCTTTCAGTGTAAGCCTACATGTAAAACAAACTAGTTCCAATTGTTTTCTGTCAAACACAAATTTATAACAATTACACATCATGAAATATATACCGATGGCCTAAGAAGAGGTTGCAACACCAAACATATGTAAGCTTTACCGCGTAATATATGAAAACAGTGGAGAGTCATTTCACTGTTTTGCCGTCTGGTATAGTGATATTCAACTACCGCGCCGTATTTAGGACGACGGCGGGAAACATAAGACGACCCGCGTTATGAAAATTAACATTTTATTAATTTTGATTAAATTTTTCAGAAGGTGATGATATATGTAGTCTTAACGGTAAGTCAATAACTTTTGCGACTCTACAAAATTATCGATCTCGTTTTACATTCCCGTTTAATTAAAAATAAAAAGGCGTTTCGGAAAGGTAGTGGGCCTTTAATGTCGAATAAAATAAAGTTTAAGATTTTCTGGTTGGAGAATATATAGGGATTTTATTGTGCACTCGATATCTGGGTGTAAACTTTACTTTTTTAGATATTAAAAATATCCACTACATTTCCAGAGCAAAACACAAAGGTTTCTTAAAGACATTAATAACAACACCAAACACATGCAAGACTTTCCTGCGTAATAGGAGGGTCATTTCGCTGTTTTGCCGTCTGTGCCGAGTGTGCGTAGTGATAGTAACTACCACGCGGTATTTAGGACGACGGTGGGAAAAATAGGACGACCCGCGTTATGATAATGTAACAGTGTCAATCAAGCATTAATTTATTTGGTATTTGTATTAACATTTGTATTAACAAATATGTACATCAGGTTACCGTATATGTTTACCCGTGTGTAGTACGTGAGTGTATATACTACACTTATGTAACACCTGTGCAAACCTGTCTACCAGGGTTCAGAGGTTATATCTATTTTTATATTGAGAGTGACCATGGGTCATTGCGCTCCCGCGTTTTTTAGGGTAGCGTCACTCCCGTACTGGCCGTCGTAGAGGAAGGACGTACATGTATTTATGACTATATGTAGATCTTGATCTAGAGCGTACTTTAGATAGATCAGCTCCATTACTATGTAAGTACTTTATTTATGAATTATCTATGTACATATTCATTATAAAGATTATGTTTAATTGTATTATTTATATCTTTTGTTTCATCTGTAAATCAGAAGTATTTGGAGAGAAAATTCGCTAATTGAATTGATTAGTATTTGTATTTCCCGCCAAATTGTATCGATTGTAATATTTGTGTTTTGATTATTCTGGTAATTGTAAGCTTTATGCATTTCATAGTCTGTGGTTTATACAATCTGTTAGACGTCCGACGCCAGTACGTTTATGTGTTTTTTACTATTTTGTCATTTGTTAAATTGTAGCGTTTTGTGCGCACGTTCCATACGACGTACGGGTGTTCCCTACTCCAACAATGTTAGAGGTATAGCACGACGAGACACTTTTGATCATTACGTCGTGTTTCTAATATTATTGGATTAGGGTGTTCCCGGGAGTCGGGTCCTCTTCATTCATGAAGAGGTAGGTTTTGTGAATTTTCCTATGTTGTAACTGTTTGTAGTAGCATTAAATTATTATAAGTTAATTTACCAATGTAACGTATTGCTGTAAGCGTTAAGCGTACTATTGTACTATTAATAGCGACTGAGTTATTCAGTAAGAGCTGCGTTAGAGCAATCGTATTGGTTTAGTGTGAGCTAGTAGCTTGTGCTGGGTGCGTACATCCGTCACGTTATTGTAAATGGATTGTTCCATTATACTGTATTTACATGTAAGCTACATCATCTATATTGTACACTAAATTGTTGTTGTTTGTTATTTTAGGGTGTTTTTATGGAGTAATAAACTTCATCATTGGATTACTTTCTGCGTGGAGTGCTTCATTTCTTTAAAACCACCAAGTAGACCCTGCTACAGGTATACTGTTTAGCAGTACAAGAACGTAAATTGTCAAGTAAACAAAACCAAATACCTATTTATTATTGAATGAATATCCTATATATTTCACGTTTAGATTTACCATATCTTTGATACAGTAGTGTATTATTTGTGTAGTCATTTCGCCACAAACTGATTAGCTACCTGTGTTTGAATATTCTAATTCTATCACAAAACGTTGTTTTCGGTTGGGGAATACGTACTTGATCTAAGTAAGGATATATGCTTATATAAGTCTTAAGAATGTGAGCCTTAAAGGAATGTTGACATATCCTCTGTGATACGGGGTGATACAGAGGTAATGATTTCCTGGTCAGTAGCACAGGTCCAGATAATATGTAAACTGTAGCTGTAATCTACATATCTATACTATATCTAATATCTGTCTATTGTATATATCATCCTACATTGGTAATTTCTTATAATGTATCGTTTCACACCGCCAGTCCTCCGTTGCGGTTCCCTGATTGTGGGGATAACGAAACGAAGAGCCCCGAGACATATACTGTATCCATCTTCAGTAACCTATATCATAAATTATATAGCCATTTATAACTTTCCTAGCTGACATGTGATATCTATTTGACTCGTTTTAAAAAAAGAGTAGAGTACTTGCAGACTTTTTAACGGTCAGCTAATAAAAAGAAGTTCGCTCCACATTATAACACTTCCTGATGTAAGTGATGGTATACCAGTGAATACATGTAGATCCCAAAAGGTCGTTTGCTGCTGTAATACGTACACGCGACGATTATTGAACAACTTTATAAACAAACTATATATGTCAATATGTATATTATAAATGTATACTCAGTATACACAACTTACACAGATATATAAAATCATAGATATGTATAGTATAAACAGCACGAGGGGCTTGGCTAAGCGTCGACATGACTCAGACAAGGAGGACATAATCTTGTTAGTATTACATGTAGATCTTATGTACAATTACAGAAGGCATACGGTATACATACCTGTATACACCTTTAGTGACGTCGTAATTAGAAACACCCATAGTTGTATAGATAGTGTTATGTGGTCAGTACGTCCGCCAGTGCCCATCTTTATCGTCAGCACATGCATACACTATATAGTCTTTACAGCGAAAGGAAAGTCTTCCCATGTATGGTAGCCCACAAAGTCAGTCTACATACTAAACTATCCATTACACCCAACAACTCTCTCTCTCTATATAGGCTATTTCCGTTTCGGTTTAGGCTAATCTTGCTTACGTCCTTTTAAAAACTGCGATGTGGTTCTTATTTTTATGGTGGGTGAAAACCGAAGTGATCGGAGGAAAATCATCTTTCTATATCTACCGTGGCTCCTTTTCCGTTTTTCGCATATATATATTTGTCTACTTTGTCCCGCATTACTGTTTGTATCTTATTATGTAATCGTGTTCGTTTTGTATGTCTTGAAAAAAGGACAGATCGCCTCGAAAATTTGACAATTTTGATTTGTCCACACGGTTGGAATTACTTCCTTGTCCCATATATATAATATATAGTTAAACTCAGCCGCACATGCATATGCATACGCTTTTGAATTATCCATGGAGTCGGTTATTTTCACGTTAAAACGTTTCGTAATTTTGACTCAAAACAAGATAGATAGAACATTTTTGTACTTAAATTAAATTTTCCGCTGCGTTTCCTAAAACGTTCAAGCACGTAATTTTCAAACCTTTAAAGATGCTCCACCGCCGACACAGTATAAATGATATTCATTATTTGAACAATAATTAGTGTTTAATCGTATATACATAAGTCTAATTAACACAAAAAATAATATAAAATAATTTATTTTGCCTTTGGGTCATGCGCAATCAGTACTTCATTTCATATAGTATATAGTGCCACGGAATTTTTTCGGGATGCAATTAATTATTTTCTTATATTTTTAACTTGAAGCAAAATTAGAAGCTCAAACTTTTCAAGGGCGGTAATGGTGTAAAGTAAGTAACTTTTGTAACTGAAGAAAAATACTAAATCGCCTGCTGCTGTTTTTGATAGTAAAAAAATACTATTTGTCAGCGGTGGAGCATCTTTAAAGGCCCATTACCTTTCCGGAGCAAAATATAAAGGTTTCTTAAAAAACATTAATAACATCAGAAAATGCATACCGATGACCTAAAATAAGGTTACCACACCAAACATATGCAAGATTTCCTGCGTAACATATGAAAACAGTGGAGAGTCAATTCGCTGTTTTGCCGTCTGGCGCAGTGATAGTCAACTACCGCGCGGTATATAGGACGACGGCGGGAAACATAATACGACCCGCGTTATGAAAATAAATATTTTATTTATTTTAATCAAATCGTTCAGAAGGTGATGATAAATGTAGTATTAGCGGTAAGTTAATAATTTTTAAGACTCTACAAAATTATCGATCTTGTTTTACATTGCCATCTTAAAAATTAAAAGCCGTTTCGGAAAGGTAGTGGGCCTTTAATAATGAAAATTCAATACACACGAACTAGACTAAAAATGTCCATCAAGGGATTATACTATTTATAAAAATGCTTCTTAAAAGATTAATTTGTTTATATGTCTTCAATTCATTATTACTTTGAGTTACACAACAATGTGCCGATGGTGTGAATCCGGTATGTTCAGATCGAGCAGGGTTGCATAATGATATGACGAACTCACAATTATCATTTCTAAATGCAGGTAACTTTAAATCGAAAAATTACCGTGTTAAGAACTCTTTAAAATCAGCAAAATACATTGTACATTGTAAAACTCATCTCAGCCATTCCAAATCGTAATATTTTTTCTCGTGGGAGACCCACGGAACCCCCCAAACAACAAAATTTTGCGCCTTCGGAGCTCGAAGATTCATCAAAATACATCGTAAAACTCATCTCAGCTATTCTAAATCTTAATTTTTCCCACGACGGGGGATACCCCCGGACCCCCCCCCCCCCCCCCCCCCAAAAAAAAAAAAAAAAAAAAAAACCCACCTAAATCCCGCGCCTTTGGCCCTCGCAAATTCTACAAAACGCGTCGTTAAACTCATCTTTGCCATTCTAAATCGTAATTTTCTTCTCGAGGGAGACTCCTGGACCTCCCAAACACATCTTGCGCCTTCGGCGCTCAAAAACTCCTCAACATCGTAAAACTCATCTCAGTCGTTCTTTATCATAATATTTCCCAAGGGATACCCTTTATTTGCGTATTCATTAATTTTCTGTTAGCGACACCACTGTTTATAGAAATGTACAAGGATAATATGTAATGATATATGAAAAAAGTATATCAATTACCTCCTGTGGTTGCGGGGCGCCCGAGGTGGGGGGGAGGGGTTGTTAGAATATTGATGTTTTATACGCACTGTTTGAGTTTATTACCAATTCACTTATCTGCCTATTGTTTTTAACAGAATTGCATTTTTTGTGTCAATTTCATTTTAAAGATAAAACGAATAATTAGTTTCATTTATATTTGCCGTAATTTTCATACTCACGAATCAAGACGAGCGATTAATATGTTATTCACCTCCAAAAGTTATCAACATTTCAAATATTAAATTCCAATACTTATACAATGTATAAAAGCTCAAAATTATTTTTGGCAGTACAGCCAAACATCACTTTAATACGTCTACAGCACGAATTATATAAGATGATGAGGCCCACTCGTATGGCAAGCCAAGTTACTTTTTATTCCGAATTTCCTATATCGGATAATCTAATTCCGATATGGGGAATTTTATTATTCCGATATCTGAAATTCTATTGTCGATATCGGAATCTAATAGAGTCTAATTTTGATATCGGAAATTTTATTTTTCATATCGGAAATTAGAAAACAAATTTCAATATCAGAAAATGTATTTTACTGCAAATATTCTATAACTAATGTTTAGAAGACATTATGTTTGTCAGTGCCTTTGAGTGATTTTCACAGCTTAATTCAACAAAACTTATGGGTTTCAATAGAATACCAAAGACAGAAAACTTTAAATCAGACATCTGTATGTAGCATCCGAAATTTTGATTGTAAATATAGTTTAAATTCTAGCTTGAATTCTGGTAGCACAATATGCATATTTACTTATAATTACTGGGGCCGCGGTGGCCGAGTGGTTAAGATGTCCCGACATATTACCACAAGCCCTCCACCTCTGGGATGCGGGTTCGAATCCCATGTGGGGCAGTTGCCAGGTACTGACCGCTGGTCGGTGGTTTTTCTCCGGGTACTCCGGCTTTCCTCCACCAACAAACCTGGCACGTCCTTACATGACCCTGGCTGTTAATAGGACGTAACACTAAACAAACCAAACCAAACTTATAATTACTGATTGTGCCCCGGATGTTAGAATCGCTGACTGAGAGGGGCTGACGTACAGGCTAGGGAGACCTATCCTATAATCGCTGGCTGAGAGGGGCTGACGAACAGGCTGGGGAGACCTATCCTATAATCGCTGGCTGAGAGGGACTGACGTACTGACTGGGGAGACCTTATCCTATAATCGCTGGCTGAGAGGGGCTGACGTACAGGCTGGGAAGACCTATCCTATAATCACTGGCTGAGAGGGGCTGACGTACTGACTGGGGATACCTATCCTGTAATCGCTGGCTGAGAGGGGCTGACGTACTGACTGGGGAGACATCCTATAATCGCTGGCTGAGAGGGGCTGACGTACAGGCTGGGGAGACATCCTATAATCACTGGCTGAGAGGGGCTGACATACTGGCTGGGGAGACATCCTATAATCACTGACTAAGAGGGGCTGACGTACAGGCTGGGGATACCTATCCTATAATCGCTGGCTGAGAGGGGCAGACGTACAGACTGGGGATACCTATCCTATAAACGCTGGCTGAGAGGGGCTGACGTACAGACTGGTGTGGCCTATCCTATAATCGCTGGCTGAGAGGGGCAGACGTACAGACTGGGGATACCTATCCTATAATCGCTGGCTGAGAGGGACTGACGTACAGACTGGGGATACCTATCCTATAATCGCTGGCTGAGAGGGACTGACATACAGACTGGGGATACCTATCCTGTAATCGCTGGCTGAGAGGGGCTGACGTACAGGCTGGGGAGACATATCCTATAATCGCTGGCTGAGAGGGAATGACGTACTGGCTGGGGATACCTATCCTATAATCGCTGGCTGAGAGGGGCTGACATACTGGCTGGGGATACCTATCCTATAATCACTGACTAAGAGGGGCTGACATACTGGCTGGGGATACCTATCCTATAATCGCTGGCTGAGAGGGGCTGACATACTGGCTGGGGAGACATCCTATAATCACTGACTAAGAGGGGCTGACGTACAGACTGGTGTGGCCTATCCTATAATCGCTGGCTGAGAGGGGCTGACGTACAGACTGGGGATACCTATCCTATAATCGCTGGCTGAGAGGGGCTGACGTACAGACTGGGGAGACCTATCCTATAATCGCTGGCTGAGAGGGGCTGACATACTGACTGGGGAGACCTATCCTATAATCGCTGACTGAGAGGGGCTGACATACTGGCTGGGGAGACCTATCCTATAATCGCTGGCTGAGAGGGGCTGACGTACAGGCTGGGGAGACCTATCCTATAGTCGCTGGCTGAGAGGGGCTGACATACTGGCTGGGGAGACCTATCCTATAGTCGCTGGCTGAGAGGGGCTGACGTACAGACTGGGGATACCTATCCTATAATCGCTGGCTGAGAGGGGCTGACGTACTGGCTGGGGGAGACCTATCCTATAATCGCTGGCTGAGAGGGGCTGACGTACTGACTGGGGAGACATCCTATAATCACTGACTAAGAGGGGCTGACGTACAGACTGGGGAGACCTATCCTATAGTCGCTGGCTGAGAGGGGCTGACGTACAGGCTGGGGAGACCTATCCTATAATCGCTGGCTGAGAGGGGCTGACGTACTGGCTGGGGAGACATCCTATAATCACTGACTAAGAGGGGCTGACGTACAGACTGGGGATCCCTATCCTGTAATCGCTGGCTGAGAGGGGCTGACGTACAGGCTGGGGATACCTATCCTATAATCGCTGGCTGAGAGGGGCTTACGTACTGACTGGGGAGACCTAACCTATAATCGCTGGCTGAGAGGGGCTGGCGTACAGGCTTGGGAGACCTATCCTATAATCGCTGGCTGACAGGGGCTGACGTACAGACTGGGGCTACCTATCCTATAATCGCTGACTGAGAGCAGCTGACGTACTGGCTGAGGGAGACCTATCCTATAATCGCTGACTGAGAGCGGCTGACGAACTGGCTGGGGAGACCTTATCCTATAATCGCTGGCTGAGAGCGGCTGACGTACAGACTGGGAATACCTATCCTATAATCGCTGACTGAGAGCGGCTGACGAACTGGCTGGGGAGACCTTATCCTATCCTAATCGCTGGCTGAGAGCGGCTGACGTACAGACTGGGGATACCTATCCTATAATCGCTGGCTGAGAGCGGCTGACGAACTGGCTGGGGAGACCTTATCCTATCCTTATCGCTGACTGAGAGCGGCTGACGTACAGACTGGGGATACCTATCCTATAATCGCTGACTGAGAGCGGTTGACGAAGTGGCTGGGGAGACCTTATCCTATCCTATAATCGCTGGCTGAGAGCGGCTGACGTACAGACTGGGGATACCTATCCTATAATCGCTGACTGAGAGCGGTTGACGAAGTGGCTGGGGAGACCTTATCCTATAATCGCTGACTGAGAGCGGCTGCCGTACTGACTGGGGTGGCCTATCCTTAGTCCGCTAAACCTGCCTATATTATTAGGTTTTTTTATAATTTTTTTTTTTTTGCCTAATAATAATAAAAAAAGCCTAATAATATAGGCAGGTTTAGCGGACTAGCCTATCCTATAATCGTTGGCTGAGAGCGGCTGTCGTACTGACTGGTGTGGCCTATCCTATAATCGTTGGCTGAGAGCGGCTGTCGTACTGACTGGTGTGGCCTATCCTATAATCGTTGGCTGAGAGCGGCTGTCGTACTGACTGGTGTGGCCTATCATATAATCATTGGCTGAGAGCGACTGGGGAGACCTAATCCTATAAGCAGAAACATGTATGTTTCTGCTATAAGGACTTCATCCGGACTTGTCACGTCATCTTTGCCGATACACGTGATATGTTTGGTGTTTCTTAGTTTGTCGAAAGAAACAGTTTATCATATATTATAACAATTTTTCTTCTAAACAATACATCTTAGGTTAATTCACAGGAGTTTGACGTTCTGTCAATAATATATAGTATAAATATATATAAAAAAAAATACCCCTATATACTATAGATTTTCTTTAGGGGTATTTTTTATATAGAGCAATGGAGAGTATTATCGTCGGGTTAAGCATCTCCGGATCATTGCAAAGTCATGACACACAGTTGACTTAAAATGTGATATGGTTGTCTATACCATTATCCGTGTTCGTAATAGGTGCACTCGTTTTCAGCGTTAATCGTGATAATAAGGGAGAATTCATTATTTGCACTTCCGGTTGAACGGAGGCAGTTATCGTCACATGGAGGCAGTTATCGTCAGTCTTTGTTATTTCACCAATTAAAAATACATTTTCTCACCTTGTGCCACGTATGTAAACTGATTGATATTAATATTGCATAGACAATTTGAAGACAATATCATATCAGAGACTTAGATTTACTGGTTCTGGTTTATTGATTACAATTTACACATATTGGTAAATGTAGTGAAACCAAGATTCACCTGACATTTTTTGTTGACAGAGACTTCCTCAGGTAATTAATATATCATATAAGGACTCATTCCTTGCATTTATAAACATTGGCAATGCAATGCTAGTTGATGCAGTTCTACATTCACATTTATTAAAAATGAATAGATAATGTTTATGTAAAAGCATGTGCTCTGTTAAAGAAACATAGACAATGATATATACATATGTAGTTCTGATATACGCTTTTATATCCATTCAATGCATTCTGATCATGACTTGAGCAGTATTTTTCTTTACAAGACAACAGCCTTCTGAACATCTTGACAAATAGATATGTCTTTAAAAATTATAATTTGTAATCTAAACCATTTTTTTGTCCTCTGGTGTGATTCATTCCTACTGCCCATATGATAATTTTCCTTTAGAGACATTCCATCTTTAGGTTATAAAATAAACGATAACAGAAAACAACATATATTTAACATTTACTTAATTAGATGTATTTATCGACCTCTTTTGTTTCTCATAGACACTGATAATTAATACGGGGAAATTGTATGAAACTAAAAGTAAGAAGATACATGTCCCTTTGACCTTTTTTCTTGCTTGACGTTTAGAGTTGTCGGCCTTTATCCAGTCCTTGTTAGCACGTTTCAATTTTTTTTAAATAACGTAAATTGTGATGAAATCTATATATATTATATATATATATTAATTCCAATAATTTTCTATATATAACAATACATTCAAATATACATCTGCCTGATAATGTTATTTCGCGGACTTCGTGTATACGTAGATATTAATGCTTTAAAATTCCTGTATTATTCCCTGCGATTTCATTGATTCAAGTTTTATTTGAGAATTAAATATTGAGATCAGTTTTTTTTATATTTTCTTTAGAAAACTGACGATTAGTTATCGCAAGGCCCATTTACAGCATTGAAGTAGCCCGGATGTACACAGAACGCTTGTCAATTTTAGCAGACGCTCTAGAACTTGTCATAACTCGCATTTGTTTTACGATTTTGATCTCTTAAGGAAAAGTGTTTTTGACTGACCTTATTCAATCACGTAAGACGACCCGAAATACAGCATAGAAAACATAGTAAAAAGTTTGAACATCAAAATACAAACAGATGGAGCTTTTCCTGAATGATGGTAGGGTCAGAAAAGTTCCAAAAGAACAACAATTTACTTTGTTGGAAACTGTAGCAACCGGACTGTACCATTTATCTATGGCAAGCCAAGTTATTTTTTATTCCAATTTCCGATATCGGGAATTCTAATTTCCGATATCAGCAATTCAATTTCCGATATCGGGAATTCAATTTCCGATATCGAGAAATCAATTTCCGATATCGGGAATTCATTATTAATTTTTGATATCGGAAATTCTAATTCCGATATCGGAAATTCTAATTTCGATATCGGAAATTCTAATTCCCATATCGGAAATAAGAAAACAAATTCTGATATGGGTAATTCTTTTTCCGATATCGGTAATTCAATTTCCGATATCGAGAATTCAATTTCCGATATCGGAAATGAAGTATATTCTGCAATGCAAATAATGAGTAGAGAGAATTTCCGATATCGGGAATTGAATTTCCGATATCGGTAATTGAATTTCCCATATCGGAAATTGTTTTCTAATTCCCGATATCGGAATTAGAATTTTCGATATCGGAATTAGAATTTCCGATATCGAAATTAGAATTTCCGATATCGGAATTAGAATTTCTGATATCAAGAATTTTTGTTCTAATTCCGATATCAGAATTAGAATTTCCGATATCGGAATTGAATTTCTGATATCGAGAATTCTAATTCCGATATCGGAAATGAATTTCTGATATCGGAAATTAAATTCCGATATCAGAATAAAAGAATAAAAAGTAACTTGGCTTGCCAGGTAATGTTGAATTAAGGAAAAACTGGCGATAACTACCCCCTGACAATAATACCCTCCATTGCTCTATATTTACACTTGCTAGGCTTGGTCACTATACGCTAATACTAGCCGATTTTGTTTACCATAACTGCATGGTAACATTGAACTTTGAACTTGCGTATGAAAATGTTCTGTGCAACGTAAAAGGACTATTTTTAAAAAAAAAGAAACACATGGCTTTGTTTACATTTTGACGCAACATTACGTGTATATTGTTGTTTTTCATAGAATTTTGGAAAAATGTAAACAATATATACATGTTTTATATTTATATATGATTCAAACAGTTTTTAAATTAACAATGGTATAAAGAAACGGAAAAATATCCCGACCGGGGCGACGTGCTTTCATTTTTGTTAAAAATGATGGGTGTCAAATGTAAACATTACCTCTGTGCCTATGTTCGTCCTACGATCGAGCCTTTGGGGTGGACGGGTGCGAGACCCTCTGATAGAGGTCAGTTATAAACATATCCTCTTGTCTTAGTCTTGAGTATTTAAGCATGTGTATTATAAAACATGCACCGCTAATAATCCACGTGTTGACAGTTCCGCGTCACCACAAATACATTGTATCCATCGAACACAAGTGAATTTGGATCTAAGCGTAGATTATATAATCACATGGCTCCCAAGGATGTAATATCGTCAAGTCAGACGACATCTCAAACACATTGAGCTACTTGAAAATCGGTGTTTTGACAACTTCGGAAAACTAAAGTGTGTAAACGTGCGTCAGCTTCGCCTCGCTGCACAATAACGGTCACACATGTGGCCGTGTACAAATTCTTTATGTTATTACGCTATATATTAACTTTTAGCAAAATTGAATATATATTTAAAGTTCTGATCTGATTAAATAAAATTATCTCTGAAATTTACTTTGTTTGTCATGTTTATTTTACACTAAAATATTGAACTTTTTTGTCGTCGCGGATGAATAATTCTACCTTACGTGAAGCGTCATCATTCGCTGCAATCGGAACTCCTCGGGCATTCTGTAAAGAATACATTTTCTCGTTTACGGAAAGTGCCGAAGGTTACCGATTGCATTCGCTGTAGACTGGTTCCCGCCTCAGTTACCTCCCTTGCGTACGCTTCACTGAGGACCGGTAGCGGGTAGCCATCTTGAGTGGGAATTCCAACTCCAGAGTAGTGCGCATCATTTCTGAGCATGATATGTCATCATGGAGACGGCTACTTCCGTTAGGAGAAAATAACGTCATTAACGTCGTTCCTATGAACACTCTAAACTCTGTTAGCACGAAATGATTTCAAAACTTAAGATCTTATTTAATTTTGTTTATATATCGTTCAAATAAATTATTTATTCTTTACGTTAAGTTCCGTCGCTTCGTGCGTAAAGGGGTTTCCCACGTCTAAAAAAAGTGGTACCAGCGAACCGGATATGTAGATTGACCAATCAAAAAAAATCATCATGGTTACCCGCTACCGGTCCCTAGTGAGCGGAGCGCAGCCTGGCGGAGAGTAGAGAACTAAGGGAAGGGAACCAGTCTACATTCGCTGTTCAATTGAGTAAGCTCCTCCCACTTTTGACCGACTTTTATTGAATAATTACGTCACTTTCAAATGACGATTTTTTTTTTGCATAAAATATAAATAAAAAGTCGTGTGAGTGTAAATATAGGGATTGGATTTCGTTTTTATGTTAACCATGCTTGTATGGAGCAATTCCTCTAGCGCCCCATATTGAATATATTCTTAGAGGAATTGCTCCATACAAGCATGGTTAACATAAAAACGAAATCCAATCCCTATATACTATGTATTATTGGCAGAACGTCAAAGTCCTGTGGTTAATTATACATTTTGATATACAAAAATCAATTATTAAGACATTTTTTATGCATTGCGTAAAGTGGTTATAATATTACGACAGGACGAACGATCGCTCATCTTAGGCTATCGGTGTATATTAGCTTCGGGAACAACCGGAGATATGACGGAAAAGCCTCAATCGGATACCCTCGGAGAATTTTCCGGTAATCTTCGGAAATAATTTATAACTCGAAGATTCACGGAAATTCCGGTACCAGCTCTCGTAAACTATGTGACTCTCACGTTACTTTACTTGTCAACAAAGATGGCGTCAATTTTGTGATCCTCCTTCTCGTGGTAAGTGACTTCCTCATGAAGATAAGTGACCGAATAACACACCTTTTCCCCGCGTAGCTTAACATGTTTATATGTTTGAATGCAACATAAAAGGCATTAAAAACGAACTTAAGCCCGGGTTTTAAAGCATTACGGGCTAAAGCAGTACCCTGCTAGGACAGTTTACAATTTATTCATATTGTCAGCTGATCGTTAAAAATCGGACAGCGAAATAACTAGACCTAAAAGATGTTGGTAATTTGAACAGTGGGACACACCTAGACAAGTCATGGACACGTGCACTCTGTGTGACTTCTAAAAGTTTTCAAACATATAGGTGGGCCTTCATTAATTAGCCTAGGCCTGTCTACAGTTAGTGTTTTATTGAGGATGTGTACATGTCCCAGAAGAGGTAATGTAGAGTAATAATAATACGAATTTAAGGCAAAGCCTCATAAGAGCGCAGCTACTTGTAAAATCTCAGAACGAGATTAAAACTGTTTAAATTTGTAGTCCGATCATTGATTTTTATTAAATGCTATTCTTCAATACTATAGATTGATGTTTTGTGTCTAGCAATGTATTGACAGTCGTCATATACAAGCCAGAAAGACACATTCAACTGGAATAGTTCAATTTCTTTTCGATCTTGTTTCTCTCTAAGGCGGAAAACTTGGCAACATGCCATGTATCAAAAAAGCTTGGGAATATGTGCCGTCATCTTTGGCACCAAGCTTCCTGAAGTCACGGCTGACGGTGCGCTTGACAACACACAGACAGTATATTATTTGACTAGTACAATTATTGCATGTTCGTATCTTTGTGTAGTTATCTTAAACTACTTACAGTAATTTCAAAGTGTATCCTGGTGATACATTTTGTCTTTAGAAAAAATTTCAAATCTCGTGGTGCTGATAACGAGAACTAAAACATGGCTGCCTGCATGGAGGCGCAAGACTTTTCCCGCGGGACACGATTTCAAAGTCCAAGGGGTACTGGAATGTATTGGATCTTTATGCTTACACACATGTTATGCTGCGCTCTTATAAATCAAGCACAGTATGGGAAGAGCGAAGCTCAACTTGTTTATTTTTTTTCTATTTCAATACAATATATATGAATCATGCATGACATGGTAAGAGCGAAGCTCTCCTTGTTTATTTCAGTATATAAGAAGAATATTTAAAAATGAAAAGGATGACTGATGTACTTTAAAGTAGTATATAGGACATAATGATTGTCAAGCATAATAAATCTTTTACTTTAAACAGAAATCAACGATTCAGATTTGGACGTTGTTTTTATGTGTCCATGTAGCGTATGTGAATCCTATGATATCACACCATTTGTTGATGTGATGTGACGTCATGATTCCTTGTACTCATCTTTCGCTTAGTGGATATTTTGACTGTATTCCATAGTTTTTGTTTTTCAAAAGTGTTATTAATATTAAAAAGAAATAAAAAATGTTTAATTATTCCTGAAAATGCATTTGCATAATAGTTAAAGATGCTCCATCGCTGACAAATGGTATTTTTTCTCTATTAAAAACAGGAGCAGACAAATTAGTACTTTTCTTCAGTTACAAAAAATACTTACTTTACACCATTACCACTTTACTTCAAGACAAATATATTAAAAATAATTAATTGCATATGTCTTATATGGAATGAAGTAATGATTGCGCATGCACTAAAAGCAACATAAATTTTATATTATTTTTCTTTTTGTTCATTAGACATACTTATACACGAATATTTACATTTTGCCACTGCGACTCCCATTATTCTAATGATAATCTTGATCTGCATTATGAGCATATAAATGCAACCTAGACTTGGTGTAGTAATATCTACATAAATGGATGTGAGTCTTGTTTACTGACACTGTATGTTAGTCCGCACGGGAACATTGACATTGTAGTTGAATGAACCATTTTGGTTATGAAACTTATGCATTTTTTTTTAAATGTCTGGATAATTAAAAGTAAAATGAAAAGCTATCGAAGTTTCGATATTTCGAACATTGAAATTTTGTTATCTTTTGGCTGTTCAGGTTAAATGGCTGAAGCGGGAAATTCAAATGTTCACTCGCATCAAAATAATGTTTTACTTTGAACTAGAAAGTAAAATGTAAATATAACAATTAAAGGATTGTTATTTTGCATTCATTGGAGATATAAATGCAATCTAACAATCCTTTAATCGTTAATTAAACTCCAATTATTGTTCAAATGAAGAGTATCGTTTATGCTCCGTTGGCGATGGAGCATCTTTAAATATATTTACTGGGAGAGCATTACCGGAGCAAAGCACAACCGGAATATTAATTGGTTAAACCAGAAGTACCAAAATTTTTGAGCCATCCATGCATGCAGGTCATTGATCTCAGTACATGTATGTGGTTTTGATTACGTACATGTTACCGGAATAGAGCTTCGATTTTCATCGCGTTTTGCGCGACAAAAGAGCTTCACTCTTATAATTATTAGAAGACACAATTTAAAAATAAAAGAACGCAATTTAAAGTAGACCTATATTAGTATATGATATAATAATTGTCTAACATAATAAAACTTTTGATTTAAACAGAACTCAATGATTTGGATTTGGACATTGATTTTCTGTGTCCATGCATCTTGCCACAGGCCTGGGGTGCTATGTATGCGAATCTTATGATTTTGCGCCATTTGTTGATGTGATGTGATGTGATGATCGATACCTTGTGCTCATCTTTGTTTGGTAGATATTTTGACTGCATTTATAGCTTTTAATTTTCTAAAAGTGTTATTATTGTAATTTAAAAAAAACAACTGCGGAGAGCAGTACCGGAGCAACACGCAAACCCGAACAGGTTAAACTGGAAGTATGCAAATTTTTTAGCCATCCATGTATGCAGGTCATTGATCTCAGTATGTGCTTTTGCTTACCTATATGTTAATTACTGTAAAAGAGCTTCAATAAATCTTTGCTCTTATAAGGGTATGTAATTATGCACATCTGACAATTTTTTTACGATATTCTTTGAAATGGCAGAAAGAGCTGGCACTTTGTTGTTTATGTTGTGACTAAAGCAGACCTCTCACCGTGATTTTATTTTGTTAAACTTTTCTGGTAAGTTAGTTTTGAAAAACGAAATCAGAACAATATATTCTCCAATTAAGTAAAGAAATTTATTAAAGGCCCACTACCTTTCCGAAACGGCTTTTAATTTTTAAAATGGTTATGTAAAACAAGACCAATATTTTTGTAGAGTCTTAAAAATGATTAACCTACCGTTAATACTACATTTATCATCACCTTCTGAACGATTTGATTAAAATAAATAAAATGTTTATTTTCATAACGCGGGTCGTATTATGTTTCCCGCCTTCGTCCTAAATACCATGCGGTAGTTGACTATCACTGCGCCAGACGGCAAAACAGCGAATTGACTCTCCACTGTTTTCATATATTATGCAGGAAATCTTGCATATGTTTGGTGTCGTAACCTTATTTTAGGTCATCAGTATGCATTTTCTGATGTTATTAATGTTTTTAGGTCATCTGACCCAAAGAGAAATTATCCTTATAGTTTCAGAATATATTGAAACCGTATGAAAATCCGTCAAATATAGCTGAAAACAGCTATTTTCTGCCGATACACAATGATTATTTTAATTGATCTTGTTTACATTGTTTACTTTGGGGAGCATTCAATTTTGTAGTGAAAATGGCAACAAGATGTAACTTTTTAGCCCACCATCATCAGATAGTGGACTATTTAAATCGCCTTTTAGCTGTGGTACATAGTCCTTCTGTCCATCCATTAACAATTCTTGTTACCACTATTTCTTGGATAGTACTGAAGGGATCTGTCTCAAATTTCAGGTGCAGGTCCCCCTTGTTGCATTTTGGAACTGATTGGTCATTAATGGTAAACAAAATAGGCGACAGAGCTGCCATCATGCATGGATTTTGATATGTGAATATACCGCTAAATAAGATTAAAAAAATAAAAAAGTGAGATGTCACATGACGTCTTAATTTTGCAATATGTATTTAAATTAAAAATCCAGCTTGAGGTGTCCAGTCTGTGATTTTTTTCGCTGCTAGTCATGAGTTGGACTAAAAAAAACCCAAAATTTTACTAGTCCGACTTGTCATGATCAGCTAACAATTTTTGGCCCAAGTTACAGTCTGGATGGGTTCCTGAATGCAAATTCTCACAAAATGACGCACACAGACAGAAATAATCACATACAGAATACACTCAAAATGTGTTGAAAAATGCAATTGACCATGGCCACTGCTCTTATAAAAATAGTATTTATCAATTTTAATCGGGTGCGGAGCCACTAGTTCATTACAATTATTGGCACTAGTCTGGCCATTAAATTACTGGTCATGGGCATCGCACTAGTGCTTAAAGTTGAAGCTGAGAGTCCTGTATGTATATATATATATACCTATATTATTAGTTATATAGTCAGTTACTGACCCCCTATAAAGGCATAGGGGGCGAGGGCGTAGCCCGAGCCTCCTATACTTCTTACTGACCCTCTTTATGCATATAGAACTTGAGGTGTGTATAGAGTCCTGTATGTAGTATATATTTAATTATAATGATCCAGTATTACACATATAGAAATTGAGGTTTCTATAGAGTCCTGTATGTAGTATATATATATGTAATTATAATGACCCAGTATTATACATATAGAACTTGAGTTGTGTATAGAGTCCTGTATGTAGTATGTATGTAATTATAATGACCCAGTATTACACATATAGAACTTGAGGTTTCTATAGAGTCCTGTATGTAGTATATATGTAATTTTATCGCACCTCGGACCGAAATGTCCCCAAATGATTGGCGGAGAGCCGTCACGTGGTGACCCCCTATCACTTTATAGGGGGTCAGTAAATTTTATTATGGTGCAATATGGCGGCTGTCGCCCTCGCTTCAAAATTTAAATACATTCTCTTCAACTAAATATACCACTTCATTACCGTAAAACTATATATTACTTGTTAATTTTTGTGTAAAAATAATTTTATTCGTTTTAATACTTCAAATTAAATGAAATGCATTTTTTTTTAAATACGAGTTGCTTCCCCTACGCCAGTTTGAAAGTTGATGACGCGGCGAAAGTCAAACGTAGCAATTCAAGCGTTTTCTAGACTGATTATAAACAAATGGAAGTGTTCGTACCTACAGATCAATCTTCACTCTACAATCAATTTATCGGCATAACGTTTAAGTGATTATCTCAGCGAGAATGCACAGATGATCAAGGAGATTGTGCTTAAAATGTTAGATGGATGTTTGTGTCACTCTTGTTTGTGATGCTTTCAATATACAGACGGTCTGGTGTCGTATTGAGGTAGGCCTACTGTGCACATAGGAATGTCGAAATTATTGTTGATTTATGAATTATTCATCATTATTCTGCAGGTTCCTTATACAGAATATTTGAAAATTCTTGAAAGAAATACATAGATAAATATTTAGCCTAGGCAAATTATTTTAAAAGTGGCGATTGTTTGTTATCATTCGTGCCAGTATGATTTAAGTTTGATTTCAGATTCTTGACCAAAAAAATAGGAAACAAAGAATTAATCAAACAAATAAATGGTCCTCGATGCGATAAATTCGTTATAAAGTCAGTTACTGACCCCCTATAAAGGCATAGAGGGTCAGTAAGAAGTATAGGAGGCTCGGGCTATGCCCTCGCCCCCTATAAATCTTACTGACCCTCTATGCCTTTATAGGGGGTCAGTAACTGACTATATAACTAATAATAATGACCCAGTATTATACATATAGAACTTGAGTTGTGTATAGAGTCCTGCATGTAGTATATATATATATATGTAATTATAGTGACCCAGTATTCCACATATAGAACTTGAGGTTTCTATAGAGTCCTGTATGTAGTATATATGTAATTATAATGACCCAGTATTATACATATAGAACTTGAGTTGTGTATAGAGTCCTGTATGTAGTATATATGTATATGTAATTATAATGATCCAGTATTACACATATAGAACTTGAGGTGTCTATAGAGTCCTGTATGTAGTGTATATTTAATTATAATGATCACGTTTTATACATATAGAGCTTAATTTGAGGTGTGTTTAGAGTCCTGTATGTAGTATATATGTAATTATAATGATCCAGTATTACACATATAGAACTGGAGGTATGTATAGAGTCCTGTATGTAGTATATATGTAATTATAATGATCCAGTATTACACATATAGAACTTGAGGTGTTTTGATTTATTTACAGGGCGAAACTTTTAAGATTTATTTGTAAAAACCTTATCCTTATATTTATTTTGGTTATTTACAGACATGGAGTATATTGTAGGCTGAGGTGACTATGACCGAGCCCTTTACCTGCTATACACAGAGACATGCAGAACAACATCATTGAAGTGAATGGATAATCTTCCTAAACTCACCATGTTAATTGGTGTCAATCTCACCTAACACACAGCTGGGCTGACACATATGTGTTTAAAACACATTAACATTTTGTATGCATTAACTAGTGTTATGTAAAGGTATTTCTGATTTTTCAATTTTACTCAGCACACAAAAAACATTTCTCAATGAATACAGATTTATTGGATCTCATAAGTCATGAGGAGCTATCGTTGGTAGCCGAGGGTTCTATTACAGATCTACCTGGTGACACTGACAGTGGAGATCATGATGATATTAAAAATGAACTGAAGCAATCTGGCAAAGATAAAACTCCAGAATCAGAAGTAACTGCAGCTAAATTCCTATCCGAATCTGATACAGATTATGATCCGATATCTAGCGAAAGTTTAACCAAAGACACAGAAGAACAATTGAATTATGATCACTTCACTGAAACAGATGTAAAATTAGAATTTGTGTGTGATACCAAAGAAGGATTCCACGGAGATAAAGTCTTACTCCTGCCATTTGATGAAACTAATACTTCATCAACAGATGATATTGAACCAAATGACGAAGGATTTGAAAAATCAGGAAAACCAGATGAGTCTATTGAAACTGGTAATTGTAATGAGATAGGACTTTTAAGTCCAGATTCAGATTTGTCATTGAATTTAGATGATACTGGTCAAGATAGGAAGTATGCCAAAGAAGAAATAGAATTTAATCAGCACTCGAATGAATGTGAAGTGGACAGTTATCTAAAGGATAGTCCTAGGTCTGCTGCAGGGTGTCCTTCTGATGATGGTGTTGTTACTGAAGAAAATGTTTTAAAAAGTGGTGGTGATCAAGGCCAGAATTTCTGTGAAGAAAACCAGGAGACTATAGATGATCCAGCATCTGCTGATTCTAATCAGTTATCGTTGATTGTTGCAGAGGATGAATTAGCAAGAAAATCGGAAAACAGTGGACATTTACACGAGTCATCAAGTGAAGAAAACATGGAGAAAAAGAGCACGCTTCTTGGCCTAGCAAGGGGAGAGGATTACGATACAGCAGAACTGGACAAAGAACCAACCATTCTGATTCCATGTGTTAAATTAAAAGATGTTTATGAAAGTCAAACAGAAGTGGACACTTTGAGCAGCTCTAACAATGCTTCATCTAAACAAGGGGTTGGTATAATTGCTGACATTGTGTCAGAAACTGAGACCAAAAATCTAGATATTGAGACATTGGAGCCTGTGGGTGGTTTAGAGGACCCTGGTGTCGAGGGCATTCTACATGAACATTCTTCTGATGATGAAACTGAGCCTAAATCTGAAGATGTTGATGTGATAGCTCAGGGAGGAACAGAGGACAACTTTCTCACTGAACAGGATCAGGAATCTGATGTAGGTCAACCAGAGGTCATTACTCATGATGATGAAAAGAAAGTTAATGACATCGAGGCATCGGTTTACGATCATCCATTTGTGTCAGATGTTAATGTAGAAAGTGTAATCTACCCCGCGTCTTGTCTCGCGAAGGAGAAGAAGAGGAAAAGAAAGGACAGCAATCTAAAAGACAACGAAGATCATATGAAGAAGTTGTTGGTCAGCCTGAACCTGAAGCACCTGAAATCCTTCCTACGGACAAGCCTGTGGTCACATGATCACCAGATGCGAGGGTTACTATGGCAACAAGCTTGTAAGTACTTACACAAGGCAGACGGAAACTTCTTTGAGGAAATGGTGGAAGAACTGTACGACAAAAGTAAGGGTTCACATCCAGTCGCAGTAGTCATATTTAGATACACAAATACAAAATTTTAATTTGTTATACCACTTGCATGAATTCTTAAATCCATGCGAGACATTTGATTGGTAATAACCTTAAAGTGTACACGGAACGGAAAATTATATTTTGATATGTTATTCTCTTTGATTTCCTGACAAGAATATTGAAAACTGCATCAAAATCGGCCGCTTCAGTACAGAGATAACGCCCTCCAAAGTACTCGATTTTTACCTGTACATGTATATCGACTGCTTATCAGGGAATCGGCCGCTCACGCTGATTTGGGGAATAACCGGATGTGACGTCACGAGGACAACGGCAGTGAGGTGTTTAGTAGTGGGGTTATAGCACAAAGGTGGACATTATGTATTTCTGAAATGGGGTTACGAGAATTTTACAAATATATATACAGTATACAGTTATGATGACGATTTAATTATATATTAGGAAATATTGCAACTAAAATCAGACTAAATACATATGCATAAGCAGAAACATCTATTAGATATGTATGTTTCTGGTAGGCATCACCTTGTGTAAAAACTTTTAACCAGCGATCTTATCTTTGTTTTGACAGCTTACTAAATAATAAAACCTCGGGAATATTCAATTTTCATTATGTGATCTAAAGGAAGGAATTCGGAAAATGATGATCATGTAATTATCAATTTGAAAATGTTTCTGTGTAAATAAAAATTCACTAGCTCTATGGATTTCAAGAACCAGCATAACGAAAAGAATTTGTGTTAAATGTATTTTATAGCTCAATACACATAGATATCATAGACATAAATTGGGAGTGGGGGTTAAAAAAATAAAAACTTGAGAGTTTGATTTCATGGTATATAATTCATTTATATCTGTAATGAGTCTCTCTTCCTTTTAATGCTACATGTACATATATGTCGACATGTGTTCTTAAACAATCATCAACAGTACATTTATTGGTCAAATAGAATACCATTATTGGTATTACATATCGATTGATATTGACCAAAATTCACAACGAATCGGATATCCGAAATCTAGCAACTATCAGAAATATCAAAATTCTGACATTGTGCATTATATTTGCATTGTTCTTTCTCTATATGTCTCTTGAAAATAATTTTGTAGCTTTTGTTATAAGAATACATTTACATGTAACCAGAAACATATGTACAAATATATACATGAGTGTTTCTGAAGTATATGTATATTCATCTAGTGCTTAATACACTTGTTATATGTTATGTTCGAACGGTATATTTTTCTGTAAACCAAGAATTGAAAAGTGAAAACAAATATCACCACATTATACAACAATTACATGATGGTCCATCGCTAACTTACCTGTGAACTGATATTTTGACACCTGACGTGAGCTAATCAACAAAGCGTGACAGGTCACTATACACCTTTATGACGTAATCTGGTTAGCCCACAGCTCATTAGTCTCGGTTGACCACGCGTTTTAGTTACTGCAGTATACAGGTAACGCAGCACGACATTGGCTATTCGGTAGTATTCTAATTTTGATACCTCATATCTGCTGCTTGGATTAAAAATAGACATCTTCAGTCTCATTTTTTCCCGTTTGACCCGTGCATGATTTATTTTTCAATTAAAGACACCAATGAATGAACTTGAGCGAAATATTAACAAGTGGTCGGATGTACCGTATTATTTGAAAGCTGAATGTATTTCGTAAAAAATAAATGGATAAAAAATATCACTCCTGCTAAATTATAAATATTTGTGATATTACGGTTTCAAAACTTGGTATATAGAATCAGAAATATATGTTTCTGATAGAATTAAATCCGCCAAATCACAGTAGAATTAAATGGCAAACAATTATGTACTTATATACTGATAATTAAGTATTATATGTGTATTAATCAAGTCACCTGATCGATTTCAGACAACGCAATTTTGGATAACATAATCAAGAACATATACGTCCTTGATATAATATTCATGTATATGAGGTTCCAAACACCGCGGATATACAACATAAGTGTATAGTTAGGTATATTTTATGGTGCGTAATTATGCAGTAATCGCTCAGAGGTGTTCATTTATATACGACAGACACATCTGTTCATATATGCATGGTATAAATCCCTATTTTCAAGCATATTTCAAACTCATATCTGTGATCGAGGATAATTTTAAATAGGTATCAGACATGTAAACAAGTATTTGTGTCTTCAAAATCGATATTTACAAACAGATAATTTGTTTAAGATGGCAGACACCAAAAATCACCTCTCTAACTTATGCGAGTAGAGTCGATCCCGTTGTCCTCGTGACGTCACAGGTCAGAGGTCCTGAATCGGGGTCAATGGTTCGGGCTTCAGGTGTGTTCTAAAGAAAAGTAATCGCTATGAAACTCGTACTTTCTCCATTCTAAATTTTATCTAATGAAGCAGTTATCAAGCCTTGTATACCAAACCATTCCGTGTACACTTTAAGTAGTAGAAGTTGATATTGTTAAATATTTGTTCATAATTTTAAAGTTATTAAAGATAAAATTGACAAGAATTTATGAATCATTACAACTGTACATGTACATACAGTGGTTCTATATCCCCATTTTAATGTTTTTAATAACTTATAATTACTGCTGTATGTTCTCAGGAGGACATTCAGGGGAGGTAACTCTACCTTCCTTTGTGGACTTTGACAATCTGCCAACATATCATTTGAATACTTCGGGTATCCAGTCTGTGCACAAAATCCTGGCCGTGATGCACCACACTAATCCAGACATCACCTACTGCCCGATACTATTTGGTTTGGTCAGCGTCTTCCTCCATTACATGACTCCCTCGGAAGCTTACAACTGTGCCTATGGGCTGCTACGATCCAAAGAAACATTCATCATGCAAACCAAAGTCTCATTCGAAGCTACGAAACTGGTGGTCAGGGACCTCACCAAGAAATATGCTGTATGTAAATTTTATTGATATTATATCATTAAGATTTAAGTTCGGTAATTTTGAAGTAAAATGAAAAATGAACAAAATATTGGTATTTGACGAGTAATTTAATAAGATTAAAAATACAGTGTATACATCCTTATTCTAACTCTCTTTACAGTGTATACATCCTTATTCTAACTCTCTTTCATAGACAGTCTGACAACATCATTTGGGGACATGTTCTGGTGACCTTTTCTCTCTCTACTTGTTCAAATACAAATTTGCTATCTGGATAAATCAGCCGAAAATTATTCAGCACATTTGTATATTCATTTTGCAATTGGGGAAAGTCTTGGAATTTTATTTTTATATCACAGAAATCATCCTATGTGAACATAGTGAGGAACACCAAAAGTGTTGACAGTGTATTTGACTCCTGGTATTGGTGGATTTTCAAAGATCTTCCATTTCCTTACCTGGTGAGTAGGAGTTCTCTCCCTTGTTGATGGATCTCCCACCCTTGTTGATGGATCTTCCATTTCCTTACCTGGTGAGTAGGAGTTCTGTCCCTTGTTGATGGATCTTCCATTTCCTTACCTGGTGAGTAGGAGTTCTCTCCCTTGCTGATGGATCTTCCATTTCCTTACCTGGTAAGTAGGAGTTCTGTCCCTTGTTGATGGATCTTCCATTTCCTTACCTGGAGAGTAGGAGTTCTGTCCCTTGATGATGGATCTTCCATTTCCTTACCTGGTGAGTAAGAGTTGTGTCCCTTGTTTGTGGATCTTCCATTTCCTGACCTGGTTAGTAGGAGTTCTGTCCCTTGTTGATGGATCTTTCATTTCCTTACCTGGTGAGTAGGAGTTCTGTCCCATGTTGATGGATCTTCCATTTCCTTACCTGGTGAGTAGGAGTTCTGTCCCTTGTTAATGGATCTTCCATTTCCTTACCTGGTGAGTAGGAGTTCTGCCCCTTGTTGATGGATCTTCCATTTCCTTACCTGGTGAGTAGGAGTTCAGTCCCTTGTTGATGGATCTTCCATTTCCTTATTTGTTGAGTACGGGTTCTCTCCCTTGTTGATGGATCTTCCATTTCCTTACCTGGTGAGTAGGAGTTCTGCCCCTTGTTGATGGATCTACCATTTCCTTACCTGGTGAGTAGAAGTTCTCTCCCTTGTTGATGGATCTTCCATTTCCTTACCTGGTGAGTAGGAGTTCAGTCCCTTGTTGATGGATCTTCCATTTCCTTATTTGTTGAGTACGGGTTCTCTCCCTTGTTGATGGATCTTCCATTTCCTTACCTAGTGAGTAGGAGTTCTGTCCCTTGCTGATGGATCTTCCATTTCCTTACCTGGTGAATAGGAGTTCTCTCCCTTGCTGATTGATCTTCCATTTCCTTACCTGGTGAGTAGGAATTCTCTCCCTTGCTGATGGATCTTCCATTTCCTTACTTGGTGAGTAGGAGTTCTGTCCCTTGTTGATGGATCTTCCATTTCCTTACCTGGTGAGTAAGAGTTCTTCCCCTTGATTAACCAATTTAAAACATCATTACAGGTATGCTGTTAAATACCTCGGAATGAATGACAATGTTGTTACCTTGTTTCTGCTTCATCTATTTCTGAATACATTGTACGTTTAAGCTATCCTTCTCATAGTTCTTTGATTGGACTGTACCTTCAATTCTCTCCCATTCTGTATTACAGAGTTACGGGGTAGGTATTGATTGTTACATCATGTGTTTGCAAGCGTTATGTCATACTTTTCAAAGAAAATAATGTAAATTATGCTCTCAAAAAATAATAATGTCACAATAGATACCTACCCGCATGAGAGCCTACTCTGTAATATGCGAAGACGGAATTGAAAATTTAATGATAAAATTTGAAGAATATGTACAGAGAACTTATAAAAGAGACAAATCTCTACAGTCACACCAAAGCATTATTAAATAGATACATGTTGATACTGTATATCACTTTGTTTTAGGTGTGTATAGTTGATTGCTTCATCTTGGAGGGTATCAAGGTCTTCTACAGGGCTGCTCTGGCTATCGTCATTCTATACACCAAACATTCAGGTAATACATTATACAGGGCTGCTCTGGCTATCGTCATTCTATACACCAAACATTCAGGTAATACATTCTACAGGGCTGCTCTGGCTATTGTCATTCTATACACCAAACATACAGGTAATACATTCTACAGGGCTGCTCTGGCTATTGTCATTCTATACACCAAACATACAGGTAATACATTCTACAGGGCTGCTCTGGCTATTGTCATTCTATACACCAAACATACAGGTAATACATTCTACAGGGCTGCTCTGGCTATTGTCATTCTATACACCAAACATACAGGTAATACATTCTACAGGGCTGCTCTGGCTATCGTCATTCTATACACCAAACATACAGGTAATACATTCTACAGGGCTGCTCTGGCTATCGTCATTCTATACACCAAACATACAGGTAATACATTCTACAGGGCTGCTCTGGCTATCGTCATTCTATACACCAAACATACAGGTAATACATTCCACAGGGCTGCTCTGGCTATTGTCATTCTATACACCAAACATACAGGTAATACATTCTACAGGGCTGCTCTGGCTATCGTCATTCTATACACCAAACATACAGGTAATACATTCTACAGGGCTGCTCTGGCTATCGTCATTCTATACACCAAACATACAGGTAATACATTCTACAGGGCTGCTCTGGCTATCGTCATTCTATACACCAAACATACAGGTAATACATTCTACAGGGCTGCTCTGGCTATCGTCATTCTATACACCAAACATACAGGTAATACATTCTACAGGGCTGCTCTGGCTATCGTCATTCTATACACCAAACATACAGGTAATACATTCTACAGGGCTGCTCTGGCTATCGTCATTCTATACACCAAACATACAGGTAATACATTCTACAGGGCTGCTCTGGCTATCGTCATTCTATACACCAAACATACAGGTAATACATTCTACAGGGCTGCTCTGGCTATCGTCATTCTATACACCAAACATACAGGTAATACATTCTACAGGGCTGCTCTGGCTATCGTCATTCTATACACCAAACATACAGGTAATACATTCTACAGGGCTGCTCTGGCTATCGTCATTCTATACACCAAACATACAGGTAATACATTCTACAGGGCTGCTCTGGCTATCGTCATTCTATACACCAAACATACAGGTAATACATTCTACAGGGCTGCTCTGGCTATCGTCATTCTATACACCAAACATACACGTAATACATTCTACAGGGCTGCTCTGGCTATCGTCATTCTGTACACCAAACATACATGTAATACATTCTACAGGGCTGCTCTGGCTATTGTCATTCTATACACCAAAGATACAGGTACTACATTCTACAGGGCTGCTCTGGCTATCGTCATTCTGTACACAAAACATACAGGTACTACATTCTATAGGGCTGCTCTGGTTATCATCATTCTATACACCAAACATACAGGTAATACATTCTACAGGGCTGCTCTGGCTATTGTCATTCTGTACACCAAACATACAGGTACTACATTCTACAGGGCTGCTCTGGCTATCGTCATTCTGTACACCAAACATACAGGTACTACATTATACAGGGCTGCTCTGGCTATCGTCATTCTATACAACAAACATACACGTAATACATTCTACAGGGCTGCTCTGGCTATCGTCATTTTATACACCAAACATACAGGTAATACATTCTATAGGGCTGCTCTGGCTATTGTCATTCTATACACCAAACATACAGGTAATACATTCTACAGGGCTGCTCTGGCTATTGTCATTCTATACACCAAACATTCAGGTAATACATTCTACAGGGCTGCTCTGGCTATCGTCATTCTATACACAAAACATACAGGTACTACATTCTACAGGGCTGCTCTGGCTATCATCATTCTATACACCAAACATACAGGTAATACATTCTACAGGGCTGCTCTGGCTATTGTCATTCTATACACCAAACATACAGGTAATACATTCTACAGAGCTGCTCTGGTTATCATCATTCTATACACCAAACATACAGGTACTACATTCTATAGGGCTGCTTTGGGTATCGTCATTCTGTACACCAAACATACAGGTAATACATTCTACAGGGCTGCTCTGGCTATCTTCATTCTATACACCAAACATACAGGTAATACATTCTACAGGGCTGCTCTGGCTATTGTCATTGTATACACCAAACATACAGGTAATACATTCTACAGGGCTACTCTGGCTATCGTCATTCTATACACCAAACATACAGGTAATACATTCTTCAGGGCTGCTCTGGCTATTGTCATTCTGTACACCAAACATACAGGTAATACATTCTACAGGGCTACTCTGGCTATCGTCATTCTATACACCAAACATACAGGTAATACATTCTACAAGGCTGCTCTGGCTATCATCATTCTATACACCAAACATACAGGTACTACATTCTACAGGGCTGCTCTGGCTATCGTCATTCTATACACCAAACATACAGGTACTACATTCTACAGGGCTGCCCTGGCTATCGTCATTCTATACACCAAACATACAGGTAATACATTCTACAGGGCTGCTCTAGCTATCATCATTCTATACACCAAACACACAAGTAAAGGTTGTAAATCACAGTTATATATAATTTTTTATTCCGAAGGAGGGTTAATAATCACAAGAAACACTTTTATTTTAACTCAAAATAATGGTGATATATGTTAGAAATGATGATGTCATTTTAGCCAAGAGAACCAGAAGTAGCAGCAGACATGGCCCGGCAGACTCGGCCAGTTCTCTCCGCCAGTTTTGTCGAGAGTTCCCATTCCGAACAGACAAGCTGTTACGGGTAAGTTTCTTTGAAAAAAACCCTCAGTAACTGATGCTTAATTTATACAGAATTCTCAAAGTGCTTGAATTGAAATTTATTGCTTGAATTGTGCCTGACCTTTAGGATCAAAATTCTGTTTAAAATATGAATACCATATAGCAAGTTACTTTGTGAATAAAAAAAAAAAATATCACATATAGGTTCCCCAAGGGCCTTAGTTGTGTATATTGCATTTTCGGACAGATCGATGGACAAGATGGCCAAGAGGCTGCCATTTTGGATTTTGATTGTTGAAGCTTGTTTCCGCTATTTCCCAGAAATTACTGAAGGGATCCTTCTCAAATTTCACATGATGGTTCCTCTAGGGCCTTAGTTGTGTATATTGCATTTTCGGACCGATCGATGAACAAGATGGCCGATAGTATTGGCGGCCATCTTGGACTTTGATTGGTGAAGCTTGTTACGACTATTTCTCATAGAGCCCTAGTTGTGCATATTACATTTTGGAACTGATGAGAATTCATGTGTTGTACAATAAAATTCAAAGTATGGATATAATGAGAATTCATGTGTTGTACAATATAAATTCAAAGTATGGATATAATGAGAATTCATGTGTTGTACAATATAAATTCAAAGTATGGATATAATGAGAATTCATGTGTTGTACAATATAAATTCAAAGGATGGATATAATGAGAATTCATGTGTTGTACAATATAAATTCAAAGTATGGATATAATGAGAATTCATGTGTTGTACAATATAAATTCAAAGGATGGATATAATGAGAATTCATGTGTTGTACAATATAAATTCAAAGGATGGATATAATGAGAATTCATGTATTGAACAATATAAATTCAAAGTATGGATATAAAGAGAATTCATGTGTTGTACAATATAAATTCAAAATATGGATGTAATGAGAATTCATGTGTTGTACAACATAAATTCAAAAGTATGAATATAATGAGAATTCGAATTCATGTGTTGTACAATATAAATTCAAAGGATGGATATAATGAGAATTCATGTGTTGTACAATATTAATTCAAAGTATGGATATAATGAGAATTCATGTGTTGTACAATATAAATTCAAAGGATGGATATAATGAGAATTCATGTGTTGTACAATATAAATTCAAATGATGAATATAATGAGAATTCATGTGTTGTACAATATAAATTCAAAGTATGGATATAATGAGAATTCATGTGTTGTACAATATGAATTCAAAGTATGAATATGATGAAAATTCATGTGCTGTACTCAGAGTCTCTGTCTTCAGACAGGGTTTGGTATCCGCGGGTTGACCAGGAAACACATCAAGAAGTTACAACTGAAGAATGAAATGTTCATCAATAGCCATCATCTGCATCCATCTGCTTCCTCACAGTCTATGAATGGACATCGCCGTGCCAACAGTGGTCCCACCAACATCCATATGGAGGGTAGCAGTACGATACTCACTCAAGAAATGGTGAGTTGTCTCTATATATACAAATGGTGATTGGGTTTCGTGTGACAGTTATCAGCTCTTTGTGAGTGGATAGGACCTGGTAAATTTAACTTATAAAACTACAAAATGCACTCTTCAAGCTTTAGCACTAGAAGAATTCCTATGTGTTTACAGGGGTGTATGGGTTCAGAGTAAATTCACTCACTCAGATCTTCAAATACATAAAGTTGTGAATATCATAGAAAATATAGAAAAGACAGACATCACTTACATAAACATCATAAGTGTGATATAGCTATCAAAACTTGTCTGGCCCTTAAGGGGAGGTAACACTTGATACTGATCGCAGATTAAAATTAAAGAAATCAGATAAATGATAATACGGTATATCACCTTTTCTGCCTCCCCACTCACCATTTAGATGTCTTGTTTTTATTTTTATTCCTCACTGAGTGCTCACATTTGTAATAAATGCCTACCTGAATACTGACTTGTCTGTTGTGTAAGCCTGCGGAGAGGTCGTGGTCTACAGGACAGCTACTGTTCCTCACGGTAAACAGTGCTATCGTTACACCGGACCAAGTGAGTGGTGTTATGTTTGTTGTTTTTGTCAGCGCCTGGTGTTAGATGTGAGATTTGTACTTGGTGATGTCTTCAGCTATGAATTACAAATGTTTTTTATTTTTGAACTTATCCGTCTGTTAGGTTTCATTACTGTAACAGTATTCTTTGTATTTGGTATTTTTGCTTATTTTTCTTATTTGTTTCCCAGAATTTAGTTTTGTTACTTAATTTTTTTTTAAACTGTTTCCCTTAGAATCAGTTGAATATTTCAGTGGAGTCTCCTGAAAGAGCATGGCCAAGTGATCATGAAGCTGGTAGGAAAAACATACTATATACAAAGAGAAGGTCAATCTTTCAGGGTTTAATGTTGAGTGAGTCAATCTTAGAGGGGTTAATGTTGAGTGAGTCAGTCTTTGAGGGGTTAATGTCAAGTGGGTCAATTTTAGAGGGGTTAATGTTGAGTGGGTCAGTCTTTAAAGGGTTAATGTTGAGTGGGTCAATCTTTGAAGGGTTAATGTTGAGTGGGTCAGTATTTGAAGGGTTAATGTTGAGTGGGTCAATCTTAGAGGGTTTGATGTTAAGTGGGTCAATCTTTGAGGGCTTGATGTTAAGTGGGTCAATCTTTGAGGGTTTGATGTTGAGTGGGTCAATCTTAGAGGGGTTAATGTTGAGTGGGTCAATCTTAGAGGGGTTAATGTTGAGTGGGTCAATCTTTGAGGGGTTGATGTTGAGTGGGACAATCTTTGAGGGGTTAATGTTGAGTGGGTCAATCTTTGAGGGGTTGATGTTGAGTTGGTCAATCTTTGAGGGGTTAATGTTGAGTGAGTCAATCTTAGAGGGGTTAATGTTGAGTGGGTCAATCTTTGTGGGGTTAATGTTGAGTGGGTCAATCTTTGTGGGGTTGATGTTAAATGGATCAATCCTTGAGGGGTTTATGTTGAGTGGGTCAATCTTTGAGGGGTTGATGTTGAGTGGGACAATCTTTGAGGGGTTGATGTTGAGTTGGTCAATCTTTGAGGGGTTAATGTTGAGTGGGTCAATCTTTGAGGGGTTAATGTTGAATGGATCAATCCTTGAGGGGTTTATGTTGAATGGGTTAATCTTTGAGGGGTTGATGTTGAGTAGGACAATCTTTGAGGGGTTGATGTTGAGTTGGTCAATCTTTGAGGGGTTAATGTTGAGTGGGTCAATCTTTGAGGGGATTGTGTTGAGTGGGTCAATCTTTGAGGGGTTGATGTTGAGTGGGACAATCTTTGAGGGGTTAATGTTGAATGGATCAATCCTTGAGGGGTTTATGTTGAGTGGGTCAATCTTTGAGGGGTTGATGTTGAGTGGGACAATCTTTGAGGGGTTGATGTTGAGTTGGTCAATCTTTGAGGGGTTAATGTTGAATGGATCAATCCTTGAGAGGTTAATGTTGATTGAGTCAATCTTTGAGGGGTTGATGTTGAGTGACTCAATCTTAGAGGAGTTATTGTTGAATGGGTTGATCTTTGAGGGGTTAATATTAAGTTGAGTGGGTCAAATATTGTATACCAATTTATTTTGTGAGATAAAAAAATTAAATTTGTGAAAAAATTTGTAATACAATTTTTATAAAAGTTTTGTAAATAATTGTCGGAAATTAATATATGAATGCATGGTATCGGTATGTGCTGTTGACTGCCTTATTGTGTATGTCATTGGTTTAGGGTTAATGTGATTGTAGAATACCCAGACACGTAATACAAGTCTGGTCTTCTGACTTCTTATTGATAATGTGATTGTAGAATACTCAGACACGTAATACAAGTCTGGTCTTCTGACTTCTTATTAATAGTGTGATTGTAGAATACTCAGACACGTAATACAAGTCTGGTCTTCTGACTTCTCATTGATAGTGTGATTGTAGAATACTCAGACACGTAATACAAGTCTGGTCTTCTGACTTCTTATTGATAGTGTGATTGTAGAATACTCAGACACGTAATACAAGTCTGGTCTTCTGAGTTGATAACAGTTGGCTGATCAGTAGGTTACCAGTCTGTTTTAAGCATTGAAGTCACTATTTTTTAATTTCATCAGGGTATGAAAGAAATTTTGTTTGCAAACTGTGTGAATCCTTGTAGAGGATTCTCACAAAAGTTTGAAAACAAAATTTATTTCATACCCTGATGAAATTAAAAAATAGTGACTTCAATGCTTATAATTAATTTTCCATGCTACTTTATAAAATGAAATACGTTTACACGTACGATTCCATTGATTTTTTCCAAAGGATTATTGTTTTTTAAATGGATACGCAACGTCAATGTTTCTATTGTGACGTCACGATAACGTCAGGATTCCATGCCATTCTCGAATGTTTTTTTCATCATGGAATAAAAAAAATGAATAGGCCAATCAGAAAGCCAGAAACAAAGAGAAAATTAATTATTGCTCTTTGAAATGAGTCCCCATGTATCATGATTTGTCCTATAGATGTGTGATGACAGGTAGTATATATCGGGTCATTCATCAACCTGTTGGCCTCATGGTCACATATCTACTGCCCTCCACATGTAAACAGGTCCTTATAACACATAAAGGAGGTCTAGTCCTACAACACACAAGGGAGGTAGTCCTTAAACATAGTCCTACAACACACAAGGGAGGTCGTCCTTAAACATAGTCCTACAACACACAAGGGAGATCATCCTTAAACATAGTCCTACAACACACAAGCGAGGTCGTCCTTAAACATAGTCTTACAACACACAAGGAAGGTCGTCCTTAAACATATAGTCCTACAACACACAAGGGAGGTCGTCCTTAAACATAGTCCTACAACACACAAGGAAGGTCGTCCTTAAACATATAGTCCTACAACATACAAGGGAGGTCGTCCTTAAACACATAGTCCTACAACACACAAGGGAGGTCGTCCTGAAACATAGTCCTACAACACACAAGGAAGGTTGTCCTTAAACATATAGTCCTACAACACACAAGGGAGGTCGTCCTTAAACATAGTCCTACAACACACATGGGAGGTCGTCCTTAAACATAGTCTTGCAACACACAAGGGAGGTTGTCCTTAAACATAGTCCTACAACACACAAGGGAGGTCAACCTTAAATATATAGTCCTACAACACACAAGGAAGGTCGTCCTTAAACATATAGTCCTACAACACACAAGGGAGGTCGTCCTTAAACATATAGTCCTACAACACATAAGCAAGGTCGTCCTTAAACATAGTCCTACAACACACAAGGGAGGTCGTCCTTAAACATAGTCCTACAACACACAAGGGAGATCGTCCTTAAACATAGTCCTAAAACACACAATGGAGGTAGTCCTTAAACATATAGTCCTACAACACACAAGGGAAGTAGTCCTTAAACATATAGTCCTGCAACACACAAGGGAGGTCGTCCTTAATCATATAGTCCTACAACACACAAGGAAGGTAGTCCTTAAATATAGTCCTACAACACACAATGGAGGTAGTCCTTAAACAAAGTCCTACAACACACAAGGGAGGTCTTCCTGAAACTCTTAGTCCTAAAACACACAAGGGAGGTCATCTTTAAACATAGTCCTACAACACACAAGGGAGGTCTTCCTGAAACACATAGTTCTACAACACACAAGGGAGGTCTTCCTGAAACATATAGTCCTACAACACACAAGGGAGGTCTTCCTGAAACACATAGTTCTACAACACACAAGGAAGGTAGTCTTTAAACACATAGTCCTACAACACACAAGGGAAGTCTTCCTGAAACACATAGTTCTACAACACACAAGGAAGGTAGTCTTTAAACATATAGTCCTACAACACACAAGGGAGGTAGTCCTTAAACATAGTCCTACAACAGACAAGGGAGGTAGTCCTTAAACATAAAGTTCTACAACACACAAGGGAGGTCTTCCTGAAACACATAGTTCTACAACACACAAGGAAGGTAGTCTTTAAACATATAGTCCTACAACACACAAGGAAGGTCGTCCTTAAACATAGTCCTGCAACACACAAGCGTGGTCGTCCTTAAACACATAGTTCTACAACACACAAGGGCGGTCGTCCTTAAACATAGTCCTGCAACACACAAGCGCGGTCGTCCTTAAACACATAGTTCTACAACACACAAGGGCGGTCTTCCTTAAACATAGTCCTACAACACACAAGCGAGGTTGTCCTTAAACATAGTCCTACAACACACAATGGAGGTAGTCCTTAAACATAGTCCTACAACACACAAGGGAGGTCGTCCTTAAACATAGTCCTGCAAAACACAAGGGAGGTCGTCCTTAAACATATAGTCCTACAACACACAAGGGAAGTCATCCTTTAACATATAGTCCTACAACACACAAGGGAGGATGCCTTAAACATAAAGTCCTACAACACACAAGGAAGGTCGTCCTTAAACATAGTCCTGCAACACACAAGGGAGGTCGTCCTTAAACATATAGTCCTACAACACACAAGGTAGGTCGTTCTTAAACATATAGTCCTACAACACACAGGGGAGGTTGTGCTTAAACATATAGTCCTACAACACACAAGGGAAGTCGTCCTTAAACATAGTCTTACAACACACAAGGAAGGTCGTCCTTAAACAAAGTCCTGCAACACACAAGGGAGGTCATCCTTAAACATAGTCCTACAACACACAAGGGAGGTCATCCTTAAACATATAGTCCTACAACACACAAGGGAGGTCATCCTTAAACATAGTCCTACAACACACAAGGGAAGTCGTCCTTAAACATAGTCCTACAACACACAAGGGAGGTAGTCCTTCAAACACTTAGTCCTGCAACACACAAGGAAGGTTGTCCTTAAACATAGTCCTACAACACACAAGGGAGGTCATCCTTAAACATATAGTCCTACAACACACAAGGGAAGTCATCCTTAAACATAGTCCTACAACACACAAGGGAAGTCATCCTTAAACATATAGTCCTACAACACACAAGGAAGGTAGTCCTTAAACATAGTCTTACAACACACAAGGAAGGTCGTCCTTAAACATAGTCCTACAACACACACTGGAGGTAGTCCTTAAACATAGTCCTGCAACACACAAGGGAGGTCATCCTTAAACATAGTCTTACAACACACAAGGAAGGTCGTCCTTAAACATAGTCCTACAACACACAAGGGAGGTCGTCCTTAAACATAGTCCTACAACACACAAGGGAAGTCGTCCTTAAACATATAGTCCTACAACACACAAGGGAGGTAGTCCTTAAACATATAGTCCTATAACACACAAGGAAGGTCGTCCTTAAACATAGTCCTACAACACACAAGGAAGGTCGTCCTTAAACATATAGTCCTACAACACACAAGGGAGGTCGTCCTTAAACATATAGTCCTACAACACACAAGGGAGGTCATCCTTTAACATAGTCCTACAACACACAAGGGAGGTAGTCCTTAAACATAGTCCTACAACACACAAGGGAGGTAGTCCTTAAACATAGTCCTACAACACACAATGGAGGTAGTCCTTAAACACTTAGTCCTACAACACACAAGGGAGGTAGTCCTTAAACATAGTCCCACAACACACAAGGGAGGTCATCCTAAAACATATAGTCCTACAACACACAAGTGAGGTCGTCCTTAAACACTTAGTCCTACAACACACAAGGGAGGTAGTCCTTAAACATATAGTCCTACAACACACACGGGAGGTAGTCCTTAAACATATAGTCCTACAACACACAAGTGAGGTCTTCCTTAAATGACCCTAGCTGCTGATAGCACATTTCGCCTTGTAAATACATTTGACAGTACTCAGTTGACTGATGTTGTCTGTTGGGAAGAAAATAAATAAAAGGAGATGAATATATTTCAGGAATACTTTCCGTGATAAGGCATCTCTTCAGACATATGGAGATGATGTATAAGAGTTTGAGAGCTCTGAACTTGATTTTTTTTTCAAATTCAATAATGCTTTCAAATGGAAATTAAGGCTGAGATGTTACAGTTATATTACTATGTAGTAGGACAGGACATTGACAGTAAAGTATGGTACCTAACAATCTGGTCACTGTTACTATGACAGTAAAGTATGGTACCTAACAATCTAGTCACCGTTACTATGACAGTAAAGTATGGTACCAAACAATCTGGTCACTGTTACTATGACAGTAAAGTATATAGTACCTAACAATCTGGTCATTGTTACTATGACAGTAAAGTATGGTACCTAACAATCTGGTCACTGTTACTATGACAGTAAAGTATGGTACCTAACAATCTGGTCATTGTTACTATGACAGTAAAGTACACTGTATGGTACCTAACAATCTGGTCACTGTTACTATGACAGTAAAGTATGGTACCTAACAATCGGGTCACTGTTACTATGACAGTAAAGTGTGGTACCTAACAATCTGGTCACCGTTACTATGACAGTAAAGTATGGTACCTAACAATCTGGTCACTGTTACTATGACAGTAAAGTATGGTACCTAACAATCTGGTCACTGTTACTATGACAGTAAAGTATGGTACCTAACAATCTGGTCACTGGAACTATGACAGTAAAGAATGGTACCTAACAATCTGGTCACCGTTACTATGACAGTAAAGTATGGTACCTAACAATCTGGTCACCATTACTATGACAGTAAAGTATGGTACCTAACAATCTGGTCACTTACTATGACAGTAAAATATGGTACCTAACAATCTGGTCACTGTTTCTATGACAGTAAAGTATGGTACCTAACAATCTGGTCACCGTTACTATGACAGTAAAGTATGGTACCTAACAATCTGGTCACTGTTACTATGACAGTAAAGTATGGTACCTAACAATCTGGTCACTGTTACTATTACAGTAAAGTATGGTACCTAACAATCTGGTCACTGTTACTATGACAGTAAAGTATGGTACCTAACAATCTGGTCACTGTTATTATGACAGTAAAGTTTGGTACCTAACAATCTGGTCACTGTTACTATGACAGTAAAGTATGGTACCGAATAATCTGGTCACTGTTACTATGACAGTAAAGTATGGTACCTAACAATCTGGTCACTGTTACTATGACAGTAAAGTATGGTACCTAACAATCTGGTCACTGTTACTATGACAGTAAAGTATGGTACCTAACAATCTGGTCACTGTTACTATGACAGTAAAGTATGGTACCTAACAATCTGGTCACTGTTACTATGACAGTAAAGTATGGTACCTAACAATCTGGTCACTGTTACTATGACAGTAAAGTATGGTACCTAACAATCTGGTCACTGTTACTATGACAGTAAAGTATGGTACCTAACAATCTGGTCACTGTTACTATGACAGTAAAGTATGGTACCTAACAATCTGGTCACTGTTACTATGACAGTAAAGTATGGTACCTAACAATCTGGTCACTGTTACTATGACAGTAAAGTATGGTACCTAACAATCTGGTCACTGTTACTATGACAGTAAAGTATGGTACCTAACAATCTGGTCACTGTTACTATGACAGTAAAGTATGGTACCTAACAATCTGGTCACTGTTACTATGACAGTAAAGTATGGTACCTAACAATCTGGTCACTGTTACTATGACAGTAAAGTATGGTACCTAACAATCTGGTCACTGTTACTATGACAGTAAAGTATGGTACCTAACAATCTGGTCACTGTTACTATGACAGTAAAGTATGGTACCTAACAATCTGGTCACTGTTACTATGACAGTAAAGTATGGTACCTAACAATCTGGTCACTGTTACTATGACAGTAAAGTATGGTACCTAACAATCTGGTCACTGTTACTATGACAGTAAAGTATGGTACCTAACAATCTGGTCACTGTTACTATGACAGTAAAGTATGGTACCTAACAATCTGGTCACTGTTACTATGACAGTAAAGTATGGTACCTAACAATCTGGTCACTGTTACTATGACAGTAAAGTATGGTACCTAACAATCTGGTCACTGTTACTATGACAGTAAAGTATGGTACCTAACAATCTGGTCACTGTTACTATGACAGTAAAGTATGGTACCTAACAATCTGGTCACTGTTACTATGACAGTAAAGTATGGTACCTAACAATCTGGTCACTGTTACTATGACAGTAAAGTATGGTACCTAACAATCTGGTCACTGTTACTATGACAGTAAAGTATGGTACCTAACAATCTGGTCACTGTTACTATGACAGTAAAGTATGGTACCTAACAATCTGGTCACTGTTACTATGACAGTAAAGTATGGTACCTAACAATCTGGTCACTGTTACTATGACAGTAAAGTATGGTACCTAACAATCTGGTCACTGTTACTATGACAGTAAAGTATGGTACCTAACAATCTGGTCACTGTTACTATGACAGTAAAGTATGGTACCTAACAATCTGGTCACTGTTACTATGACAGTAAAGTATGGTACCTAACAATCTGGTCACTGTTACTATGACAGTAAAGTATGGTACCTAACAATCTGGTCACTGTTACTATGACAGTAAAGTATGGTACCTAACAATCTGGTCACTGTTACTATGACAGTAAAGTATGGTACCTAACAATCTGGTCACTGTTACTATGACAGTAAAGTATGGTACCTAACAATCTGGTCACTGTTACTATGACAGTAAAGTATGGTACCTAACAATCTGGTCACTGTTACTATGACAGTAAAGTATGGTACCTAACAATCTGGTCACTGTTACTATGACAGTAAAGTATGGTACCTAACAATCTGGTCACTGTTACTATGACAGTAAAGTATGGTACCTAACAATCTGGTCACTGTTACTATGACAGTAAAGTATGGTACCTAACAATCTGGTCACTGTTACTATGACAGTAAAGTATGGTACCTAACAATCTGGTCACTGTTACTATGACAGTAAAGTATGGTACCTAACAATCTGGTCACTGTTACTATGACAGTAAAGTATGGTACCTAACAATCTGGTCACTGTTACTATGACAGTAAAGTATGGTACCTAACAATCTGGTCACTGTTACTATGACAGTAAAGTATGGTACCTAACAATCTGGTCACTGTTACTATGACAGTAAAGTATGGTACCTAACAATCTGGTCACTGTTACTATGACAGTAAAGTATGGTACCTAACAATCTGGTCACTGTTACTATGACAGTAAAGTATGGTACCTAACAATCTGGTCACTGTTACTATGACAGTAAAGTATGGTACCTAACAATCTGGTCACTGTTACTATGACAGTAAAGTATGGTACCTAACAATCTGGTCACTGTTACTATGACAGTAAAGTATGGTACCTAACAATCTGGTCACTGTTACTATGACAGTAAAGTATGGTACCTAACAATCTGGTCACTGTTACTATGACAGTAAAGTATGGTACCTAACAATCTGGTCACTGTTACTATGACAGTAAAGTATGGTACCTAACAATCGGGTCACTGTTACTATGACAGTAAAGTATGGTACCTAACAATCGGGTCACTGTTACTATGACAGTAAAGTATGGTACCTAACAATCTGGTCACCGTTACTATGACAGTAAAGTATGGTACCTAACAATCTGGTCACCGTTACTATGACAGTAAAGTATGGTACCTAACAATTTGGTCACTGTTACTATGACAGTAAAGTATGGTACTTAACCATCGGGTCACTGTTACTAAAAATTGTTTGTTTCACAAGTTTTTGTTTCCGGATGATAACGTGACAAAATTTGTACAAACTTAATACAATGATAGCATAACTTAACAATAATAACTAGCCATAGATTAGAAAAATGTAATTGACGGCAGGGGACGTGTGTTGCTTGCAACACTTACTGTAAGCTTGTTGTCACTAGAGATGGTTATCAAGTGATTTTAAATCAAACATATCAGTTTGTATGTACTTGTGGAATAGCCTACCTGTATAACATTATCAAGGTCAACACGTATTATTTGTAAATTTTGTCAATAGCAAAATTATAAAACGGAAAATGATATATAATTGTTTTAGCATCACCAGACCTATATGTTATGAAATTTTCACCTACAGTTGCCCCAGGATATATCATGTGACCATAGAAGATCGTGAGGGGATTTCTATTTATAGGTAAAATCTCACCTGTTGTGCACACCTATGTAGGGGTAGAGAATGTGTGGAGTATGCGTGTGTATCTACCTGTATCTGTCGCAAATGATGTATGACCTAACCCTCGGGCCATGTACAGGTCAGTCGAAGGTAAATCTGCTAAACCAGATTTGCAAAATCATAATTATCAAAAAGTGATTAAATCTTTATTCTTTTGATGTTTCTAGTAAATGTTTGAACCTTTCAGAGCTTTACATTTTTAGAAGTTTTGAAAATTCTCATAGTTTTGGTTTGAAGCTTGTAACTTTGGAAAAGTTTCTTGTTTCTTTGTTCTGAAAACGTAGCCTGAGGTGTTGATGCCTTTAGGGATTTGTAGGGAGGCCTGTCATACGGCTGTGTACAATCTTACAAGCACCAGATGTTAATGTTGTGTGACCGCCACAGGATCACCTGGTTACTCTGTGGATCTTTTATAAGTGTCTTGTAGCAACTGAATATCTATTCCATCGATCTAGTGATAAAGGTTTAAAGTCAAATAAATAATCTGAATCAGAAGAAAATTGAAGCCATGGATATTATTTGAAGAAGAATTCTTCATATGACATTTGGAGATTGCCAGGGTTTGTGATGTGGATATGACATGTTTGATTTGATTCTGACTGCATACATTAATTGTGGTATGGACAAAGTAGATTTGGCTGGAAAAAGTGGATTATGTTAAAATTTTAGTGAAGATAAGTTTTTTGATGACAATGGAAATAAGAATTGACAGATAAGTATATAAGTGATTTAATTGGTGATTGAGTGAACATCCATAACAAAAATCTTGATTACTCACGATTGGATACCATTTACTTAAAGGGAGATGCGTCTTTTTGGTGTTGGACACAGAACCTGTTCAAATTCCAAAGGGGAAAAAACCTTAGCAACCCTGTATTAAACCGTATGTTGGATTTATTTTGATAAAAGAGAAAGACAAATTGATTTTTATGATAGATAAAAACTTTTAAACTATATTGAATTTTAAAAAAGGTTATCTTTGAGACGAATGCCTCATAAAGAGACAGTTTCTTGCACCAATTCACCTATAAATTCTTGTGGAGTTTTATCAGACATTTGTCCAAGTGGCATTCATGATGAATAAAGTACATGCATTAGCGAAGCATATTCGTAACATTTATCGCCGCCACCGTCATCTAGACAACTGTACAGTGTGCACAGGGGCGGTCGATTTAGACCTCACGCCAGAGGATAAGGAAAATGTACAAAAACGTGTTTTCTGCTGCTTTACTCAGGTAAATTATGTTGTATAATACATATGTTATGGCATTCACATCTATAATGCAGTGACATGAGTATGACCAAGAAGTTGTGGTCTATAATGTCGTTCATATTTTTACGATATAAGTGATTATTAAGGGACTTTAAATTAGATGTGTTTTCATCTCAAGGTAAGTACATATACAGGATCTTACACAAGTGACTATCACATAGTTACAAGTGTAAGATTCTATTTATCACATAATTTCTATCAATAGAAATATAAGCAAAACTTTAAATTTTGTCTCTATGTAAAACAGTAGAAAATCCATATGTGACGTTTCTGAGACAATCATGCAACGTCATATATATATTATGTCATCAAAATATATGTTGTGAAAACTACCTGTGATGTTATAATAATGTTATGCAAATGTGTCTTACGATATTTATACATGGCTGGACAGGCCAGTTATGTGATAAAAAGTATTAAAAACCACAAATATGACAGACTTAATAGTGAATCAACTCTGTGTTGTTGTAAATGCTTATAGAGCAGTATATGTTTGTACACGATTTTTACAGCTTAATTCATCAAAATCTATGATTTTCAATAGATTACTGCAAAAAAATATAATATGTCAAAATATCCGTCCAGTAACTTTAAATATTTGATTTTTCATTTGCAAGAGGGGGAGGTAACCATTTGAATTTGGAGATCTTTGAAGGGTTTTTTCTTTAGAAGGTAGGCACCAAAATGTACTAGAGTGTAAAAATTCTGTATGGACAGGATATATGAACCTGTAATATCTTTTGTATCTATAAGTCTGTATGGACAGGATATGTGAACCTATAATACCTTTTGTATCTATAAGTCTGTATGGACAGGATATATGAACCTATAATACCTTTTGTATCTATAAGTCTGTATGGACAGGATATATGAACCTATAATACCTTTTGTATCTATAAGTCTGTACGGACAGGATATATGAACCTATAATACCTTTTGTATCTATAAGTCTGTATGGACAGGATATATGAACCTATAATACCTTTTGTATCTATAAGTCTGTACGGACAGGATATATGAACCTATAATACCTTTTGTATCTATAAGTCTGTACGGACAGGATATATGAACCTATAATACCTTTTGTATCTATATTTCATAATTCAGAAATTCCATATCTTGATTCTGCTGTAACAGTAATTGTAAGATTTACAAGAAGTTGATATGCTCTTGGTTATCTAGGCAATAAAGTGCCTTCTTACATTAAATTGGATAACCCACCTTAGTACAATTATGTTGTTTGCATTCCCGGCTTACATTAAATTGGATAACCCACCTTAGTACAATTATTTTGTTTGCGTTCCCGGGAGAGTTATAGGACCATAAATCCCCCAGGAAGGCAGTTTACATTTCCGTTTTCTGTTATTTTGTTAATCCAATATGTAATGTTTACTATTTATACTGCCAAATCAAATTTTGCGCTATCCCCATCAGCGGAGACTCTTCTTGTGACATCATTAGTAGTGTCATTGCCAGTTAAAACAATAAGTCTGTGGAAATCAATATAAAATCAACAGTACACTTTCAACATTGTTATCAATATGTTCCATCTTTAAGATATTCAACATCTTAAAATCATAACTACAAATATTGTTGCGAATAACACAACAATTAGGGTTTTACACTCCAGTAGCATGCAAGTATGCACAAAGAATGTGTTATTACATCATGACGTTGGTCAGAATGATGTCACGAAACATGTTATACATTTCACTATAACAACGACCTGGCTGCCTTAATCCTGTTTTACTGTGTAAATTATAACAGTGTTATATTATGATATAATTTTATGTTCTAGCTGTACATAGTCTGGTCCTGGCTGCCTCCCTGTTTTTCTGTGTAAATTATAACAGTGTTATATTATGATATAATTTTATGTTCTAGCTGTACACCGTCTGGTCCTGGCTTCCTCCCTGTTTTAATGTGTAAATTATAACAGTGTTATATTATGATATAATTTTATGTTCTAGCTGTACACAGTCTGGTCCTGGCTGCCTTCCTGTTTTACTGTGTAAATGATAACAGTGTTATTTTATGATATAATTTTTAGCCCACCATCAACAGATGGTGGGCTATTCAAATCGCTTTTTGTCCGTGGTCCGTGGTCCTTCCGTCCGTCCTTCTGTCCGTCCCTCCTTCCGTCAGTTAACAATTCTTGTTACCGCTATTTTTCAGGAAGTACCGAAGGGATCTTTCTCAAATTTCATATGTAGGTTCCCCTAGGGCCCTAGTTGTGCATATTGTATTTTGGGACCAATCGGTCAACAAAATGGCCGCCAGGCAGCCATCTTGGATTTTGATAGTTAAAGTTTGTTACCGCTATTTCTCAGAATCTACTGAAGGGATCTTTCTCAAATTTCACATGTAAGTTTCCCTAGGGGCCTAGTTGTGCATATTGCATTTTGGGACCAAGCGGTTAACAAGATGGCCGACAGGCCGCCATCTTGGATTTTGATAGTTTAAAGTTTGTTACCACTATTTCTCAGAAAGTGCCAAAAGAATTCTTCTCAAATTTCAGGTACAGGTTCCCCTAGGGTCCTAGTTGTGCATATTGCATTTTGGGACCGATCGGTGAACAAGATGGCCGATAGGCCGCCATCTTGGATTTTGACAATTGAAGTTTGTTACAGCTATTTCTCAGAAAGTACTGAAGGGATCTGTCTCAAATTACATGTGCAGGTTTACCTTGGACCCTAGTTGTGCATATTGCATTTTGGGACTGATTGATGAACAAGATGGCCGAACGGCTGTCATCTTGGATTTTGATAGTTAAAGCTTGTTACCACTATTTCTTTGAAAGTACTGAAGGGATCTGTCTCAAATTTCATGTGCAGGTTCCCCTAGGTCCCTGGTTATGCATATTGCATTTTGGTACCGATCGGTGAACAATATGGCCGACAGTACGCCATCTTGGAGTTTGACAATTGAAGTTTATTTCCGCTATGTCTAAGAATGTACTGAAGGGAGCTGTCTCAAATTGTATGTGCAGGTTCTTCTAGGGGTCTAGTTGTGCATATTGCATTTTAGGACCGATCGGTGAACAAGATTGCCGACAGGTAGCCATCTTGGATTTTGATAATTGAAGTTTGTTACTGTTTTATATCTCAGAAAGTAGTCAAAGGATCTTTCTCAAATTTCATGTGTAGTAATATGAAGTAAAAGCTTGAAAAGCAGAGAAAAGATCCCTCTTTCATTTGTCAGACAAAGATCGTTCTTAGGTGGGCGCCAAGATCCCTCTGGGATCTCTTGTATGTTTTAGCTGTACACCGTCTGGTCCTGGCTGCCTCCCTGTTTTACTGTGTAAATTATCACAGTGTTATATTATGATATAATTTTATGTTCTAGCTGTACACCGTCTGGTCCTGGCTTCCTCCCTGTTTTTCTGTATAAATTATAACAGTGTTATATTATGATATAATTTTATGTTCTAGCTGTACACCGTCTGGTCCTGGCTTCCTCCCTGTTTTAATGTGTAAATTATAACAGTGTTATATTATGATATAATTTTATGTTCTAGCTGTATACCGTCTGGTCCTGGCTGCCTCCCTGTTTTACTGTGTAAATTATATACAGTGATATATTATGAAATAATTTTGTGTTCTAGCTGTACATTGTCTGGTCCTGGCTTCCTCCACGTTTTGCTGTCTGCCAGCCTGAGTTACTTTACACGTCAGAGGAACACGGGACGAGTCTGATGACTTTGTACACTCGTGTGGAGGATTACCAGCCCACTCTTATTGTCATAAAAACGACAAACAACGAGGTACTGTTCTTTTTGTCATAAAAACAACAAAGGACGAGGTATTGTATTGTCATAAAAACAACAAACGATGAGGTTCTGTTCTTTTTGTCATTAAAACAACAAATGACGAGGTACTGTATTGTCATAAAAACAACAAACGACGAGGTTCTGTTCTTTTTGTCATAAAAACAACAAACGACGAGGTATTGTATTGTCATAAAAACAACAAACGACGAGGTTCTGTTCTTTTTGTCATAAAAACAACAAACGACAAGGTACTGTATTGTCATAAAAACAACAAACGACGAGGTACTGTTCTTTTTGTCATAAAAACAACAAACGACAAGGTACTGTATTGTCATAAAAACAACAAACGACGAGGTTCTGTTCTTTTTGTCATAAAAACAACAAACGACGAGGTTCTGTTCTTTTTGTCATAAAGCAACAAACGATGAGGTTCTGTTCTTTTTGTCATAAAAACAACAAACGACAAGGTACTGTATTGTCATAAAAACAACAAACGACGAGGTTCTGTTCTTTTTGTCATAATAACAACAAACGACAAGGTACTGTTCTTTTTGTTGTAAAAACAACAAACGACGAGGTACTGTTCTTTTTGTCATAATAACAACAAACGACAAGGTTCTGTTCTTTTTGTCATAAAAACAACAAACGACAAGGTACTGTTCTTTTTGTCATAAAAATAAACGATGAGGTATTGTATTGTCATAAAAACAACAAACGACACTTTTGATGGATGGCAGGTTCTACAAGGACTTCCTCAAAACTCAATGTAAATATGTATTTTATTTTGCAGGTATTTGGAGCGTTTTGTTCGACATACTGGAGAGATAGAAAACATAGTACAAAGAACCTATCATACTTTGGTACGGGTGAAACGTTTATCTTTACCCTCAGCCCAAAGAAACAGAGATATTCCTGGGTAGGACTTCTTCAGGAGGACATTCCAAACACAGCCAACATGTTCCTGGCTGGTGACAACTCAATGCTAACTGTAGGAGGCGGGTAAGTAAAGTTATGTGAAGAGAATTTTCTTATCCTGGACTAATAGAATCTTTCATTCCCCCTTGAGTGTGAGAGTAATAGAATCTTTCATTCCCCCTCGAGTGTGAGAGTAATAGAATCTTTCATCCCCCCTCGAGTGTGAGACTAATATAATCTTTCATTCCCCCTCGAGTATGAGACTAATAGAATATTTCATTCCCCTTCGAGTGTGAGACTAATAGAATCTTTCATTCTCCCTCGAGTGTGAAACTAATAGAATATTTCACTCCCTTAAGTATGAGACTAATATAATCTTTCTCCCCTTGAGTGTGAGACTAATAAAATATTTCACCCCCTTGAGTATGAGACTTATAGAATCTTTCACCCCTTGAGTGTGAGACTAATAGAATCTTTCTCCCCTTGAGTGTGAGACTAATAGAATCTTTCTCTCCCTTGAGTGTGAGACTAATAGAATCTTTCATCCCTTGAGTGTGAGACTAATAGAATCTTTCTCCCCTTGAGTGTGAGACTAATAGAATCTTTCTCTCCCTTGAGTGTGAGACTAATAGAATCTTTCAACCCCTTGAGTGTGAGACTAATAGAATCTTTCTCCTTTTGAGTGTGAGACTAATAGAATCTTTCTCCCCTTGAGTGTGAGACTAATAGAATCTTTCTCTCCCTTGAGTGTGAGACTAATAGAATCTTTCAATCCCTTGAGTGTGAGACTAATAGAATCTTTCTCCCCCTTGAGTGTGAGACTTATAGAATTTTTCTCCCCTTGAGTGTGAGACTAATAGAATCTTCCACCCCCTTGAGTGTGAGACTAATGGAATCTTTCTCTCCCTTGAGTGTGAGACTAATAGAATCTTTCTCTCCCTTGAGTGTGAGACTAATGGAATCTTTCACCCCCTTTGAGTATGAGACTAATATAATCTTCCACCCCCTTTAGTGTGAGACTAATAGAATCTTTCTCTCTCTTGACTGCGAGACTAATATAATCTTTCACCCCTTAAGTGTGAGACTAATAAAATATTTCACCCCCTTGAGTGTGAGACTAATAGAATCTTTCACCCCTTGAGTGTGAGACTAATAGAATCTTTCTCTCCCTTGAGTGTGAGACTATTATAATCTTTCATTCCCCCTTTGAATGTGAGAATAATAGAATCTTTTTCCCCCTCGAGTGTGAGACTAATAGAATCTTTCTCCCCTTCAGTGTGAGACCAGGGTTGGGGTAATTAAAAATGTAATTGTAATTAATTGCAATTAATTACATTTTTTCAAGTAATTGAAAGTAATTTGTAATTAAGAAATATTTCAATTACATGTAATTGTAATTGTAATTCATTACATTCTAAAAATGTGTAATTAACAATTACATTTCAATTACTTTTCAATTACATAATACATATTTACTAATGTCTAATACCAAGATTAATTAATGACATATATTTGGCTATATAGAAATTTAAACAATTAAGTAACACATGTGAGGCAATGACCATAGTATACACTACACTTGTACCTCTAATTACCTGTAGTTTACCCCTCAGGCACTATACAGGTGTGAGGTGTGAACACATAGCCTGTGATTACAACTCACAAAGGTCTTGCTTATATAACATCTGTTGATCACTAATTAGCATATCTAATGAAGGCAAAAGTATAGATGATAGCTCATATTAGTCTTCACCGCCCCCTGCCAAGAAAATTAAAACAGAAGTCTTTTTCAGTTTTCTTCCCATTACACCCCCACGAAAGAGACACAACTCAGGTCTTAAATTCAATGCTTTAATGAGAGATGTTGTGACCCATTAAAGTTCTGGAAAGATAATCCTTGCTGATATCCAAATTCGTCTATTTTAGCTAGCAAGCATTTATAGCTATACCAGCCACTTCTGCTCCAGTAGAGAGATTGTTTAGTGGTGCTGCCAAAGTAATCCGATCACACATAATCAGACTGTCTGATGATAATTTTCAAGCTGATGATGATAAAATGCAATTCAAAAACATGAATACCTGGTACCTAAAGTTGACACATTTGCCAATGTTACTGCTAGGTCCAATAAAAATGTACATGTAAAACTAATACACCCTACCAGTACTCAATTGTAACTTGCGGTTTATGTGAAGTGAACATGTGTTCTATCAGAATTTACTGATATTGACTTATATATCTGTATCAATGCTAAATTGTATGGCGTTATCAAAAATAAACATATTAGGAAAATGTAATGTGTAATTGTAATTAATTACTTTTTGAATGTAATTGTAATTGTAATTAATTACATTTACAAAACTGAGTAATTGTAATTGTAATCGTAATTGACTTTAGACCAAGTAATTGTAATTGTAATTAATTACATTGCAATGTAATTGACCCCAACCCTGTGTGAGACCAATAGAATCTGTCACCCCTTTGAGTATGAGACTAATAGAATTTTTTACTCCTTGAGTGTGAGACTAATAGAATCTTTCTATACCTGGAGTGAGACTAATAGAATCTTTCACCCCCTTGAGTATAAGACTAATAGAATCTTTCACCCCCTCGAGTATGAGACTAATATAATCTTTCACCCTCTTTGAGTATGAGAATAATAGAATACAGTCAAACCTCGATGATTCGAACTTCGATGAATCAAATTTCTCGCTGTATCGAACTTTTTGTCTGGTCCCGAATTTCTTCACTATATAACATTACTAACTAACCCATGTATGAACTGAAGTTTTATGAAACGAAGTTCTCGATGTATCGAACTTTTTTCATGGATCATTTGTTATAGAATCATAGGTAACTGACACTCGATGATTTGAATAAAAATTTACCTGTACAGATCAGGTGTTCGTCGATACCCTGCGGCATGCTGTCACACCTAGCTGTCTCGCGACGGCCCTTCGCCGGACAATAGGGATTATGACAGCTTGTGTTGCTAGCTTGATATCATCAAGATAATTAATATCATTAATCAGGCCGATACCCGGTGCTTTGTTTTTACAAGCTGCGTTATTAAATCATTAGTACGGCGAAGATACAGTTAGTCGTTTTTTATGTTCGCCGCCGCCATTGGAAGCGGTTTGTAGAATTTACGGAATGGTAAATAACGAGCCACATTATTAGTAACTCATACTCAAAACTGTTACATTGCACAACTTTGACATAAATACTGGAGCAAATCGATCATTCTAAATCGAAGTATTTTGTAGGTGTTGTAGTGCTTTCAGTTCCTCCTTTTTAGTTTCGTTTTTACAATGTAAGTGATTTCGTTTCTATATTCATTCCGTAATATTTACCATGGCTTAAATAGTCACCAAATGAACACTTGTACATGGGTTAGGCCTAGTACACGTAAGTCTTGTTTATAATATACGTATGTATTGCTAACGATAGCAATACATGTGATTAAATACATACTTGTTTTTATTTTGTTTTGCTTGTGGTACAATGATTATAAAGTTTACGGAACGGAGACGACATGTACACAACTACCACAGTTGGTCATGGTAAAAAAAATATCTGTCTAATTTCAACCACGAATAATTCGAAGTCTCGATGTTTCGAAGTTTTTCTGACGGTCCCTTGAACTTCGATACATCGAGGTTTGACTGTAATTCTCCCCTTGAGTATGAGACTAAAAGAATCTTTCACCTCCTAGAATGTGAGACTTATAGAATTTTTCACTCCCTTGAGTGTGAGACTTATAGAATCTTTCGCTTACTCAAGTGTGAGACTAATATAATCTTTCTCCCCTTGAGTATGAGACTAAAAGAATCTTTCACCTCCTTGAATGTGAGACTTATAGAATCTTTCACACCCTTGAGTGTGAGACTAATAGAATCTTTCTCCCCTTGAGTGTGAGACTAATAGAATCTTTCTCTCCCTTGAGTGTGAGACTATTATAATCTTTCAACCCCTTGAGTGTGAGACTAATAGAATCTTTCACTCCCTTGAGTGTGAGACTTATAGAATCTTTCACACCCTTGAGTGTGAGACTAATAGAATCTTTCACCCCCTTTGAGTATGAGACTAATAGAATCTTTCACCCCCTTGAGTGTGAGACTAATAGAATCTTTCTCCCCTTGAGTATGAGACTAATAGAATCTTTCTCCCCTTGAGTGTGAGACTAATAGAATCTTTCACCCCCTTGAGTATGAGACTAATATAATCTTTCTCTCCCTTGAGTATGAGACTAAAAGAATCTTTTCCCTTTGAGTATGAGACTAATAGAATCTTTCATTCCTCCTCGATTGTGAAACTAATATAATCTTTCTCCCCTTGAGTATAAGACTAATATAATCTTTCTCCCCTTGAGTGTGAGACTAATAGAATCTTTCTCTCCCTTGAGCGTGAGATGCATAGAATCTTTCACCCCCTTGAGTGTGAGACTAATAGAATCTTTCACCCCCTTGAGTATGAGACTATTATAATCTTTCAACCCCTTGAGTGTCAGACTATTATAATCTTTCAACCCCTTGAGTGTGAGACTAATAGAATCTTTCACCCCTTGAGCGTGAGATGCATAGAATCTTTCACCCCCTTGAGTGTGAGACTAATAGAATCTTTCACCCCTTGAGTGTGAGACTAATAGAATCTTTCACCCCCTTGAGTGTGAGACTAATAGAATCTTTCTCCCCTTGAGTGTGAGACTAATAGAATCTTTCACCCCCTTGAGTGTGAGACTAATAGAATCTTTCACCCCTTGAGTGTGAGAATAATAGAATCTTTCTCTCCGTTAAGTGTGAGACGCATAGAATCTTTCACCCCCTTGAGTGTGAGACTAATAGAATCTTTCACCCCCTTGAGTGTGAGACTAATAGAATCTTTCCCTCCGTTGAGTATGAGACTAATAGAATCTTTCATTTCCCCTTTGAGTGTTAGACTTATAGAATCTTTCATTCCCCTTTGAATGTGAGACTAATAGAATCTTTCTCTCCCTTGGGTGTGAGACTAATAGAATCTTTTTCCCCCTCGAGTGTGAGACTAATAGAATCTTTCTCCCCTTCAGTGTGAGACCAATAGAATCTTTCACCCCTTTGAGTATGAGACTAATAGAATTTTTTACTCCTTGAGTGTGAGACTTATATAATCTTTCTATACCTGGAGTGAGACTAATAGAATCTTTCACCCCCTTGAGTATAAGACTAATAGAATCTTTCACCCCCTTGAGTATGAGACTAATAGAATCTTTCACCCTCTATGAGTATGAGAATAATAAAATAATTCTCCCCTTGAGTATGAGACTAATAGAATCTTTCTCCCCTTGAGTGTGAGACTAATAGAATCTTTCACCCCCTTGAGTATGAGACTAATAGAATCTTTCTCTCCCTTGAGTATGAGACTAATAGAATCTTTCATTCCCCCTCGATTGTGAAACTAATATAATCTTTCTCCCCTTGAGTATAAGACTAATAGAATCTTTCACCCCCTTGAGTGTGAGACTAATAGAATCTTTCACCCCTTGAGTGTGAGACTAATAGAATCTTTCTCTCCCTTAAGTGTGAGACGCATAGAATCTTTCACCCCCTTGAGTGTGAGACTAATAGAGTCTTTCACCCCCTTGAGTATGAGACTAATAGAATCTTTCACCCCCTTGAGAGTGAGACTAATAGAATCTTTAACCCCCTTGAGTGTGAGACTAATAGAATCTTTCAACCCCTTGAGTGTGAGACCAATAGAATCTTTCACCCCCTTGAGTGTGAGACTATTATAATCTTTCAACCCCTTGAGTGTGAGACTATTATAATCTTTCAACCCCTTTAGTGTGAGACTAATAGAATCTTTCAACCCCTTGAGTGTGAGACTAATATAATCTTTTTCCCCTTGAGTGAGAGACTATTATAATCTTTCAACCCCTTGAGTGTGAGACTAATAGAATCTTTCAACCCCTTGAGTGTGAGACTAATATAACTTTCTCCCCTTGAGTATAAGACTAATAGAATCTTTCACCCCCTTGAGTGTGAGACTAATAGAATCTTTCACCCCCTTGAGTGTGAGACTATTATAATCTTTCAACCCCTTGAGTATGAGACTGATAGAATCTTTCGCCACTTGAGTTTGAGACTAATAGAATCTTTCTCCCTCTTGAGTGTGAGACTAATAGAATCTTTCACCCCTTAAGTGTGAGACTAAGAGAATCTTTCACCCCTGGACCTGGAGTATGAGACTAATAGAATCTTTCATTCCCCCTTTGAGTGTGAGACTTATATAATCTTTCTCCTTCTTGAGTGTGGGCTCATTTTCATCATTCAAGCAATGCAGGCTTGATTTTATGTATGGACATTGATGATGTCATTGACAAATTAGGCTATGAAGTAAGGCTACATGTACTGATAAAGCAATACTAGTTAGGGCTTTTCACTTTTTGGTGAAAAGACCTATTGTTTTCGTTAAGTTTCTTATTCTTATTATTATTCTTATTATTATTCTTCTTCCTGTTTTTGTGAACGCTCTATCGGTCAAACGGTAAGACATAGGATAAAAATGATTTCAGTATGTTTAAACCATGCATCTGAAGGTGTTCCACGAGCATAATTAAGTAGGTCAAAAAATCCAAAATGGCCGCCATGACGTAAACCCTAAAAACGCAAAAAATGCTATAACTCAAAAAGTATGAAAGCTATTTCAAATCTGAAGGTATGTTATTGTAGGGAATGAACATATCTAACTTTCACCTAAGACATGTTTCCACAAAATATGTCTCGTTAAAAAGCGCGCTATTAGGTCGAATTTTACCAAAAGTGACTATTTTTAGATTTTTTTTCATTATTCATTTTTTCCCCAACTTTTTTCAATACATCGATTTCGGATGTCATTTTGAAGGTTTGGATGTCTTCAAAAATAAAATTGGTCCACTTATTAATTTTTTATGACGTAATTAATATTTAACTAAGATTTTTTTGCAAATTTCGACAATTATATTTTAAAAATCTCCTCTGATTCCACCAGTCCGATCAAGCCCTAACTCACACAAGATCTTCCACTTATTACCGTGACTAATTCTTGTTAATATGGTGTTAATTCAAATTCAAATATGGCCGTAATGACGTCACTTCCGGTTTAACCTAGACAGCCATAACTCGTTAACCACTGAGCCAATTTCTTTCATTTTTTAAATGTGATGTAGAATAGCATACTTAGAAACTTTGTAATTGTACATTTTTCTCTAAAATGTCAACTTCCGGTTGTTTATTGACTCATAGTGCAAAATCGCCGTTTTCGGTGAAAATCACGAAAAAATCTTCTTCTCAAGTTCTACATAGTATAGAGGCTTCATGTTTTGCATGAAGTAAGCTTAGATAGTTGACTATCGGGTTTGAAAAAATAAAGGAGCTTGACCTTCGTCCAAGGTCACAGAGTGCGTGTGATTGTAGAGTTTGGAAATAATCCTGTGAAAATTCAGCTCATTGAGACAACCGTAGTTCGTTAACTACAACGCCAATTACTTTCATTTTTGGATATGTTATGTAGAATAGCATACTGAGAAACTCTGTAATTGTACATTTTTCTCTTAAATGTCAACTTCCGGTTGTTTATTGACTGATAGTGCAAAATCGCCGTTTTCGATGAAAATCACGAAAAAAATCTTCTTCTAAAGTTCTACATAGTATAGAGGCTTCATGTTTTGCATGAAGTAAGCTTAGGTACTTGACTACCGGATTTGAAAAAATAAACGAGCTTGACCATCATCCAAGGTAACAGAGTGCGTTTGATGGTAGAGTTATGAAAATGATCCTGTGAAAATTCAGCTCATTGAGACAGCCGTACCCGGTTAACCACACAGCTAATTCCTTTCATTTTTGGATATGTTATGAAGAATCAAAAATGAAACAATTCATTTCGTTACCACTTTTCTGTAAAACGTCAACTTCCGGTAGGAAATAAGGGACAAAGTTCAAAAATGCAATTTTTCGACAAAATCATTAAAAAATCTTCTTCTCAATTTCTAGAAGGCCTAGAGACCTGATATTAAGCATGAAGCATGCTGACATAAATGCCTACCAAGTTTGTTAATGTAATTGACCTTGACCTATATCAAAGTGCACTCGGGCTAACAATCCTAAAATCTTCAAATGACTTATTGTAAAGTTCTGAAAGGCCTACGACCTGGTATTGGACTTTTGGTACGTTGAAACTAAGCACTACCAAGTGATTTATAAATGACCTTGAACGAAGTAGCTTTTAGGTGAAAAGCCCGTCAAATTGTCCCGGTGACAATTTCTAGTTTCAGCTGTTTTAGGTCAAACCTTTCATTAATAGATCAAAGGTTATAACAAACCTCTGGGGACCAATGAAATAACTTGGTTATAAACATAGTTCATTATACACATATTACAGACATCTAATAGGAACCTTGTTGGGAAATGAAAACTAATACGCTGTAACCATGAATTTGTTGTTAGTTTGTCTGTTATAAACTTGATAGAAATCTATATTTTATATACTAAATTATCTGAAAGTCGTGGCATTGTTTAATTGCAGTTATATGTAGAGAGCTTACATTAACTGAAATGGTTTTTATTTAAATGTTTTCATCTTTCCACAGAAATGGGGAAGCCATACAATTAGATGCCAACCTTCATCATTGTCGAACTGAAAAATGTGATACATTCCAAAACGAACCTCTTTGTGAGGAACAAGATTTCACCTGCAAAGTTGTGGAAGTGTATGGATTCGTATGAGAAATTGTGCAACTTGACTAAACATTTATATTAAGTTGTTTTTCAAAGTTTGGAAAGAGAAATGCTGCATTCTGCAGAGTGATTTGCTCTTTGGAACAACAGATACTGTTATTGTAATTTTAATTTGAGTATATTTTATTATCCCTGCTTTTACTGGATTGATCATCAGTGATACATACCATAATATCAAAGCAGAAAATATATCAAATTCCTTAAATGTTCTTGCCCCAGAAGTCTAATAACATAACAAATATTTATTATACTATGCCTGCTCCCAAGATAAGATAACTTTATAAAAAGGAGAAAATAGACTGAAATATGTGAACAAGGATGCGTTCAAATACCACCTATAAAATTGATAATTATGTATAATATGTATATACATCTCATTAGTATAAAGTTATGTATTATACGTATATACATCTCATTGGTATAAAGTTGTGTATTATACGTATATACATTTCATTGGTATAAAGTTGTGTATTATACGTATATACATTTTGACGATACAATGGACCTCTTTTTCAAATTCAGTTGACCATTTTGTTTAGAATATTGTGACAATAAAATACAATTTTGTTAAAGGCCCACTACCTTTCCGGAGAAAATACAAAGATTTCTTAAAACATTAATTACCTCAGAAAATATATACCGATGGCCTAAGATGAGGTTACAACACCAAACATATACAAGACTTTCTGCGTAATATATAATAACAATGGAGAGTCATTTCGCTGTTTTACCGTCTGCCGCAGTGATAGTCAACTACCACGCGGTATTTAGGACGACGGGGGGAAACATAAGACGACCCGCGTTATGAAAATTAACATTTTAGTTATTTTAATTAAATTGTTTAGGAGGTGATAATAAGTGTAGTATTAATGTTAAGTTAATAACTTTTGCCTCGACAAAATTATTAATCTCGTTTTTAGCTCACCTGGCCCGAAGTGCCAGTGAGCTTATGTCATGGCGTGGCGACCGTCGTCCGTCGGCGTCCGTCGTCCGTCTGTCCGTCAACATTTCCTTTAAATCGCTACTAGTCATAGAGTTCTGCATGGATTGTAACCAAATTTGGCCACAAACATCCTTGGGGGAAGGGGAACAGAACTTGTATAAATTTTAGCTCTGACGCACCGGGGGCAGGAGGGACGGGCCCAATAGGGGAAATAGAGGTAAATCCTTTAAATCACTACTTGTCCTAGAGTTCTGCATGGATTGTAACCAAAATTAGCCACAAACATCCTTGGGGGAAGGGGAACAGAACTTGTATAAATTTTGGCTCTGACCCCCCGGGGGCAGGAGGGGTGGGGCCCAATAGGGGAAATAGAGGTAAATCCTATAAATCGCTACTTGTCCTAGAGTTCTGCATGGATTGTAACCAAAATTAGCCACAAACATCCTTGGGGGAAGGGGAACAGAACTTGTATAAATTTTGGCTCTGACCCCCCGGGGGCAGGAGGGGCGGGGCCCAATAGGGGAAATAGAGGTAAATCCTATAAATCGCTACTTGTCCTAGAGTTCTGCATGGATTGTAACCAAATTTGGCCACAAACATCCTTGGGGGAGAGGGAACAGAACTTGTATAAATCTTAGCTCTGACGCCCCGGGGGCAGGAGGGGCGGGGCCCAATAGGGGAAATATAGGTAAATTCTTTAAATCACTACTTGTCCTAGAGTTTTGCATGGATTGTAACCAAAATTAGCCACAAACATCCTTGGGGGAAGGGGAACAGAACTTGTATAAATTTTGGCTCTGGTCCCCCAGGGGCAGAAGGGGCGGGGCCCAATAGGGGAAATAGAAATAAATTCTTTAAATTGCTACTAGTCATAGAGTTCTACATGAATTGTAACCAAATTTGGCCACAAACATCCTTGGGGAAGAGGAACAGAACTTGTATAAATTTTGGCTCTGGCCCCCCAGGGGCTGGAGGGATGGGGCCCAATAGGGGAAATAGAGGTAAATCCTTTAAATCGCTACTAGTCATAGAGTTCTGCATGGAATGTAACCAAATTTGGCCAGAAATATCTTTGGGAGAATAAGAACTGAGTTTGTACAAATTTTGGCTCTGGTCCCGGGGGGCAGGAGGGGTGGGGCCCAATAGGGGAATTATAGGTATATCCTATAAATCGGTACTTGTCCTAGAGTTCTGCATGGATTGTAACCAAATTTGGCCATGAACATCCTTGAGGGAAGGGGAACAGAACATGTATAATTTTGGCTCTGATACCCCGGGGGCAGGAGAGGTGGGGCCCAATAGAGGAAATAGAGGTAAATCCTTTAAATCGGTACTAGTCGTAGAGTTCTGCATGGAATATAACCAAATTTGGCCACAAACATCCTTTTTGGAAGGGGAACAGATCTTGTGAAAATTTTGGCTCTGGCCTCCCACGGGGGCAGGACGGGTGGGGCCCAATAGGGGAAATAGAGGTAAATCCTATAAATTGCTACTTGTCCTAGAGTTTTGCTTGGATTGTGACCAAATTTGGGCATAAACATCCTTGGGGGAAGGGGAACAGAACTTGTATAAATTTCGGCTCTGACCCCCTGGGGGCAGGAGGGGCGGGGCCCGATACGGGATTTAGAGGTTAATATTAAAATTCCTTCAGAAAAGAAACAATGAACCTGTATTCAGAACATTACTTGGCATTACAAACCAGGTGAGTGATACAGGCCCTCTGGGCCTCTTGTACATTCCCATTTTAAAAATCAAAAACCGTTCCGGAAAGGTAGTGGGCCTTTAAAGTAACATTCTATAACATGGAAAAAATCTATGAAACATTTGATTCGGTTTATTATTTGTGTTAATTAATTTCTGTCAATTCGTATTCTTAGTTGTGAAAAGGCATTTTTAATCCATCTAGGTGACACAGATGGTTTAAACACTTCCTTTTGTTTGAAATGCTCTTACTTGAATGGTGTTTTAGAATAAACTTTTTTTGGAATTTCCTATTTCTATACAAAAAATGTAGCTTGAATTGTGAAAACGATACAGCGATATACAGCATTTTTGTGTACCAATATTCAATACGCTGCTGAAACTCGAAATGTATCGGTATATCTATGTATTGATCCAGCCCTAACGTATATACATTTCATTGGAAATTTGTATAACATGAAAACGGACATGACATATAAAAAGGGAAGCAAATAATGGAGGACGGTGCAATTTTATGAAAACATTAAATGATCTAGTTGATGTACAAAAGTACAGATATTATAATATTAGAATCAAATGTAAAATTCATCTTACCACTTAATATGGCTTAAACGAAGTTTTAAACATGTATTCCGTTTTTGCATACTTCAGAGTTATCTCCCTTGCAAGAAAATATCAATTGTGACATAATTATATTGTGAGTAAAAATCATGTTATTTTCACTAAAATATACGACATATGCTTGAAAAAAAAACCTTCTTGTAAGGGCATATAACTCTGAAATACGTAAATAACGTATATTTACTGCAGCCCATGGGGTAGTTCTTAGCAGTGCATGGGAGGAAGTTATATATATATGTGGTATTTTGTACATCATAGGATATACAGTGAGCAATCTTGCATTGTATGCTGAATAAAAATATAATATCAATGAAAAGGAAGCAATTAGGAGTTTGAAGTAAACAGATGAAGAGCTTATGTATAGATAGATAGTATCTAGTGCATCAATTTAACTGGTAGACTCATGGCCCTGTAGTCAATATTTCTATAGGTCTGGTAGTCAGATATCAAGATCACTGTCAGTTTCATATATTCTATAGAGTATAAACCCAGGGCCCTGTGGGTCAATATTTCTAGGTCTGGTAGTCAGATCTCAAGGTCACTGTCAGTTTCATATATTCTATAGAGTATAAACCCAGGGCCCTGTGGGTCAATATTTTTAGGTCTGGTAGTCAGATCTCAAGGTCACTGTCAGTTTCATATATTCTATAGAGTATAAACCCAGGGCCCCGTGGGTCAATATTTCTATAGATCTGGTAGTCAGATCTCAAGATCACTGTCAGTTTCATATATTCTATAGAGTATAAACCCAGGGCCCCGTGGGTCAATATTTCTAGGTCTGGTAGTCAGATCTCAAGGTCACTGTCAGTTTTATGTATTCTACAGGGAATAGAGCTAGGGCCCTGTAGTCAATATTTCTAGGTCTGGTAGTCAGATCTCAAGGTCACTGTCAGTTTTATATATTCTACAGGGAATAGAGCTAGGGTCCTGTAGTCAATATTTCTAGGTCTGGTAGTCAGATCTCAAGGTCACTGTCAGTTGTATATATTCTACAGGGAATAGAGCTAGGGCCCTAGGCCTGTAGTCAATATTTCTAGGTCTATATAATACTGTAGTCCCTGCAATGTTATGCTTGTAGGAATGAAAGCTGTAGTGTGAGATCTATGTACAAGTGATTGTGCACAAGTCATAAATTTTTTTTCTAGTCAGCATGTTTCTTGTATTGTGTCCCTTAGATGTTTGTTAAGCCCCATGTGCCACTTGTTATCATATAATCAATAGCAATGGCTTTCAAACACGCTTTGATTACAAGAAAAAATTGAGAGCAAAATACGAATTAATAATATATAATCATGTAAACCAGATCATGTAAAGTGTAAACTGGATCATGTAAAGTCTGCCTGTTGTACAATGTCAGATATAAACTGGATCATGTAAAGTCTGTCTGTTGTACAATGTCAGATGTAAACTGGATCATGTAAAGTCTGTTTGTTGTACAATGTCAGATGTAAACTGGATCATGTAAAGTCTGTCTGTTGTACAATGTCAGATGTAAACTGGATCATGTAAAGTCTGTCTGTTGTACAATGTCAGATGTAAACTGGATCATGTAAAGTCTGTCTGTTGTACAATGTCAGATGTAAACTGGATCATGTAAAGTCTGTCTGTTGTACAATGTTAGATGTAAACTGGATCATGTAAAGTCTGTCTGTTGTACAATGTCAGATGTAAACTGGATCATGTAAAGTCTGTCTGTTGTACAATGTCAGATATAAACTGGATCATGTAAAGTCTGTTGTACAATGTCAGATGTAAACTGGATCATGTAAAGTCTGCCTATTGTACAATGTCAGATGTAAACTGGATCATGTAAAGTCCGTCTGTTGTACAATGTCAGATGTAAACTGGATCATATAAAGTCTGTCTTTTGTATGATGTCAGATTCAGTATCAACCAATAGAATTTATATGAATATAAGTGCTGTTACACTTACCATAAGTGATAATTGATGTTGTATAATTAAAATCTTTGATTGTGCTGGAGGAAGCCAATATCAGTAACTGTTGTACTCTAGATCCATGATAAGCTGCTTTGTGATAAATAATGTTGTGTTCATATTGATTCATCAATTGGATTAATATATTGCTCTATTTAAGGATTAACTTGAATAGATTTTTTATGTTATGGAGATATAACACAAAAATCTGAGTGTACTCTAAATAAACCGCGAAGCGGTTTATGATGAGAGTACACTCAGATTTTTGTGTTATATCTCCATAACATCAAAAATCTATTCAAATTAATCCTTATAATTCAATTTACTAAAGATAATCTCTTCAACATTTAAAATTCATTTTGGGACTCTTTTGTCTATGAAATTATTACGCCGTCATCTCAGCCAATCAGAAGCGACGTTACAAACGGCGACGCCATTTTTTCCTTTATGGGCTGATAAAGTAAATTTTTAAGCCAATGAAAATGCTCGTAACAAGCAAAATTGAATTATTAATAAATACTTTCTTTCTTATTAAAATATTATTACAAAATTATAAAAAAATGTTGTGAGGTATGGAACAATACCTCCAGACTGATTTGGAGATGGAAAGTTACGTTCAGTTTGAACGTCCTAAAGGGAGATAGATAAGTCATTTAGTGATGAGGAAAAATGAAATATATTAAGTAACAGGATAAACACGATATTTCTGAACTAAAACCAAGTACATTTGGTACTCAAGGTAAAAGGTCAACAGACTGTCTCCTGGTAAAGTACAGTAACAAAAAGGAGAATGAAGCTTGGGTCCCACAAGTCATTAGCTATATATACATATATTCTTATGTTTAAATTACCTGGCCAGAACAGTCGAATAAACTCATGTCATGGGAACAGAGTTTGTATAAATGGTAGCTCCAACGCTCCTTGCTCTTGGGTAAGAGATGTGGGGCTCTTTAGGCAAAATAAAGAAAATTCTTTTTACTTAATATTTTTTATACTTATTAAACCAATTGTACTGGATACAGGCTCTATGGACCTCGTGTTCTTAGCAATTATTTCTTGAGAGCATTTGGATGTAAAATATCAAGGCTCCGGAAATTATCAGGATGGACAATGATGTCATATATATATCTTTAGGGAAATAAAATGAACTCACTATACAATCATATGTATAGACGAAAAAAGTGAATCAGAAATTTGTTCTGAAATTTTGTTTTGTTCATTTATTCCATTTTCCTGGCACACGAGCTCATTCAATGGGTCCAATGTTTGATAATAAAATACTGAGTTCAAAGTTCATACATAAGGACAATTTATAAATCAATATGTCTTACTAGTATTTCACTTGCCAGAACTTGATCTTCATGGCTCTAAATTATATACAAATGTATTATTCATTTGTCCTTCCCATATAAATCAGTAATAGCCAATTGCTATTTCATTTTGTATGCCATCCAGTCTGTCGAGTTCCTAATCATGTTTTCATATTTCTGTTTGATGTAAACTTCTGGTAATGGTGTAGTCATTTGTTATGGCCAGACACAAGCACCTAATCACATGTCAGCTTTCATATTTTGTAATCTAAAGGCATTCCATACAATATGATGTTATTGATATGTTTGTTTATTGTGATTCTCGAAACAATGAAAATCTGGCATTTTTAATTCCATGAACCGTTTATTGTCAAAACCCTACTTCTTTTTGCGCTCACTTTAAATTCCACATTTTCTTTCCTGACGACTTAGTATTTTGAAATTTAAATATTCTAAATTTCTGCTGTATGAGTTATTGAATTTTTTTCTTGGAAATCAATTGTCACGACGTTATATCTCAAGCAAAAACCAATCACGTGAAAATAAGTCGGTCGACAGTAAACGCCCAGTTACAGTATTTGTCTTTTATGTATTAAAATGATACTCAATCTGTGTCCAATGTTCCAACGGTATGCAATAAACGGATAGCCAAATGCTTTGGTGTAATCACATCTTTTCTTGTTTGTTGTTATAGATTCATGGATCATCCTATGATTTTGGAATGATCGTATAAACATGATCCTATGTACAACATACCTGTTCCCAGGTACTCGACTGACTGGCGTGTCAGCCGTTAAACTTTGTTAAAACATTATAATAAATTGTGGAGCGCCCGGCTAAGGTCAATTTTTCGGCTATATCGTTCAAAGTTTGAAACTTTGTGAGATAACACTATTTGTGTTTAGCAATTATACTCAATGTCAAGAACGACTTTCAACTGTGATTGTTGTCTCACCTTTAGTAGCACTGATGGAATATCAAGCTGAGAGCATTTCAAAGAAAGGAGTCAATACCATTTATTTATAAAAAAATACCTGATGGTGTAACATTGAAAGATATTCATGGAGGGAAATGAGACATCATCTTTGGAAGCCCCGAATCACTCCTTTGAGATCACAGATCATTATTCAATCTCTCCCAGGGTGCATTGCGGTTCCCACAATTTCACCTCTTTAAACGGCCCTGTGAAATTTCAAGATTCTTGAAAAATGCATTTCAGACGCATACTAAATTCTTCGATACATATTGTAAGTTTCCTTTTATATCATTTTCCTGTAAACGACTGTCAGTTCTGACATAATATAATTTTAAAATTCAATATCAAACCAAACAATAATGGAATCATTTGCAGATACACTAGATTTACTTGTAAGTAAATAGTCACGCTTTGCATATGACGTCCACTGTTTCAAAAACAATCACTGTGACGTCATATATCCTGGGAGCGCAATATATTAAACAATCGTCATGGCGTAATATTCTGTGACCCAAGGTCAACAGACCGCCAGTCCGTGAGTCGTTGACAGAGGTGAAAGTGGGGACCGGAATGATTATTAATCCTTTGAGAGATTGATCATTACTGACAGATGTGTCCTATACCTGGGAGAGATTGATCATTATTGACAGATGTGTCAAATACCGCTGCAATGAAAGCTTTACATGTATATGTAAATGAGGTACATACCATTAAAAAATTGTAAGTACCATTTAAAACCTTTTTTAACGTGTCATTTAAAATGCACTAATTTTAGAGTATACATGCTAGTTTACAGAATTCGATCATTAATTGTTTTATTAGGGTATCTATGATCAATTCTGAATTTAAAGTCACATAGGGCAAATGTTGACTTTTTAGAAAAATCTCCTTGGCTACATTTAAGCCTTCGAAAAGCAATTTTCCCTATTTTTTTTAAAGTATCTGCTTAAAGATTATACGTATGACATGTTTTTAAAATGATTTAAAATTATGGACAAAATCAATAACATAAAATATTCGGAGCAAACCCATATTCTTAACTTTTATCCTGTCAAAAAAAAAAAAAATTTTGGCTTGGATTTCCTTGGTATTTTGTAATTCTAAGTACTATGAAATAAAACAAAAGGCAAGTATACGGAATATTCCATTTTATTTTCACAATTTGGATATTTTATGCAACAATATAAAACATATGAGTATACGAGTCTTTAACAAATTATTTTCGGTGAAATAACTATAAAACGATAAAAATGTATGATATAATTTCATAAAAAAAAATCTGAGTATTTTGTCGTTTAGATTATCCTCTGATGATAACATGAGATTTAAGTTCTAATTCATGTGTGTTTTAATACATAAAACATTGGATTTTCTGTATCCTCTTTACAAATTAAATTATATTTACCCAAATATCTATTTGAAATCACTAATATTTTAAATATAGATACACTTACCTGTATAGACATTTGATAAATAATTAATTACTAATTAATATGTTTTAACTGATTTAAAAACCTTCAATATATAATTATGAAATGTATGTATGTATATATTTTCTAATATAAAAACGTTTAGAAAAAAATAATTTTGTTTAAAATTGGAAATACATGTACACTCCATCAATGAACAAAAAGTATGTGTTTATCTATCAGTTAAATATTGAAGAGAAATAAAATAAAGATCATCAAAAATATGTAAGAAGCAAAAAATACAAAACCTGCTTAAATAGCTGTATAAAATGATATACGAGTGCTATTAGATTCAAGGCTATTATGTAGAGCGTGAATAACTCATATCGACGACTATTATAAAAGGTTAAAGTTGATACTGTTTATCAATACTTCAGAGGTTTAAAATATCAGATGACGCTCCTATCTTATGGTGATTGCACAAACGTCCAACACTTCTGTATACTTTTATCAGATATGTATGATGAAGATGGGTAATCCAAAGGGAGTTACCACAGTCGAATGACGGCGTGGATGAAGATGTGTAATCCAAAGGGAGTTACTACAGACAAATGACGGCGTGGATGGATGAAGATGTGTACTCCAAAGGGAGTTACTACAGACAAATGACGGCGTGGATGAAGATGTGTAATCCAAAGGGAGTTACTACAGACGAATGACGGCGTGGATGTTGTGCTATGTAAACCCGCGGTATTCGTTTTGTGTTGTCATGTAACCCACGGGATTGTTTTGTGCTGTGTAAACCGTGGGTATTGTTTTGTGTATGTAAACCGTTAATGGTATTCTTTTTCGCTATTTAAAACCGCGGGTTATTGTTTGTTTTTGTGTAAACCCGCGGGTATGGTTTTGTTTAATGTGTTGTTAAACCCCCCAGAGCGGTATTGTTTTTTGCTGTGTAAACCCGTGGCTCGGTTATTGTTTAGTCGTGTTTGGTAAACTGGTGAGGTGAATTGATTTGTGCTGTTGTAAACGCGCGTGTATTGTTTTGTGTTATGTGTGTAAACCCGGTGGTCATGTTTTGTTTTACTGTGTTGTGTTAACTCCGTGGCTTGTTTCTGAGTATTGATTTGTAATTATAGCCCGTATTGAGATATCGTGCTCTATTTTACTCTGTTAGACCGTGAGGTTTGTATTGTTTTGTGTTGTGTAACCCGCGGTATGTTTTGTGTTATTAAACCCGCGGTATTGTTTGTTGTTGTGTTAACCCCGCGGTTATTGTTTTGTAATATTAGTAACTCCGAGGATATTGTTTTTGGTTAAATGTAAACCCGAGGGTATGTTTTTGTGCTATTTTAAACCGCGGGTATTGTTTTTGTATGTTGTGTAAACCCGTGGGTAATTGTTTTGTGCTATGTAAACTGAGCCGGAGTGTATGTTTTGTTGCGCTATTGAAAAACCCGAGGGTATTAGTTTGCATCTGTGTATTTAAACCCGCGGGTATTGTTTTGTGGTAAGTGTAACACCCGTCTATTGTTTTGTCTATGATAAAATAATCAGTGGGTATTTGTTTGTGCTTTTGAATCTGTGAGGTATTTTTATGGTACGTATTTAAAACCTAGCGTTGTATTGATTTTTGTAACTAATTAATAGCCTGTGTGTATTGTTTTGTCGTTGTTGTAAACCACTGGTATTGTTTTTATGTTGTGTAAACCCGGGAGGGAAATTTTGTTGTTGTGTAGACCCATGGGTATTGTTTTCATTGTTGTCTGTGTAAACCCGTGGTAATTTGTTTTTGTGTGTGTAAACCCGTGGGCATTTATTTAGTGTTGTTGTAAAACCCTTGGTATTGTGTTTTTGTGTATGTGTGAACCCGTTGGGATTGATTTGTTGTGTTGCTTAACCGTGGGCATTGTTTTGTGTTCATGTTTAACCCGTGGGTATTGTTTTTGTGCTATGTAAACCCTGGTATTGTTTTGTGCTATGTAAACCCGTGGTATTGTTTTGTGCTATGTAAAAACCGTGGGTATTGTTTTGTGCTATGTAAACCGCGGGTATTGTTTTTGTGTTGTGTAAACCCGCGGAATTGTTTTGCTGCTATGTAAACCCGAGATACTTGTTTTTGTGCTTAATGTAAACCCGAGGGTTTGTTTTGTGCTATTTAAACTCGCGGGTTTGTTTTTTTAATTGTGTAAACCCGTGGGTATTGTTTTTGTGCTATGTAAAACCCGCGGGGTATTGTTTGTGGCTATGTAAACCCGAGGGTATGGTTTTGTGCTATGTAAACCGAGGGTATTGTTTATGTGCTATTTAAACCCGCGGGTATTGTTTTGTGTTGTGTAAACCCGTGGGTATTGTTTTGTGCTATGTAAACCCGTGGGTATTGTATTGTGTTGTAAACCGGAAGGGGTATTGTTTTGTACTATTAAACCTGCGCGTATTGTTTTTTGTACTATTTAAGCCTGCGTGTATTGTTTTGTGTTGTGTATAACCTATGTGTATTTGTTTATGTTGTGTAAACCCGTTGGCTATTGTTTTGTGTTGTGTAACCCGTGGGATTTGTTTTGTACTATGTAAAACCCGTGGTATGTTTGTTTTTGTAAACCGGAGGGTATTGTTTTGTACTATTTAAACCTGCGTGTATTGTTTTGTACTATTTAAGCCTGCGTGTATTGTTTTGTGTTGTGTAAACCCACGGGTATTGTTTTATGTTGTGTAAACCCGTGGGTATTCTTTTGTGTTGTGTAAACCCGAGGGAAATGTTTTGTGTTGTGTAGACCCGTGGGTATTGTTTTGTGTTGTGTAAACCCGCGGGTATTGTTTTGTGTTGTGTAAACCCGTGGGTATTGTTTTGTGTTGTGTAAATCCGTGGGCATTTATTTAGTGTTGTGTAAACCCGTTGGTATTGTTTTGTGTTGTGTTAACCCGTGGGCATTGTTTTGTGTTGTGTTAACCCGTGGGCATTGTTTTGTGTTGTGTTAACCCGTGGGTATTGTTTTGTGCTATGTAAACCCGTGGGTATTGTTTTGTGTTATGTAAACCGTGGGTATTGTTTTGTGCTATGTAAACCCGTGGGATTCTGTTTTTTGTGCTATGTAAACCGCGGGTATTGTTTATGTTGTGTAAACCCGCGGTATTGTTTTGTGCATATGTAAACCCGAGGATATTGTTTTGTGTTATGTAAAACCCGAGGGTATTGTTTTTGGTGCTATTTAAACCCGCGGGTAATGTTTTGTGCCTATGTAAACCCTGGGTATTGTTTTGTTGCTATGTAAACCCGCGGGTATTGTTTTGTGCTATTTAAACCCGCGGGTATTGTCTTTGTTTTGTGTAAACCGCCGGTGTTTTTGTGTTGTGAAACCCGCTGGTATTGTTTTTGTGCTGTGTAAACTCCCGCGGGTATTGTTTTGTGTTATGTAAACCCAGATGTTTTGTGTTTGTGTAACCCGTGGTCATTTTTTGTGTTGTGTTAACCCGTGGGCATTGTTTTGTGTTATTCTAACCCGGGGTATTGTTTTTACTGTGTAGATCCGTGGGTAATTGTTTGTGTTGTGTAACCCGCGGGGTATTGTTTTATGCTATGTAATAACCCGTAGGGGTTATTGGTTTTGTGTTATGTAAACACACAAGGGTATTGTTTTTGTGCTATGTAAACCCGCGGGTATCGTTTTGTGTTGTGTAAAACCCACGGGAATTGTTTTGTTGCTGTGTAAACCCGTGGGTATTGTTTTGTGTTATGTAAACCCCGTAGGTATTCTTTTTGTGCTATTAAACCCGCGGGTATTGTTTTTGTTTTTGTGTGAAAACCCGCGGGTATTGGTTTTGTGTTGTGTAAAACCCGCGGGTATGTTTTGTGCTTGGTGCTAAAACCCGTGGCTATGTTTTGTGTTGTGTAAACCCGTGAGTATTGATTGTGCTGTGTAAACCCCGCGGGTATTGTTTTGTGTTGTGTAAACCGTGGTCATTGTTTGTGTTGGTTAACCCGTGGCATTGTTTTGTGTTGTTGTTAACCCGTTGGTATTATGTTTTTAACTCTGTAGACCCGTGTGTATTGTTTTGTGGTTGTGTAAACCCCGCGGGTATTGTTTTGTGGTTATGATAAACCCGCGGGTATGTTTGTGTTTTGTGTAAAACCACGCGGGTATGGTTTTGTATATATGTAAAATCCCGAGGATATTATTTTGTGTAATGTAAACCCGAGGGTATAGTTTTGTGCTATTAACCCTAGCGTGTAATGTTTTTGTATTGTTAAATACAACCGGTGGTATTGTTTTGTGCTATGTTAAACCCGAGGGTATTGATTTGTGCTATGAAAACCCGAGGGTATTGTTTTGTGCTATTTAAACGCGTGTTTGTTTTTGTTGCGTAAACCGTGGGGGTATTGTTTTTTGTTGCTATTGTAAACTGGGTATTTTGTGCTTGTAAACCGGAGGGTATTGTTTTGTTACTATTTAAACCTGCGTGTATTGTTTTGTACTATTAAAGCCTGTGTGTTATTGTTTTGTGTTGTGTAAACCCACTGGTATTGTATTTATTGTTTGTTGTAAACCCGTGGTATTCTTTTGTGTGTTGTAAACCGAGGGAAATGTTTTGTGTGTGTAGAACCCATGGGTATTGTTTTGTGTTGTGTAAACCGTGTAATTGTTTTGTGTTGTGTAAACCGTGGGCATTTATTTAGAGTTGTGTAAACCCGTTGGTATTGTTTTGTGTTGTGTGAACCCGTGGGCATTGTTTTGTGTTGTGTTAACCCGTGGGCATTGTTTTGTGTTGTGTTAACCCGTGGGTATTGTTTTGTGCTATGTAAAACCCGTGGGTTATTGATTTGTGCTAAATGTAAAACCCGGGGTATTTTTTGTGCTATGTTAACCTAAACCCGTGGGTATTGTTTTGCTATGCTAAACCCGCGGGTATTGTTTTGTGTGTGTTAAAACCCGCGGTATTGTTTTGTGCTATTGTAAACCCAGGATATTGTTTTGTGTTATGTAAACCCGAGGGTATTTGTTTTGTGCTATTTAAACCCGCGGGTATTTGATTGTGTATTGGTAAACCCGTGGGTATTGTTTGTTGCATGTAAACCCGCGGGTATCGTGTTTTGTTGCTATGTAAAAACCCGAGGGTATTGGTTTTGTGCTATGTAAAACCCGAGGGTATTGTTTGTTGCTATTTAAACCCGCGGGTATTGCTTTGTGTTGTTGTATAAACCCGTGGGTATTGTTTTTGCTATGTAAAACCCGTGGGTCTTGTATTGTGTTTTGCTAAACCGGAGGGTATTGTTTTGTACTATTTTAAACCTGCGTGTATTGTTGTTGTACTATTAAGCCTCGCGTGTATTGTTTTGTGTTGTTGTAAACCCTAGTGGATTGTTTTATGTTGTGTAAACCCGTTGGTATTGTTTTGTGTTGTGTAAAACCCTGGGTATTGTTTGTACTATGTTAAACCCGTGGGTATTGTTTTCTGGCTTTGTAAACCGAGGGTTTGTTTTGTACTATTTAAACCTGCGTGTAATTGTTTTGTACTATTTAAGCCTGCGTGTATTTGTTTGTGATTGTGTAAACCCACGCGTTATTGTTTTATGTTGTTGTAAACCCGTGGGTATTCTTTTGTGTTGTGTAAACCCCGAGGGAAACTTGTTTTGTTGTGTAGACCCGTGGGTATTGTTTTGTGTTGTGTAAACCCGCGGGTATTGTTTTGTTGTGTGTAAACCCGTGGGGTATTGTTTTGTGTTTGTGTAAATCCCGTGGGCATTTATTTAGTGTTGTGTAAACCCCGTTGGTATTGTTTTGTGTTGTGTTACCCGTGGGCATTGTTTGTGTTGTGTTAAACCCGTGGGCATTGTTTTTGTGTTGTGTTAACCCTGGGTTGCTTGTGCTGTAAACCCTGGGTATTGTTTTTGTTATTGAAACCCGTGGGTATTGTTTTGTGCTATGTAAAACCCGTGGGTATTGTTTTTGCCTATGTAACCCGCGGGTATTGTTTTTGTGTTGTGTAAACCGCGCGGGTATTGTTTTGTGCTATGTAAACCCGAGGATATTGTTTTGTGTTATGTAAACCCGAGGGTATTGTTTTGTGCTATTTAAACCCGCGGGTATTGTTTTGTATTGTGTAAACCCGTTGGTATTGTTTTGTGCTATGTAAAACCGCGGGTATTGTTTTGTGCTATGTAAACCCGAGGGTATGGTTTTGTGCTATGTAAACCCGAGGGTATTGTTTTGTGCTATTTAAACCCGCGGGTATTGTTTTGTGCTATTTAAACCCGCGGGTATTGTTTTGTGTTGTGTAAACCCGTGGGTATTGTTTTGTGCTATGTAAACCCGTGGGTCTTGTATTGTGTTTTGTAAACCGGAGGGTATTGTTTTGTACTATTTAAACCTGCGTGTATTGTTTTGTACTATTTAAGCCTGCGTGTATTGTTTTGTGTTGTGTAAACCCTAGTGTATTGTTTTATGTTGTGTAAACCCGTTGGTATTGTTTTGTGTTGTGTAAACCCGTGGGTATTGTTTTGTACTATGTAAACCCGTGGGTATTGTTTTGTGCTTTGTAAACCGGAGGGTATGGTTTTGTACTATTTAAACCTGCGTGTATTGTTTTGTACTATTTAAGCCTGGTTGTATTGTTTTGTGTGGTGTAAACCCACGGGTATTGTTTTATGTTGTGTAAACCCGTGGGTATTCTTTTGTTGTGTAAACCCGAGGGAAATGTTTTGTGTTGTGTAGACCCGTGGGTATTGTTTTGTGTTGTGTAAACCCGCGGGTATTGTTTTGTGTTGTGTAAACCCGTGGGTATTGTTTTGTGTTGTGTAAATCCGTGGGCATTTATTTAGTGTTGTGTAAACCCGTTGGTATTGTTTTGTGTTGTGTTAACCCGTGGGCATTGTTTTGTGTTGTGTTAACCCGTGGGCATTGTTTTGTGTTGTGTTAACCCGGTATTGTTTTGTGCTATGTAAACCCGTGAGGTATTGTTTTTGTGTATAGTAAACCGTGGGTATGTTTTGTGCTATGTAAACCCGTGGGTATTGTTTGTGTGCTATGTAAACCCGCGGGTATTGTTTTGTGTTGTGTAAACCCGCGGGTATTGTTTTGTGCTATGTAAACCCGAGGATATTGTTTTGTGTTATGTAAACCCGAGGGTATTGTTTTGTGCTATTTAAACCCGCGGGTATTGTTTTGTATTGTTGTAAACCCGTTGGTATTGTTGTGCTATGAAAACCGCGGGTATTGTTTTGTGCCTATGTAAACCCCGAGGGTATGGTTTTGTGCTATTGTAAACCCGAAGGTATTGTTTTTGTGCTATTTAAACCCGCGGGTATTGTTTTGTGTTGTGTTAACCCGTGGGGCATTGTTTTGTGTTGTTTAACCCCGTGGGTATTGTTTTTATTGTGTAGACCCGTGGGTATTGTTGTTTGCTAGTA